>JAPSES010000002.1:12293031-12358560 GCA_029822895.1 Maxillicosta whitleyi
CCAAAAAAAAAAAAACCAAAACAAACAAAAACAAAACAAAAACAAAACAACAACAACAACAACAATAAAACAAACAAACAAAACAAAACAAAACATATCTAAATGGTTTCTAGAGGCTAATTTGAGTATTTAGTATGAGATTAGCCCAAACAATAATAAACATCTGGCATGTGGTGAATGAAACCTGGAAGAAAACACCAGAAAATTAACACAGTAAAATAAACAATAAACAAAAATAAACTGACAGGATAAGTGCAAAGGGAGGTCACACTAAATAGCAACTTTAATGTCTAGAAGCTCTTTTTTTTCTTGAAACTTTTATTTCTAATGCAACTTCCTGTATCCTATTTGCATTTTATTAGAGATAGGCTGTATATAAATAGTGATCTAAGAAACTGTACTGTCCCATATCAATTTCTGAAAGGCTATTTTGTTGTTTTTTGGAGCAAGAAGTGAACATATTTGGACAAATGGGGTGTAAGTACAGGAGCCTGAGCCTAATTCTAAATGCTACCCCACTTCCATGGTACAACAGCAAAGTTTTTCAGATAATGCAAAACAAAGTCATTTTATTGGCTTGTTAGTGGAATCTGTTAACAACAATAATGGTTGAACAGATTTTTATTTTATTAAATAACCTGAAAGTCTAAGGAGTGACATCGCAGACATCATAGGTGGTCCATATTTAAGAATTTTCGGCCTTTATTAAGATCTCAAAGCAATTAGAGGTTAGAGGTTTTGATTGACAACTTACTCTGCCATTTTCAGAGTTTCAAATTACTTAATAAAGTCCAAAATGATCCAAATCTGTATTGGAGACATTCTTTAGGTATTCTTTTCATCAAAGATTACAGACTTTTTAACTCATAAAGACCCAAACACCCACTGGCAAGCAATATTACATACTGATATAAACAGTTAAATAGCACTTGATCCACTATTCCTATGAATCTATGTAAATAATTGGTGTAAAATGCAGTAGTGAACATGGAAATACTACCATCTTCAACAACATTGATTCACCCATAAAACCAATTAAATTAAATTAAACACAGTGGATGGAGACACTTGTTTTATGTTCAGTTAAATGATTTATTTTACTGAAAAAGTCACTTTTTCTTCAGTTTTCTGTTTCTGATACAATAGCAATCAACATTAATTTGAACTTTTATGAACATCTACATGGTGAGCAAATTAAATATTGAAAACAAAACTAATTTCCGCTTAAAAAAACTCAAAATACAGCGGATATTACAATGAATGTGGAAAAATAGGTTAAATAGAGACAAAAATGTATTTAGGAACTGCCATCAAAGTAGCACGTGGGTCTTTATGGGTTAAGAAAGTTGTTGCAATAACCCTTGTCTACTCTATGCAGAGTATTTAGATTATTATCAGATATATAAACAGAATTATAAACATATTTAAAAGCTGAAAATAGACATTTTAGTGACAGATGGAAACAAGCTGAGTAACAGAAAACCTCCTCCCATGTGAAAATAGTGCGCGTAGGGCTACATGTCAACGTTCGTCAAACTTGTCATACAGGTTTATATTACGAGCTTTTGTCTGACGAACATATAGTCGTCAGTGAACGTATCCTAGCATGAACCGGAGACTGGCAGACTGGGACACTACCGTCTAAACCGAGCCGGAAATAAGCTAGCGTCTGCTTGAAACGAGGCTAATGCTCGGTGTAAAGCTCCACCATTGGCTCCAACCGTCCATCCGCCGGGGTAAAGAGGCGGAGTCAGGCTATTGAATGACGGCTGTGTGTGTTGACACTTCGGTTGAGAGTGGGGGGGAGGAGGGACTGCCTCCACACGGCCTACCTATTTCACATATACAGTGAAAACATATCAGATGAAACAGGAGGAGCACCCTTGTTTTTTTTCTTTGAGCGCCGTGGGATGTGGCGGGTCGTGTGCGGAATGCGTGACAGCGCGGTACGGTGTCTAAACTGAGCGGACGTTTTCACAGGTTGATGATCCGTGTTTGGCACCGAGCGGGAGAAGAAGACACAGCAAGTAATTACACTATACTCCCCGTGTACTGTCCCTAGAAATGCGACGTTAATTACAGAAATAGGCGTTGCTAGCTAATTCCTGTGAAACTACAGATCTCCGGTCAGTATGAAAGCGTTCGCGGCGGCAGGTTGGGCTTTTACTGATGTCCAGACTTGGGTTACAAGCAGCGTGTAGGTTTGTCTGTCAGCGACCAGCGTCTGGACGGTGCATTTAGAGTCTGTACTTTAAATCTCTGCGCTTATGTCAGTGACCTATATCTCATGCATGTTCGCCAAGAGCCCACAGTAGCCGAACAGCATGGGGATCAACGGGGTAGACAACCAGGCACAGCCAGCAGGCGGAGTGTCCCGGACCGAGGCGCCGGCTGCGGATCCTCAGGTGGAGCAGACAGATGCTCCCCGAGAACCTGACAAGAACACCGGCGACCAGGCAGTAGGAAGCGAGTGTAAGATCACACAGGAGGACAGTTCCGTGCAGCTGATCGAAGCCGGCTGCAAACCACCACCATGCCCCGGTGCAGAATCCGAGACGAGGGTTCAAGTCCAGGACACGCATGGGTTCGTCGTGCCCGAAGGGGGTTTCGGCTGGCTGGTGGTTTTTGCTGCAACCTGGTGCAATGGGTCCATCTTCGGGATTCAGAACTCTTTCGGCATCCTGCATACGATGTTGGTGAATGAACACGCAGACCCAGATGACAAGACATCTCAGTTTAAAGTGGGTGAGTAAGATACAACATGTCAACTGGTGGCCAGAGCTGCAGCATCAACAGTGATAAAATAACACAAAACATAACCTTTCAAGCATTTATGCACCGGTGCAACTTTACACCAGGTTATGTATTAGTTGATAATAAGCCTGCAGTGGATTTATGTCAGTCTAAAAAAGATATGGGTCATCAAGATGCAGGTTCAAGTGAGTTTACCCCTGTATGTTGCCCTATATGTGTCACACTATACATAGAAAAACATAACACACGACTCTCACGCAGATATTTTGACGTCTCTGCTTGGTGTATAGCAGTTAAGACATTCTGACAATGCTCCAAGAACCTTACATGGATGCTCAGCTGCAGGTCTTGGATAGGACCAGTGACTATAAATGATTAACATGTCTCTTATGAATCCACTGTGTTCTGCTTATCTATTCACTAACAACCGCTGTTGTTCTGACTTAACTGACCAGCTGTTGAGCAGATTTTATCTCCGATTTGCTCACAGGCTGCAGAATGTAAAACCCATCAGGGAAAGTTCTTTGTCTCACCTGTGAGACAGCAAGTTGTAAATAAAAAGTATCACCCATCTACCTGTTTGATTGGCAAAAGGATGCACATCTTAAATTTTCATCTGAATGTTAAATATTAAATCATGTTTGCATTCTTTCTCAAGAGTTTCTGGATTAAAAAGTCACATGTAGACTGAGAAAGTGGACTGACATGCAACTTAAGGTAGAATGAAACAAAGGACATTGCTGCTCTGCGATGTTTTAAAAGGAATTTGTAAGACCTTGTTATAATGCATTTCAGGATTTAGTGATATTGGCACAATTAAGCTGCTGTTGACCGTTGATTTAGCTCTCTCTCTCTATATATATAGACATACCATGACCAGAATAGAACCAACGTTCCCCTTTTGCTGGCCTCTGTGTACTTGAGTTATATTGTCTCCTGCATCTTTCACTACAAATTGCTGAGAACTGTTATTGCATGCTTCAAAGATCCTTATGTTCCCAATTGTTCAGACTGCATTTAAAGGCACTGAAGTAAGACAAAGAGCAAACAAAGAAATCCATACACATTCATACACATGAGCAGGTATGTATGTATGTATGTATGTATATACTGTATATATAGTGGGAAAATTATGTTCTTATTATGTTGTTATTATGTTCAGCATGTAATTTATTCAGCAGCATGGGACTTTGGTTACATGTTATAGTCACATAGTACTTTGGGTTTCGTACTCTTGGATTCTTAATCTTATGTTGCTAATCATTTGTTAAAGTAAAGACTAAATTAGGAATTATTTAAAATGGAGTAGTGCTCCAAACACAGTCTATCCAAAGTACGCTTTCCTTTTATGTGGAGATGCTTTAGAACAGTAGATTAACATGTAACAGTAGTGGGTATTTTTCTTAACTTCTAGTCAAGCCTCACAATCATGAACGAAGGTAAAGGTCAGGATGTGGGAAGGGATTAAGACTGTTCCCTGGAACAAATTCAACCTTTTGTCAACAGTATGAAGGACATTGTTAGCGGGATAGAGAAACTACAACTTCAGTGTGACACCAGGCATGATCAGGTCATTTCAGTTGCTTCCGTAGGTACATGTGAATATCACTAATGGCATCTTGAGCCTCCTCATCTTTTATTTATGCTGAGATGGTAGGCGCACAACGTGGCATCACATTATTTTCAGGTTTTGTTTGATGGAAATCCTGAAAACCACAAATGTATTGGAGCTGAAAACTGATATAGCACGGCTGGTAGTTGCTTTTAGAGTCATCTGAAGCCAAATACATTCCTCATATTTTCCACACAACAGAGGACAGTTGTTATCAAATGTTTATATTGTGTTTTCTTCTTTTTTATTGCTAAGAATTTAATCTGCAACCTTTTCTTTCCTTGGATTTAATTTTTAGTGTTCCTGCATTCTCATATGTAGAAGGATTAAGCAAGTAGGCTGAATCCTGACCCTTTTCTCAGCAACAGCAGAAAACAGGGGGGGCACTGCTTAACTACAATAGTCTCTCTTGTAAAGGTTCCTTATGAACGGGCTAAGTAGATTCAGTCATGAGAAGTTATTTTAATTAGGCTAAAAATGTAAAGGAACATGTCACACATGCTTCACAAGCAAGAAAGTATTTCCATATGCAGAGGAGGTGACAAGGAAAGATGAGGATGTAATTAAATCTTGATTACAGATTACTGTTGCGTTTTTAAACAGAGCTTGATTATATTGGGTATTTATTACCTAAGCCTTTAGGGGTAAACAACAGATTTTCAGAATAGTTCAGACGTATCAAGGTGGGAGTTCAGACTAGGCCTTTTTTTAAAAGTAGCAGACAGTATTGTAAAAAGACACGAATGATTATGAGTTGCAGATGGGCTTGTTTTGCACAATGGTTACTAGTGTAGCTGTAACCAAGGGTCAAAGACCTGTTGTAGCCCCACATATAAAAATATGCATGTCAAGGTGAGATTATCAAATGCAACATTCCCATCAAATGAAAAACAACAACGCTGATGCTTTCCTAAACAGTGGGGGGTCAAGCCCATGTGATATATGAGCATCCATGAGTTTAAAATGCTTCTGCTGCAGCAGAGTTTGCAGCACTGAGGATGTGAGTGAAGAGGCAGAAGAAAGGGACTTGTGATGAATTCTTTATTCGTCCTGGAAATATTTTACATAAGTTCACCAGGGTGAGATATAGATAAGACAGATTGCAGTGAAGACCTTTCAATAACATTTTCTAATCTGTGATCTGTTCCTCAAAATGTATTGGAGAAGTTGCCAAGTTTGAGCTCAGCTGATGTAAAATGCACTACTGAACCTTTTTCTTCTTTAGTCTTTTTTTCTCATGAGCTCTGGCATCTTAATTAAGGAGGATGAGGATTTTAGAATTACTCCCAAAAATATTTTAACCCAACATAATCCAAACTGTATCACTAATGCAGTGTATTCATGAATAAGGAAATCATTTTTACTCCAACTTTAATTGAAGAGACTGTAACAGTGTTTGCCATTAAAGATACAGCTGGGTCTTCTACATAGGAAACTATGCTTATAACATCTCCAAGTTGGAAGATAAGGTATGTGAATAGGCTACTATGTTTATAGGAAGCATCTCTAAGCCACGGTTATTAACACACCATATATATGCAGGAGTTGCACAATTATCATTCCAACAGGTGGCATTTATTTATTTATTCACAAAATTTCCAAATATGGTCAAATATCAAGGTTCCTGTTTGATCACAGAATCTGTGCTGTTTGTAGAACCTTGTTTGTGTTTCTTTTATTTGATTTGGCATGTGATTATCAAAGAGTCAAACCATGAAAATCATCGATTTTTTTTAAAAAGTGGGTCTCCTTTGATATAATAGCCATGAGACTTTTCTGAAAACAACTTTTAGATCATAACTGGGCACTAAAAGTACTGAGAAAGCAACTTAATTACATTATTTTAAGATTAGTTGTGTTAGTGACAGTTACGTTTTATGGCTCATTCTAAACAGAATTGCGCTGCTGCTGTCAGAAGTGAGCTTCTGTCTTGTGCTTTGTGTAGCTGTAGCTCTGCTAGCCCAGATTCCACCAGCATCTCCATGGCAGCTGTAAATCCCAGGTTGGCAGATCAGGGAGGTCTGTGGCATATTTGGCATTCCAGAGGTCAGGGGAATGAGTTCAGGTCAGTAATATGGAGACTCCTAATCATGGATACACAGACAGACAGATGGCCAGAAGAGACAGTTTCAATCAAAAGTGAGGAGTTTTATCTTAACTCATACAGATGCACCCAGGCCACATTTGCTGTGGCACCTTTAATTGCCACACAATCTTTATGCAATATTACAATAAATATTCCAACATTTATTTCTGCCCAGACCATATTTAATGCCAGTATTTTTTTTTTTTTTTTTTTTTTAGCTGTCTCACAAAATTCCCTCAGCAACTTCTTCACAACCGTCCAGTCTTTATGCTCCTCAGCAAATATCTACTGCATCATTTGAGGTTCAGTACTTTAATACAAGCTGAAACACACTACATTAATTATCCAATGGAAGGATGTTCACTACTATGCGTTCATTTACCTCCAGGTGGGAACTTTTTTAGGTTATATAACATGTATATTAAATTTTTTTTTTTAAATCCTCTTTTTTTTGGATTTCATTGCATGCACATTTGTAACAGCATTGGGAAGCAGCTTACATTGACGAGAACATCACAGTTTCCACTAGTACAAGGATCTGGAAAAGAAACATTTTCTTACAATTACTGTAAAATATATGGTAAGGTTCAGTTTTTGCACCTTAGTTGGTTGTAACAACTAAAATGAACCTGAAAAATACATGCGTTGCCATCAACTTTGTAGTGAAACCCAGTTCAATAAAGATAAATACGACATGTCACTATTAGTGTTGCAAAACGAATGCTTTCAGTATGCTATGTTTATTAACCCTGACTGTAAGACACATCAGGAAACAACTTTGATCCCTTTATACAAAACTCATATGATACACTCTCTGCAGATTATATCCAGTATGTGACAGCACAGAACATCCCCATTTTGCATAAATTAATAGTCTCACCACAAGTAAGTTTACACAGCAGAACATGTAGTGCTTGAACCATGTTTGTACTGATCAATATCAGAAAGAGCTGCTGATTTTGAAAGTGTTGAGCATTAAAGTGTAAACAACTCATGGTACATCTAAAGATTTCTACTGTCAAAACACATGTATTTCCACAAGATACACCACATGTGTTATCCCCTCAAATAACTTGCATTTTTCTTGTAATATAGCCCAGTCTGATGTTCTGTATAGTTATTACCATGGTAGATAACCACCACCCATTATACTGTATGGGAGGGTACCAAGTATTATACTGTTGTTGGGAGTAACTACTAGAGGTCGACCAATATGTTTTTTTTTTCCAGGGCTGATACAGATTATTAGTAATCATGAAGGCCAATAACTGATATTTGGAGCCAATATTTTTTTGCTGTGAAAGTAAAAATCTTGGTATTAAAAATTAGAATCATACAAACACCAATGCTAATGTTTAAATGCTTTTCAGCATGTTTATTTTTCATTTAACAAAACTAAATCCGGGAACTCCCAGGTTCAGCAGCATATCATAAATTGAAATAAATAAATTACTCTATGCTTTTTACAAGTAAATAAAGTTATCATAAATATTATATTATCACTGCATGTGATAGCAGGGGCCCTGTCATTCAAACTCAGCTGCTAATTACTGTTGCTGACTTATTATACCTTTAAAAAGCAGTACAGTCGCAATTGGAGAGCTTATTGATCTTTGAATGATATGCAGTCCATGTAGGCCTTAGGTGCCCTTACATTATCTCTGAAGTCTTAAAGGAGTGACATTTTGCTTTTTTTGAAAATAGAATTATGACTTTTAAAACATTTCCCTGTGATCTACATAGACTGTAAATGTTCTGCTTGGGTCTGCATTCTTAATTAATTTAGCTCCATAGGTCCATCTTCAACCCTATTTTTGAGTAACAACACCAGAAAGGTTGTTTTAAGCACTGGCCCTTTAAATGTACATGAGCCACTTCATGCCCCGCCCACTTCAGGTTGTTGACTGTGCTGCTCTGTCCTATTCAGCCAAATACAACCAACAGCTGAACATTTTAGGTAATCTGCTCAAAGTTTGGACATATTTTCAGTATGGACTACAGCCACGGCTGCTGATAAACAATTATGTCGTACTCTGAGAAATATTCATCGGAAGTCTAGTTACGTCACAACATTTGGACATATAAGGTATATGTGCAAATGTTGCGACGTAACTAGTCATAGGCGCAACAAATAAAGAAGGAATTAAAAGAGGTTGTGGAAATCCACTGGATTTTTGCCAGAATTAATATAAAAATAGCTTTGCATCACCTGGAGGGTTCAAATGAACCAAAGACCAATAATATAAGTGGGTTTAGCAAAATATGAGCCCTTTAAACAACATCATGCTCCTCTCCTTGCACACGCAATATGGTGTGTGTGTGTGTGGGGGGTATGATACTTCCTTACCTCATGAAACTTCACAAAATTTCATTTGATGAGACAGGACGTGGCTCTTTGTCATGGCAAAACCTTACCCGCAAAAATGCTGTTGTCATCAGCGACTCACTCCATGTGCAGGGCCGTGGTCTGATTTGGCAAACTGATTAAGAATGCATGTGATTGGTGGATCGCTGTGTGCAGTGTATGTCAGGTACCCTTGAAATTATATGAGAACATGTTGAGTGCATTTGCCTCAAACATCACAGAACCTGCGATGTGACTATTGTGCACACATACACTGTGATGACTATGCTCACACAATATCTTGTGCAGCTCTACTGCCACACAGCACTTCTGCCTCTGACTTAATGAGTGATTCTGACAAGTTTATCTGATAATAAACAAAATATTAGCAAAGTGCTGCTGAATCAATTCAGTTGTATTCACGATCAATTCAACTCATTCACTTGAACGATTCCTTTGTGAATTATCAATCACTAATATCAAAGACAATAATCGGTCAATCTGATAATTGGTCAACCCATAGTAACTACTTCAACTAGGTGATAGCTGTTTGTATAGTCTCTTATCTTAGCTTTTGTGCTGGCTACAGTTGCAGTCTAGCTACCTGTGAAATTACTTTGTTTTGGTGTTCTGTGTTTTCTTTTCTTGATATAATCTCTCAGGGTGAACATAATGTTCTGACTGAGTGCTTTTATAAATAATAGAAGCAACTTAAAGTTTTTTTTTCCCTTTTACTTTATAAATGAACAATGAGAAGTACGGAGTATTTCAATCAACACCTTATGTTGATATTATCCAGTCACATTTGTTTTCTTCAAAACATGAAAATATTTTCTAGAGTTTTTATTATTTTATTTTTGCTGTAATAAACACATTGGGAGGCCAGGGTTAGACATAACTCTCTATAATAATAATAATACCTTCTGCTAAGTAGGTTCACAGTTGTTGATGTTGCTGAGTACAATAGTGTGTATATCTTATTAGAATACTATTCCCAGCACATATACCAGTGGCAGGGTTTAATGTGTCCTGGACAGATCCAATGGCAGAACCTCAGTCTTAAGAGGGGAATATGAAATGCATGGGAGGGCACAATTATTATTAACAGTGCATATTTTTGATAATCCTATACTCTATTTGCATTGCACTGATGCACGTAATCATCATGTTAAACATAACCAACAGCAAATACGACCTGCTATAGTCTACAACATCAGTCCTCATAAGTTAAAGCAATATATTATAGAAGTAATGTTATCAATATCCACAAAACACTTGAATATACATTATATAATATCAGCAGCATACTGCACCGATGCTCTGAGAACATGCTTTTGAGTGTGGAAAATGAGTTTTCACACATTACTGTGGAAGAGTGTGACAACATTCAGCACAGCCTGGAGTGACTGAGCCCGACCCTGGCAGTGCAGAGTGGAGCTACTAGGTACGAGCTCTGGCTCAGACTGTCGTCAAGGGTCTCCTTCTTTGACAACAACATCACGAGGCATCGGTTTAGTATTCGACTTGACAGAGGTGACTGTTGGTGGGTTTTTCAAACATTTGCATATATCCATAATGAACTACCAAAGAAATAGTAAGCTTTCAGAAATACACGGTAACTGTTGTGGTGGCAACACTGATATAGGCTACATGGTCTAACTTTGTTTGCACTAAGGCCATGATAGGCTGTTGCACTGTAGATTCCCAGCAATCACAAAATCACACCATTGTTTCCTTATATCTTTAATGTCTTAGTGATAAAGAATGCAACATTAGATTTTCTTAACACAAAATTATCTACTATGGGCGGGCATTCTCGGGCATTCTCATTCATAGCGACGGATGTGGTCCTGGGAGTAATGGGTTCCTGCGAAATGTTGGAACTCTGATTTTCCATGAGTTGTATACGGATATGTATGGCTATTGTTAATGTACTGTCACTGAAAGCCCAAGACGATTCTAAACACATGTTGTAGGCTATTGTTTAGTCGGCAAAATATTTCCTCCTGTGTGTCTGCAAATTGCATTACAAATTACTTAGAGGGTGAGTTTATGTTTATGGTTGTTTTTGCTTTAATGCAATACTCCAGGATGTACATAAAACAATGACTTTTGAGTTAATGTGTGTATTTATTTAATGTTTAAAGCCACAACAAATAAGCCTTGTTTTTATTAATTGCTGGTGTCTTGTTTTGGTTAAGGTTTAACTGAATGTCCTTTTACAAACACTGTCCTGTTTGAAAGCGACGGTAAATGCAGAAGTAACTATTAGATAAGGAAATGACAATTTGCATGTCATGATAAATACTATGGCAACAAACTCAGCATTAAATCTAGACTCATTATAGATTCAAAAGGACTGTGTCTTTAAAAACCCAGCAGCGTTGCTTCAGGAAGTTTGTCCTTCCAATATACAGACAGTTCCTATATAGAGCCTGCCTTTTTCTATTTCGCTGTCAGGTTACATCCATCACATAAAGAAAAAGCCCTTGTTTTTTAGTCCCTTCACCACTACACACACACACACACACACACACACACACACACACACACATCTTTTCATTTTGCTTAAGCTATCCTCACTGTGGTCTTTGCTTTTGTTTTGAAGTGCTCAGAGCTAATTGTCTATAATGAGTACACACCACTCAGTCGTGCGCTTGTGTTAGGAAAGAGGGGAAAAAGGGGGTTGGCAAGTACAAAAAGCTTAGAGTGGGAGGATGAGACACAGATGGATTATTTCGTTATCCTGTAATGATAGATTGGTGATAGATTGTCCATGTGGACACAAGGTTATGAAACATTTTGTTCTGGTTGTGTACACAAAGGACTGAATTTCAGCTGTTCTTGAAAATATTTCAGCACTACAGTGAAATGTACACCCTTCAAGGCAGAAATGAACAGTTCTAGAAATAATATGCTGGAATGCACAGAAAGGACACGAAAATTTTACCAGAAGCTCAAATCAAAAGCGGCTGCATAGAGTCAAGGCTAATCAAAGCTGCAAAACATTTTACTCCTCTGGATTCCACACTGAGTCCCCAAGCATGAATCTGTAAGATAAATAACATTGGGTAGTGGTATTTCTAGTTAAAATCATCTTGTCCGAAAAGATCAACTGGACATATGGAAACGGTAAAAAAAAACTGTGCAGCCCTCAGTTTCTGAAATATACATGAGAAGTGATGGGACAAAGTGATTTTAACTGTAGAGGACTGATACTGAGCCAAAGCTTGATTTAACTGTCTCGGAGGATGTAGGGTCAGCAGATTCTTCACTTGGCCATATATGCACTTTTTCAGTCTTTTACAGTTAAGGTTGCATGCTGATCCTACAATGCTCTGAGGCCTACTAAGATTCCTGCCTATATTTTAAGATAGAGTCTGGGGTAAACACTACAACAGTATATCACGATTCATAACGGTACAGCAATGAAATGAATGTTCAGTATCACAGATGTTTGTCTTTGGCTGAAGGCTGATTTGTAGCTTGGTGCACATGAAAAAAAAAACAGTTTCATGTTTACTTTTGGTTTCCCGTAAGAGTCTTCTTTCCATAGTGGGAAGTCATATGATTATCCCTTTGGGTACCTTCAGGTATGTGGTTAACAGCCAAATGCAAACTGCAACACAAGTATAACATGATTGGTTAGTCACAGAAGGAGTTCTCACTTTGATGCACAAAAGAAATAGAAGTAATAGTGTGAAGTCTAAAAATACTCATCTTTTCTTATCAATTTCAGAAGGTTAGTTGAATTAAGTGCAGGGCTGATAGTTTTGACCTGAAAAAGCCAACAATATTTAGGCCTTTATCCTTCTCTTGTTCCTTGTAAATCAGTGGAACAATATGGTTCAATAATGCTAAGGTGCTTATGGGAAGCCAAACTCAAACGTCTTGGCTTCTTAAGTAAAGTGGGTTAATCTGCTCTTTGGCACTGATTTAATTCCCTCATTAGTATTGCTTTTGATGTATGGAAAATTAATTTAATCCAAGGCATATGGTATATCCAACTAACTTCCTTTGGTCTGTTTTATTGTTATATCAATTGAAATCCACTTCTGAGTGTACAGGTGTGTATTTGCCTTCAGATGTAATGTGAAATAACTCCTGTTTTTAAACATAATAGATATTAGGTCTTTTAGGCTATTAGGCTAAACTGTTTTCGCAGCAAATGACACTCCAATGTAGTTCATGAAATATATATTATATAAGAGACTTTCTCCTTTTTGTCCTATTTAAACAAATACACTGCATGAGCTTTGAGGTGCAGCCCCACCCATGACACTGTGCAAACACTGACTTTGTAGTGCACATTATGTACAGTACAGATGTACACAAATATGGTGTAGGACATTTATGTTGGCACCCACCACAAAGACTTCTATGTAAGTATGAATGGTGGATATGTAAGGCTGATGTTTGTGTGTGTGTGTGTGCGTGCGTGCTAAAACTGTTTGTATACAATGTGTGTACATGGGTAACAGTCCATCCACCTCTTTCTCATTGCCTCTGGTGTAATTCTCACTGAACTGTTTGATTATTGTGACTTACTGTCCAGACACTAAGCTGTACGTTAAAGCTACCTTTGCTCCCCACAACACTGGACTCAGGAGTTTGTTTGTTTGCACTTCAGAGTACGCTGTGTCTCTGTTGGATAAATCTGACTGGTTATGTTTTAACACTGGGTAGATGTTGAGTCACTGGCTGGAGATAATCAATGTAATTCATTTGTAATCTGATTACATGAAAGGAAATACCATATAAAATATGTCCAATGCTAATTAAACAATGTGATGAGGAATGGTTGCAGAGGTGCATCTGTTTGTATTAACAGCAAAATGCATCACAGAAAGAAAGAGATGCTTGAGGGGTTTTCAGTGCATTTAAATGAAAATATAGTATTGTTGCATCAAACAATCTGTTATTCGGTATATTTTAAAAAATATATATATTTACCATACTAAATCTCAATTGTGTTTTATGCTTTAATAATATGGTTTTAATACACAACAGCTGATTTAGGCTTTTATATATTTTTGGAAGATCTTAATCATTTTGTTGTTTCCATTTTTCTTCATTGTCATTTACATTACTGGTGTTGTGTCCAGTTTACCCATCAACCATTTTGAGTTATATTTGATGTCATATGGACTTTGACATTGTTTAATGCACAGAATCTATGTGATACTGTAGAAGAATGTATGACATTTTCACAGCCCACAATAATTCATCTGTCCTCATTTCTTCCTCTACAGCCTGGGTGGGAGCTCTGGCCATGGGAATGATCTTCTTCTGTTCACCAGTGGTCAGCATGTTCACAGACTGCTTTGGCTGTAGGAAGACAGCTGTTGGTGGGGCAACGCTGGCTTTTATAGGGCTGCTCACTACATCCTTTGCAAAGTAAGCCTCTCTCATTAAAGATAATATATATCAGATAATATAATCAAGACTATATCATATATATTCTAAATACTATGACACTTCAAGGACAAAAAAAGGGCTGAAGGAGGAGATAGAGAAAATGTGGGGTGTGAAGGCAGTAGTGGTACCAGTAGTGATCAGGGCACTAGGGACAGTAACTCCTAAGCTGGGAGAATAGTTCCAGCAGATACCAGAAACAACATCTGAGATCTCTGTCCAAAAGAGCACAGTCCTAGGAACAGCAAGATCCTGCATAGAACCTTCAGGCTCTCAGGCTTCTGGTAGCGGACCTGAGGCTGAAAGGAGGCACAACTCCGCTTAGGTGTGCAAGAACACAGTTTTTGTTTATATATGGATGCTTCAATGAAACTTGGTTCTTTTTTTTTAGATCCAATAATAAATGTGAAATTTTGACATATTTCCCCCCAGGATGTACCTAATGATATATACAAAAAAATTCTACTTTTGCTCTGAGCTGTCCCAAAATTTATACATTTTTAATAAAATATCGGGGCCAAAAACAGGACAGAAATTGGGACAGGAAAAGCTACATAGGTGTCAGTGCTTTTGATCTGGTTTGAAATGGTCTTATATACTGCTGTAAAAAAAAAAAAAACGTAGTGTTAAATTTGTCAAACCTAGTGGTATTTCTTGTCTAGACATACAGATTTTTGGTGAACTGGCAGTCTCATTCCAGGTTTCATGTGTGTCTGTTAAGAAAGTTACTGAACAGAGCATTATCTTTGAGTTTTTGTTATCCAAGAACCATTTACTGTTTTATGTGGCATCGTCATGTTTCTTTAATAACTCAGAATGGAACTCCTCAGGATTTCTCTTTTTTGCCCTCAACAACCTAAATAACCACCAGTAACCAAAAGCATCTACTGATCTAAAATGTTGAATGACTTCTGAACCACTAATCTTCTCAATAAATTGAAATAATTCAGGTAAAATGCAAGTTCTCACCTTTTCAGTGACATCAGATGTGTCTTTTTTGGACATTCAGGTCTACATTTGAACATTGTCATCTTCTGCAACATTGATTCACCATACCCATGTAGTTAGGCAAATGACAGTAGTCGTATGCAATTGTTTTTATGTTCAGTTGGTGATATATTTAGCTAAAAATATAACTTTTCCTCACTTTTATGGTTTGACCTATTAACCTTCGAATTTATTCTGAGTTTTTATGAACATTTACATAATCAGTTAATTCACTAATGGAAAACGTCTAATTTTTCACTGACAAGTGCAAAATGCAAAGGATAATATTGTAATAAATAATGATAAATGATTTAAGGAGGGTGAAATTTAGAGAAGAATTAATTTGGCAGTCATCATATAATAGCATGTGATGCATTCAGGTGCATTACTGTCACCTTTAATGTTGATATAAACATTAAACTATGGTATTAAGCCCAAAAGGTCAGGAGGGTGAGGCGAGGTGGTCTTCGGGTGTTGATGGTCTGCAGATTCATTAGGAGATGCCAAAAAAATGTAACTGAAAATTGAAATGATCTTTGAGTAGAAACCTAGGGCAGATGATATGAAGTCAGGTATACATTACATCCTTTAACTGATATTTAAATGTACTATTTAATTATTTATCTACTTGACGCTCTATGTTGAACTGCAGGGACCTCACAGTCTTACCATACATGTTTCACCAGCACCTTCATTCTTTCTCCCCTTTTGTCATTTCTCATTTTAATCTATTCAGACTAAATATGTTTTTTTTTTTTTGGTTTTTTTTACTTTTGTTTGTTGCAGTTCTCTGGGTGTTCGCTATTTCACGTATGGCATACTGTTTGGCGGCGGCTCGTCCTTCGCTTTCCAGCCATCATTGGTCATCCTTGGTCACTATTTCCGCCAGCGCTTAGGCCTGGCCAACGGTGTGGTGACGGCCGGGGCCAGTCTCTTCTCCATGGGCCTCCCAGTTTTACTCAAAGTTTTGCAGCCTCTTGGCCTCAGCAGAACCTTTCAGATCCTCAGCCTCTTCATGCTTGTCCAGGCTCTGCTGGCACTAACCTTCAAACCTTTACTGCCTGCTGGGGGAAGAATGGGGCCGCCAGGTATGGGTCCTGAACCTTCTGAACAGGCAGAGCCAGGGGCTACTGCTCAGAGGGGGAGCAGATGGACCATGACTCTGACTGGAGTCAGAAAATACTTCAACCTGCGTGTGTTTCACATCATCACATACCGGGTGTGGGCGTTTGGAGTGGCCACAGCTGTACTGGGCTACTTTGTGCCATATGTCCATCTGGTAAGCTTATTTTCATTGCATTAGTGAGTAGTTTTCCTGTCTTTAATGAAATTACGTAAACACAATTTGTCTTCTATTGGTCTTTCTATTTGGTCTATTTCCAGTAGGACAATGAAGTCTATAAAACTATATACACTGATTATATAACCAATGCTTTTTGTGTAAATATAGATTTCATAACATCCATACTTCTTTGAATGTGTCTGTGAAAATGTAGGAATCCTGGTCTTTTTCTTTATGTCATGGTGGTGCATAAACATTTTACTTTTGTGTAACTGTATCATCAAATGCCAAATATGAAAATACTCTATGCTGTGAGAAAAAGTCATCTGACTTCTAAACTCAACTTGGAGAAACAGTGAAGGAGGGAGTTTCTATTTGACTCATTCTTTTGCATTGTGGGAGGTCTGGTGCCATTCACTTTCATAGCCTTCAGCAAAGGGGCAGTGGAATACATGTCAGCGTGGTGAAGGAGTGGACAAAGTTGGCTTGCATCTATTGATGAGATAATGGGTTTTTGAGCATACATGCTTTGATTGCATGTTAACGCCTAACTTTCCAAAATAGAAAAAAGTGCTGTGAGTGGTAGAAACAGAAATTCTGTATTTTGCAAAGTGTGTGCTTGACCCCAACAGACTTAACTGATAGATAGTCAGATAGTGAAGGATGTGGACGAAGTGTTAAGCTGCAGTGTAGGGCTGTAAAGTTGATCTCCCTCTATCCAGATGTCGGATGTTCCAGCTCCGGCCTCCCTCTGTCAGGCCTGTTGTTTCAGGCCCAGACCCAGATGTAAACACAGCCCCGGCCTTTGTATTGGCTCGACCACCTCAGGAAACCTCTCCTGTATGGCCTCTCTGTATCCCTAAACATGCTTATCCTATGGCCATTGATGAATGTAGAGGCCTTCAAAGAAGAGCAAATATTTCACAAGGGCCAGTATGTTCAGGAAAGACTTCAGAGGGTGGTTTCATGTTTTGAATCTGATTCGAAGGGTCAGCACTGAGTAGGAGGGGCTGACCTGTATGCGTTGGGTCTTCCTGTCCTGCTGTTCGAAATGTCTGTTGATGAAGACATTTTGTTTTTCTTTATGACCTTGCCTCCAGAGTTTTTGATGGAGAATTTCTTTCCTCTACCAAAAAACACACATTTTTCTCACCATCTTGTGTGTTGTGTGTTTAGAAAGGATGTAATGTGATATTGACCACCTAATCACCATTAACACAGACAGCACTTGCTCTGTCTTTATTTTTGTGTTTAGATCAACTTTGTAAGGGAGCAGTTCAAGGGGACTGAGAAGGAATGGGTGCTCCTGGTGTGCATCGGAGCTTCATCTGGTGTGGGACGCCTCGCTTTTGGAAAGATTGGGGATCTCATTCCTGGTCTTCAGAAGATATACATGCAGGTGAGTAAGTGTATTCCCAAAGGATTTCAATTTTCCAGTTTTTCCAGCTTAGTCTAGAGTTCATGTGATATGCAAATCTGAATCAATGGAATAATTGCGTGAAGTGTCAACATGCTACCATGTAGATTTCTTTTTTGTAGTATACACAGCTACTACCTCACCCAAAAAAGTCTAACAGAATAGGTAACAACTTTCCATCAAATAAGCATTGATACTGATAAATTTAGCAAGGCGTAAGTAGCTTCTCATTTGTTAAAATTTGATAGAGAGCATAAAGATTGTGACTGTGTTTCTCTGACAAAAGGTCATGTGGTCTGATGAGTCCAGCGTGATATATGTACTCCCCCCCCACCCCATTTGGTGGGGTTGGCAGGGAGCTCATGATGCCGCTGCACAATGCGCGTCACTTACGCCCGCCGAACATTACACACCTGTTGTTTTTTTTTTTTTAAATACATTTCTGCCTAATACTGTGTTACACAGTAGTCAAACGCTTCCATCATCAATACAAGATGTTGAATAAAAATTAATGCAACTATGGATGGAAATAAAAGCTAATATTTACATAAACAAAGTATTTCCTGAACACAAAATATTGTCTGTGTGACCATTTTGGCAGTGAATATTGTTGTATATGTGGTCTGCATCTGCACAGAAAAATGAGAAATAATAAAGTTAAGAAATAGTGTTTTACTTAGGGTTACTTTTCTCTAAGATACTTGTATTTTTCTGTCAGCTTCTAAAACCAAAATAGTGTCAACAAAAGAAATGTTTTGAAGTGAAAGCGTCCGCATACACTTTTATCAAAAGAAGAAAACCTGAAGGCCCTCTATTTGCACTTGGGTTTTAAGGCTCCTTTCTTCCAGTGCTCTATTTCTCCCCTTTTTCAACCACCTCCTCTGATGCACTGAACTGAAAAGCTTTTTCAATGTCAGTCTAATGAAGTGTTTTTATTGTGGCTGGGTTGGCCAGAACCCACAGTGCTTTCATCTTCACATGTTTGACTGCAGATAAACATGATTCACATGGTAATGTTCGCGCACTTACCGTGTCAGAATGAAAGGCTTTTTTGTTGTCAGACAAATTACCTTGCTCAGTAGTGGATGGGGTTATTTAAACTCAAGAAAATGGAACAAGAAAAGAAAAACAGAGCATTTCAGATAATTTCATGGCAAGAAAAAAATATATATATTTTTTGCCACCATGGATGCATAAATGGATATGACAAAAAGAACATTTGCAGTGCACTGTTTACATTGTACAACATATTCAGTAGAGATGATGTTCATTTTGAAAGGTCATTGTTCAGTTTATTTTCACTTACTGCTTCCGAGTAAAGAATCATTGATTATGAGGAAGTCTCTTTAAGGATGGAAATATTAATTATAAAATCCCATTTTTTATCCAAACATAATATAAGTGTTTATTTTGCATATTGCAATTGTGCAGGCTTTAAATGTCTTTATCTCATTGATAAGGCCCAGATTTTTACAGTTCATATTAAAGTCATTAGCTCAGAGCTCAGCATAATATCACATTATTAACAGCGTGTTTGTGGAATTAGTACAATGGCAGGTGGGCAGCGCTCTGCAACATGAAACACACTTAAAAATATTAAAAATTAGGCTGCAGCACACTATGTGGCAAATTTATATAGAAACAATGACTTTTAAAAAAATATTGTTCACACATTGAAATATTATGTGGTTGTAGTGTAAAGAGAATCAGATTATGTTCTATTTAAGGACAATTGTTATAAGGATCATCTATTAGTCTATTAGCCATAATCTTAATTCAGACATGAATTTCTCCCCATAGGATGGTTTGCCATTAGAGTCTCTACTTACATTCATAGTTCTAAGACACTTAATCTTTATAGTTTTGTTCCATTTCTGTTCCTCCGGGGTTCACAAACAGATGAAAAAGCTCAATTCATTAAGATAATTGCCATGTCATTAAACTGTTTCACTGAGATTTGTCAGCATCTACTAGACTTCAGTCATTCTTTCTATCATGCCGATGCTATTTATATGCAAATATCTCTCCTACCATGATGTTTAGTACAATATTCATCTCCCTCAGAAGGATTTTTGGTAATTGTAGTGATTTGATTTTTCACTCTGTGACATTAACAGATTGATTTCTGATCACATATCTGAAAAATTAAAGACACTCCCATTAGCTTTAGCTGTATTTATGTTTAATCTGAAAATGTGTGCAATGTTTCTAATAAATAAATGGCTAAATAAACGAGATGGATTATGATCTTGATAAAGTCTATTAAGTCTTATTAAGTCTGTTTATTAAATAAAAGTATATTAATTTTTGTATTTGCTTACCAGATATATATTGCCAATGTTGTTAATCCAGTTTTTTCTCATAAAAAAAACAAAACATTTCAGACATTCATAATATTCTTCCTATCCACTGTTGTCATTTCACATATCCACAATGACATTCTTCCTAAGACAAATTACATAATTTTTTTTTACCATTCACAGTGTTGGCCTTTCAGTTTGTGATATCTGCAGTGTCATTTTTGATATTCAGACTGAACTTTCTGTACATATCCAGTAAAACTCTTACTAGCAATAACTCATACTTAAAATACCTATAATCCAATGTAAAATGTTACCAGACAGTTTTAATATCTTAGTTCCAAAACTGAAAATCATTCCAGACAACCAGAATATAATTGTTCGCAAATATCCTCAATAATGTATATCTGAATATTATTGCCATACATCTAATTGTATGTTTCTGAAATTATTGTTATATAATCAGTCCTCTTTTTTATATTGTTAATGCCCTTTTTTATTATCTCTTTTTTTCCCCTGTGAAACTAGCAATGATATACTGTACGTTTTATATTCAAGTTTACTCTGTGGACAGCTGTTATGATTTTTTTGTTGTGGATATCTGATATTAAAATAATCAGAATTGTTATGTTTTTACTAATGCATTTAGAGCTGTAGGGTTAGGATTACTATGTTTTCTTTTCTTTTGACTTGGACAAATACTATTACAGAAATCTATCATGCATTTAAAGAGAGAAGTGTAACTCCACTAGGGGTTAAACAGTTTGCCTTAGTTTGCATGACTGGATGTACATATGTCAGAAATAGCTGTTGGCTGCTCAGTGTTGGACACATAATTAAATCATCAAAAAACAAGAAAAATCGCAGAGGCCAGGATTCCATATTCAAGTACTGACAGACCTTATTACAATTCAGTGACAGTAAATGAATAAATTAAATAGTTTTCTGCTCTCATTTCAATCACTGCCATCTGTGCTTCTGCTTGTAGAGAGGATGAAAGCTGGCAAACACTGTACAAAAACAGTAAATGGCAATTGAGAGAAGAAGCACCTTATAGCATTGAGGCCTTTATAGTTGTGTTATCCACTTGAGTAAATAATAAAGAACGGACAAACCTAGTTAAAATGCTTCTCTTGTATGTTTCAGGTGGTGTCCTTCATGGCTCTGGGCCTGATGTCCATCATGATCCCTCAGTGCTGGGTATTTGAAGGGCTGGTGGTTGTGTGTGTATTCCTGGGGCTGTGTGACGGATGCTTCCTCACCATGATGGCTCCCATAGCTTTCGAGCTGGTCGGGCCAATGCAGGCTTCACAAGCTATCGGTTATCTTCTAGGTCTGATGGCTCTTCCCATGACAGCCGGTCCACCCATTGCTGGTGAGAGAACTACTCTTTCATCTTTTTTCATGATTAGAGCATTGCAGTGATTGAAATAATGACCTCACAGTAATAGTAACATTTTCACATTTTATAATAATAATAATAACATTTATTTATATAGCACTTTATGCAGAACAATTTCACAAATAGCTTTACGATAAAATTTAAAGTAAAATACTTAGGCTACAAAACACACTGATAAATACACAGATATGAAAATGTACAGGTAGATTCAGAGACACAAGCATAAAAACATAAAAGCAAATGATGCTACCCCCCCCCCCCAACACACACTCACACACACAAAAGTCTCTCTGTCTAAGAGGGTTTTCAGTTTCTTTTTTAATCAATCAATCAACCCACTTTAAAGTGCGAAGTAAAATAAAGTACCAACAGTAAACAATGACAAGAGAAACATCACAATTCATATATTTCAATAAACAAATGGGTTGAACATTTCTTGAGTAACAAAGTATTAAACCTTATCATCATTTTTGTGATTTTCAGCAACTACCACTGTATTCAACCTAGTTAATTCAATATGGTTTGGGTACACACTGACTGAGGGGTATGGCATTAATAATGTACAACAGGTTGATTGATTGAGTTGCAGAACAATGTCAGAAAATACAGGGAGTAAAGGGAGACTAAGGGCACATTCACTCTTTCCTCACTACTTGCGAAACCTGCCCTGGACCATGATGTGAACCAAAAAGCATTGTCTCACTCCCTATCAAACTGACCCATGATGGATAGTTAAATTTTTTGGGCCATTTCCCGGAATCTACACAAAAACAGAAATCAAACAAATGGAAGATGGAAGTTAAATAAAAGGCAAATTAACAAAATAATTGTCTGTAAAGGCAGATGTAGCTGTCATTGATTATTACAGCAGGGTGTATAAGTATGCGAGGTAAGTATACTAGACAAACATTGTGTAGCAGATTGTCTTTGGAGAGGTTTAGGCTCCGAGCCAACAGTCAGCTGTATGTAAGGATTTGTCTTAAGGACATTAAAGCACACACAGGGTCAGATCCTGAAAATACTCAGAGAAAAGCTTTGTTTCCTGGAACACAGACTACCTGACAAAAAGGTCACAATTCATCACTCTAGGTAACTGCGTCTCTGAGACAGTATTGAGGAGCACTGGGACTCCACAGGAAACTGTTTTGGCTCCCCTCCTGTTCATATTGTACATAGTGGTACTCTGTCACACCCAGAAATACTCTGATGATGCAACTATTGTGATGTGTATCAGGAATGGACATAACAGGGAAAACAGAGACCTGTCCAAAGCCCCTTGTGACTGGGGTCATGCAAACTCCCTCTAACTGAAACAACGAGGCTAAAGGTGGTGGATTTTCAGAAGTGTAATTCTCTTTACAGCCTCACAACATTTTTGGGGTGAACTTTGACACGGTGCCAACATGCAAATCTCTTGGTGTGACAAAATAAACTGATCCAAGAATACACATTGCATACACATATGTATTTTAACAAAAGGACAGAGAGTCGACTGTTTTTCCTATGGAGGCTTAAATCCTGTCCAGTCAATGGTGGTCACTTTGCTGTTATATGCTGACGTCTGCTGGGGATCCAGCACCAAACATAAGGACATAAGATATCTAGAGAGGCTGGTAAAGAAAGCTGGCTCAATGTTTGGAGAGAAGCTGAACTCCCCTGTAGTGGGCAGATGCATATTGAAAAGGTGGAGGACATTTTGGACCTTTCTCCATCTTCACTACTTTAAGAAGAACCAGAGAAGCAGTTGCAGTGGATGCTCAATCTCCAGTACAAAACTAAAGTTACAGAAGATCATTCGTTACCTCTGCTATCAGACTATACAGCAGCTCAATCAATGGACACTGAACTGAAATTCCCTTAATAATTCACATTTGGTTTCAGTTAAAATTTTCCTTTCTTTTCTTCTCTTGAGCTGATAGAGTTTCCCCTGGGGATTAATAAAGTTAGTCAGTATCTGAGCTGTAACTCAGTAATGAACCCACTTCTCTTGTCTTTGCCTCCTCTCTCTCTTATCTGTTGTTCTGCTGTCCTGCTGCCTCCCTCTCTAATAACAGGATTGTATAGAAGAGCACTCAGTGTACACCATTAATTTGATGACTCAAGCATCCTGATGCCTCTTGCCAACCCCTTTCATCTCACATGTTCCCGAACTTTGTTTTCCACAAAAGCTTCTGCTTGTCTTTTGTGACCTCAGCTCAGTAACTGGGAGTTCTCATTGATGAAGCCTGTAAAACAAAAACAGATGAACCTTTAGCTAAGAAAAACTGAGATATCTTTTAATTAATCCAGTAGTTTAAAGCACACTGGATTAAACAATAATTATTTCTTCCTCAACGAAAATGCTATTGCAAATAAATGTACTATCTTGCTTACTTTATATATTGAAAAATATGTCCACCAGTATAGTATATACATAGTGACATACTGCATATTTGTGTTAAATGTATTGAATGCAATGGAGTGCAAAAACCATTGATTCATTGTACGTTAAACTATGCATTTTACTGTGACTGACATTAATAGAATTTGAAAATGTTGTTCTGTACAGTGTGTTCAGTACATTAGCAAGAATGCATACCTAACAGTTAACATGCACTCTAAGTATATAACCCTGCTTTCATGTCTGACACTCAGCTGAACATTAAACATAGCATGCTGTCTGCTGAACTCACTGACCTACTCTTGTTGCTATATGTACAGTGTGTTTATGTTACATCACATACGGACAGAAATGTACTGCAGGATGTAAAAGGGGGGGTGGGGTTTTACTCTTGAATTGTTTCACAGTGATAGGATCTCAACATCATCTCCTAGAGGACTGGGAGCTAGGGAGACCTGAAGAATTTTAATAATTTTAGCCATTTTCATGGTTTACTGAGTTATTGTGGCCATTTCATGAGTTGCTATTTGCAACTACAGAGTGCAATTAGACAACAAAAAGGTGCAAAAAAGTATTGAAACTAATGCAAATATAAATAACGTTAGCATAAGCTTAAATAAGAACAATTGTTGGTGAAATATAGTAAAATGAAATATTTTAATTGCTCTAAGGATATAAATGATGCAGTGTTAAGCTTTTTCTGCTACCATTCCATGTTGCAGCTGTAATTTTTCATGATCAGTATTTACAGGTGGCAGCTGCAACATAATAAAACTTTTGGAGTGTTTTATTTGTGCCCATATTAAAAAATAGTAATGCAGTGATATAACCCATATATGACTGTAACACCATAAGTATGTATACATACATAAAATCCAGTGTTTATCATACCATAGAGAGATAGAGGGCCACCCAACTTTGGAATACAATTCACAAATAGGAACAAGTAGTGGCAAGTCACCAGTAATAAATCTTAGTGGAGTGGTGAATAGTATCAGGGTGTGGGGGTGTTACAGGTGAAGCATATATATATATATATATATATATGTCACCATAATCTAAAATGATAATATATAATTCAGCAAAAAAAAAAAAAACTCACTTATTCCTATAAAAGAAGCCATCCCACTGAAATAGGGAAAAACTCACTGGGTGGGTTGGGTCATATGTATTTCTTGATTGGAGCTGAGCAGTATATTTGCAAAACGGAGTTGGGGAGAGGTTTACCTGGTGGAACATTTGCACACAGACACCTGAGCTCTGGCATTATAGTTAATATTAAAATGGCTCATTCAGTGCTGAAGAACGTGCCAAAATAAAAGGTGCATATTTTTTTTTAAAAAGTTGCCATTTTCAGTTTGCATTCTTTAACTGAGTGAGTAACTGTAACTCACACAACAGGCATACAGCATAAAAGGAAATACTAGCTAAAATCCTGTGTGGGAGCCAGACTAATCACATACTATGTTGGAGTTTGGACCAGAGTTTATGTCCTCTTAAGCATAAAACCCAGAATGGACAAAACAAACACTTCTCACATGCCCCAGACCCCAAAGGGGAGGCAAGGGGTATTGTTTTTGGTTAGGTTTGTTTGTTTAACACTTTAGCAGCAAAACTATTTGGTTGAATTCATACTAAATTGGGTTCATAGATTGTCATTGCATTTTTGGGAAAAGTAGGTCAAAGGTCAAATTTATTATACTTAAAAAAAAATCCTATTTACTTACTGTAGGCAAAATATGTGCAAGGGTTGGAGTTTGTTGTGCCTGGCACCACTCGTTTTGGATTTTATGGTTAGCCACTATAGCCAAGACATCCACTTTAGTGACACCTGCTCGATGTCACTAAAGATCACACACTGACCCTTTAAGTCTTTCTTAAATCAATAGGGTGTTTCTGAATTGCTTGATTATCTAATTTTGAGTTTTGTCTCTAGGTCTCCTGCATGATTACTTTGGGAACTACCTGGTGGCCTTCTCTTTGGCGGGGGTACCTCCTATCGTGGGAGGTGTGGTACTTTTCTTTGTGCCCTTGATACACCGCAGGCTCCAGCGTAACCCAGAAGCTGCATCACCAGAGGAGACGTCCACGACTGCGCACATGTTGCCCTCCGTCCCTGCAGCCGAGGCATCCAAGAGCTGCTCCAATGGAGACATGCTACCCGGCTATACAGATGTGGAAACGCATATCTGAGTCACATTGTACAAAGGTTAATTACACTTATCAAGCACACTGTGTACTGTCAATACACCCAAAAGATTGTTAGCTTAACATAGTTTCATTTCCTTTTATGTGTTTACAGGGATTCGGCCACCAGCATCTTTTATTCATCCTCCACACCAGAGCTCCACAATTTGGGCCTCACCCAACTATGAACTTCCTCTTACCTGACCTTTAACCTCTAGCCCTCCTACACATTCATTGGCTTTTTGTTATTTTGATCTTAAGAAGAATTGAAATGGGTGCTCTGGAATGATTCCACAGAGAGGATGAAGAGGAGGCACCTCAGCGTATGATTATCAAAATATTTGAAGAAGATAAGCACAACTGTCTGACCTAGGCTACAGTCGAGACTCTAAAGTAACAAATACCTCCAAGAGGAATCTAACGCAGAGATTTTAACAAACAGTAGTAATTACAGATTTCACGACTGTAAAAAAAACAGTGCTTTTAAAGTCTGTAGAAAGACATAGTTAACCTAAGAGGCATATAAAATAAGAAGTAGTGAAGGGAAATGTTCACAGTTTTGTTATGTAGTACCTCATACATCAAATTTGTCAACAAAATGCATTTTCTTAAGGTTTGTGAGTTTGTCTAGGTCACCGTGATAATCTGCAGACCTACTTTGTTTTTCTCCTCGTCTCTAGACTATATAGTGTACTGTGACAGTTACATTGGGAACATGTTGTATGCGTCTGCTATAAATGTCATAGAGGGTCAGTCACCTCAACTAAACTCTGCTGCACACTGCTCTTGTATTCACAGCCAGGGTAGACTACTATAACAAAAGGACCAATGAAGTACTCTACCAGCCTGTCTGCTCAGAAGACAGATGTGTCAGTGTGGAAGCTGTTGATAAGGCTTTGCCAGAAAATCTGAATTATACCCAGTGTAACGTAAAGAATTAGAGTTTAGTCACAGTGACTTCACAGGTTTCTTTATGTCATCACTCTTTGCAAGTGGAAGCTGTGGATCTGACTTATGCTTCTTAAAAGACTGTACAGCCTTAACTTCTACCTTTTGTTGTTTGTTTTTTTTAGCAGGGTGCTAGACAATTCCGCATAAACTGTTTTATGGTTTTGAAAAATAATTGACACATAGCTTTTCATAATGTGCTTTCTGTTTGTGTGTTGAGACATTAGAATCATGCAGTCTTAACAGAGGATGGTAACATAGACTTATATATATATATATATATATATATATACATACATACATACGTGTGTGTCTATGATAATGCTAGCACCTTAGTATTTGCATTTTGATAAAATCACATTCTACAAAATTACTATGTTACAGTTTGTCACAGGAGATGGCTACTGAGATGAAGGGTCCCAAACGTGGCCTTATCAGATCATCTCACTGATAATCCAAGCTGTTGATTTGCTGCTTTAGTTGCATGATAAAGATTTTTCTCACTGTGATGGCAGTAATGAAACAAAACTGTTGTGCAGTTATTGTTGTATCATCATAATTGCTTAAGTTCATTTAATATGCATTTGGAAATTCTTTTTATGCCTGTGGCAACCGTCCGTTAAGTACAATCGCAACAGAAAAGACATTGCAATCAAAGAGAGATTTAACATTAAAGTTCTTCACAGCAAAATACCACATGCATACAACATCTGATTATGATTATCAGAGTTATAATGGAAGGTCTCTGGTACAGTGTAAGCTCATTTTGATGGTAACAAATTGTGTTGACCATAAACATAGTTTAAGACGTCACTCAGGATTCACAAAGCAGCATCATACTGAGTGGTTGTTGACCCACAATCTATCCTAAACATTTGGACCACTTACCTCTGCACACTTCAGATGAGTGGATCTTTAGAACAATGAACAAATGTGAAATAGAGCTGCAATAATCTACTTTGACTTTCACTGTGGTTACATGCATACAGTAGATAGCTGAGAGGGAACTGGGTCACATTGAGGAAGAGCATGAGCTCACAACATTATTCACTGATTAAGTGTTCAGGTGGTATACCTTTCCTCTCTGGGCTTTATCTGCCATATTCACTCAGCTTTTTTAACAGTTTTGGGTGTAAAAACTACACAAATCTCACTGCAGAGTGTAGTTTTTGGGATAATGTAATGGGACAAAACAGTTCAGAGTAAGAAACAACTATACCTCAGTTGTCAAACAATCCTCAGCAAAATAGATGAACATACATTCTTCACTTTATGCTTTCACTCTTCTGAATCAGGTCTCAGCCACAAAGCTGCCAAAAACCTGTTTTCAATCAACCATGCTTGCTATGAAATCTCTATAGTGTCTGCTAGGTACCACAAAACTGTGAAAATGTTTGTACTTCCATCCATATACAAACTAATTATTTTAATTCCATATCCATACACTTCATTGTTGAAAATACTCACCATTCTTGCTTTTGATTGTTCTTTACAGCTTTTTTTTTTTTTAACTAATGTCTTCTCTTGGTTACTTAGCATAATATCTGATTGAAGAGGTGCAGTACTATAAATGTGTAATATTGTTATCTTAAGGTTGAGGACACAAAATTATAAACAGTGGAGATTTATGGAATCGTGAAATTCTGTAAAGCATGTTTAATGTGGTCTATACAGCAGACAGTAGTACAGATCTAATATTACATTTTATTGGCTTTGCAAGTGCAGTTCCCACTAATGGGCAGCAAAGTGTGGGGATCATTCATCTGAAATTCTGTTACATATTTTACTAGACACAGTGCTGGGTCAGGAAAGTGCACTGATTTCCTACCATTAAACGAGAGGTCGGAGCCTCCAAAATCCAAACTGAATCAGTGAATAAAAACTAGTATAGAGGGATTACCCTGACAGCCATATCGGCTCTATAAGTTTGTCTATGCACAAAGTGTAGATATTTCAACACTACCTTAAAGAATTTTTTATACAACTGTGAACATTTGTCACTGTTTAAATTTATGTTGATTACTTTATGTTGTCATCTTGTTAGCTAGCAGTTCACTGTAACTGTCCCCACCAAGTAGCATGAAGGTCTAAAAAAGACCCCAGAGTCAAAGTAGTAACCTCAATTAGAAACAGATCTGCCTTATATGATTTTTATAGTCTGAGCAGTTAACTGAATGGGATTATTGAATATGCCTCCATCCAAGTATTTGTATCTGACTGAGATACGAGATGCAACTACAAAGTATGATGACACTGCGTTTATCTTAATAGATTTCAGTATAGTTATTATCAGTCCTGAATGTTTCTTAACAGTCTCCACTTGATGAATTTCTCCACTGTGAGATTAATAAAGTATCTTATCTTCATCTGATTGAAGTTGTTTCCAACCAGCCTCTGGTTAGAACCACATGAGTGATCCTTTATATAAATCTGCTGTAGATTTAACAAGAGAAAACTGACATCTATGGACTTATGTACTTCATATACTTTGTAATAGCTTGTAATTCACGTTAAACTGTTCTGATTTAATTTGTTTTTAATCATTGATTTTTTAGTGTCTTGATGTTACTTGTGATAAAAGTAAGTAAGTTGAAAAAGTACACCCCATGACTTTGTAAGTCTGTGCAAACTCAAAGTGAAGGAGCTGAATGAATGAAGAATGAAACAGTACTCATGGGTGGTTGCATGGCATTTTGCCAAAGTCTTATTGTCTATGCAACGTTGCTGGGCTCACGGTCCTTTTCCAATGACCACTTCACGTTCTGAAGTTCAGACAAACTCTTAACAATGAATGTTTACTTGGGCTCCAAGTTTGCATTTGCCCTGTACTTGCAGTAGATACACAGACACTTAAAGCTATAGGAACCTTTGTATTTGACCTACTACTACTTGTGTTATAATGGACCTACTACGTGTTTTGCTTTTGGATTTTGTTTTTAATCACTAGGAAGATCTTGAGCTGTGATGGAGCTATTGGTTCCTTACCACAGTGCCACTGCTGAACCCATTTCTGTGTTTGCTTTCTTCACTCTATCGGTTCTTGTCTGTGACATACAGTGTACAGGTCAGAGCTACAGAGAGGCACATTCAGCAGACCAGACTAGACCAAAACCAGATTATATGCATTAACAACTAACGTGCCATACATACATATTTCTTCAAATATTTAAACATACATCAGTAACTAAGACTTTTTTAGTTAACTGTTTTAGAAAGTCAAACCTGGCTTTACCACCTCACCGTTAGATGTCTACCTGACCCATAGACAACCCCGTACATCTGCTTTTCATTGTGCCATTTCTCTGCTCCTCTGACCTCAGTCCTCAGTCACTGTGTAACTGGAGTACTTTCCTCAGTTTGAAACCATACATTCAATATGTGATGCAGGGTAGCTGAAGGCCTATATGATATACTACGAAGCTCAGCCATGTCTTGCAAAAGTCAATACCTCACAAACTGCCAAGAACCACCTCCACAAATAATCCCTTGCCTGTGCTGTTGCCAGTAACATTCATCATTTTTCATTTAGGAAATATATTTAATTGCCATTAATCAGAAATGAATGATGCGTAGATGCATCATGTGTTTCAGAAACCATGTATCTTTTGCTCCAGGTATCTTACAAATATTCCAGTTGTTTCTTGTGATTTATATTGTATGTCCAGGCCTTCCTACAGCCTTACATGTTGAAATAGGAATCATATTGAGTGCAGGACTCTGCTGAACGTTCCTTCTCTAACCTCCAGTAAAATTGCTGCAGTTAAACCTCACTTCACCTCTATTGCCTCTCGTCATTTATTATGAGCTGTCAGATTCTTTTTCCCATGCAAGCTCTATCTTTATATGAAACAATATATATAATATTTCTCTTCTGACTTGCAAAATATTTTAATGAGGCCAGTGACTTCATAAGATCTGAACATAGGTCATGCTGCTAGAAAATTAATGTCATTTTTGTGTTTTTTTTTTGTTGAAGTAATTTTTGAATCTGTATCAAAAGAGGCACATTTTTCTATTAAACCAACAATAAAGATGTAATATTAAAAGCCACGCTGCTGCTGCTTGTTGCTCTTTTGTTGCTGTTCTTTCCTCACATTAGATGCTGCAGGAGTTCCAGCGTCAGCCCTGCACTTACACCGGAGATGAACCCCAGACCTCTGTGTGCATCCAGGCATGGGAGTTAAAGAGGAAAAAATAAGCATCTGTTTTTCAGGGACACACTGTTTACATCTTCCAACATGTGATCTGCTCTTATTACCACAACAGCATGGCTGAGTTCATCGAGGCCTCATGTCCTCCTCTGACTCCCCCTTCCCCAATTTAATCTCAGCCGACACAATCATGCTGAATTGTAAAGATTATGCCTCAATGAATCAGCTACAAGTCGCAGAGCCCTTTTTGTACATACAGGGAACCATTGTGTACATATCACAAGGCAAAGAATGAATGACTTGTTGAGCGTGACTGAGCTTGGGGCTCTTTACATGTTGGATAAATAGGGAGAAACAGATCGAGGAATAGTCCTTGACTAGTGCATGCACGTGAAAACACATTACAGTGTAGTTCAATCTTTTGTTTATTTACTTTGTATAGTTTTGCCCCCCCTCTGTTTTGTATTATGCTACTTTCTGAAATAAACTAAACCTTCAAAAGTCATATGTGGTATGTGGTGACATAACAGCAACAGCAACGCAGAGAGGGCATTTAGGTCATGGCTGTTGATTTTAATTTAGATACCAAATGGAGTTTCAACAGCACTCACACTGGATTTAGTGTGACATTAAATTTAGATAAGTAATCTTTTTTTATTAAAAAAGTAAATTTATTTTTTTTTTTTTTACATTTTAAGATCAGAGTATCTTAAATATATGTAAGCCTCTAACCATTGGTAATTGCTCTGCAGCAGAGAAGATGCATCCATAAATAATTGCATAATCAGTTTCATGTTTTACTTGATGGGATTAAAGGATGGATGGAGTAATACAGGGTGCAGATGTGTACAGAATGTACATGATGTGTAATGTACATCAAGATAGCAAAGAAAATAGTGAGTAACTACAAATAAATACAATTATACAAGGACATGTTCTATAAGTAAAAGCCGTCACAAATCTGTCTTTTTTTTTTTTTTTTTTCTTTCCTAAACCCTATTTGAGATATAGGTACAGTAGCAGAAGAAGTTCACTTTCTTATTGCAAGGTAATGGTAGAACAAAACATGATGCATGAACCCAGTATTTACTCCAGTTTATTGACTGCAATTTGTGAAAATGTGCTTTGTGGCACCTCATAGCTTCCTCTAGTTGCTACTCCTCCAGGTGTCTTTTCCATAAATTAATTCAAAGAAGGGAATGTCTTCAAATTATGTAAATTATTTTTTGTCCAAAATTGAGTGAACAACAATGAAACATGTTTTATCTCAAATCAAGGACACTTATAGCCTCATTAAAAGTGATTCTGCAGGATAAGAGTAGTTTGACCTATAAGTGGGGCAACAAGTCATGAAATTCTTGACAATGAAAAGCCTATTTTAGATCCGTTACTAAAGCTTGGCGAGCCTTAAGATTATGGGACAGCTTTGTATTAAGATCTATGACCCTGCAGTTGATCCAGATAAATGCAGTGAACTGGGTCGGTACAGACTAAACTGGATTTATGAATTGTAGCTCCATTTGCAGAAGCACATAGTAACCAGTAGGTGTCTGTATGGAGATAAAACATGAGCTGTGCATTTCTGCAAGACCATAATTATGTAATACTAGAGTTTGGCCACTAGAGCTCCCTGCTCCCTTATTTTACAGGACATTATCAAACATGGGTTGAATTAATGAATATGAGTTTGATGAAGATTCTCAAAGATTTAAACTCTATGAATGAATAGTCTTTTTTTTTTTTGTATTTTATTTCTCTCAAAAACATCATTTTAATTTCAATAGATAACAGGGAATTCAGAATTCAGTAGAAGTAAATGCAGTATTTTTTTTTTTTTTTTTTTTTTTTTGTTAGGTATTAATTTACAGTGGTACAAAAAGATGTAAAATTAATATCTGATTTGACTTTTTTTTTTTTCCCTCCACACTATTCAAAGGTTTTTTTTTTTTTATATGAACCTTTAATGATGCCTCTGAAGCAAATAATAAGAAATAAGAATATTTAAAACAAGTAAAATCAGAAGACACCACCCTATGTTTATGAGATTGGAGGCTTAAAACATGCTGAAATTGTATGACATAGTTGTATGATAATCATTTTACCGCCTGTTAATTACTATTCAGGAGCTGACATATTTTAGATCTCATTTTATTTTAACAAAAGTTGATACGTATCATGTTCCAATATGAGGATGATGAAGAAGTAGAAGTTTGAGTCTTCTTTGCATTATCTTGTAGCCACTGGCACCTTCAGCAGGAAGTGATGTAAGAGCGGGTGATAGAGGTGTGGACACTTTTACTGTTGAGTCACACTGTTTTTCTTTCCTGCTACTTCATGAGAACTGAGAACATGCTGGTCTGCCACCAGGATTAGATTTCTGCATTTACAAACTGTGTTATCACATAAATGACATTTTCTTGACCAGTATAACACTGACAACCTCATTCTTCTGTTCAAATCTCTCAGCACTGTCCAAAATGTTTTGGTTTTTTTTTCATTTTTCCTCAAAAGAATGAGCAAGTTTGCTTCAAAAAACACAGATCTCACATCCTTGTAAATGTGCTGTAGAAATACTAGAGGCATAAAATGTTTGTTGTTATTTTTTTGTATGTTGAAAGTCAGAATTATCCTGAAAAAAGTGTAAGACTGTAACTTTGTTCTATAAGGTGGTGAAAAGTTTAAGTTTCTAGCCTGTTGCAAACAACAAAGAAAAGAAGAAGGTTAAACAGGAAGTTCAGAAACACTAACTTTTAAATAATCTTTGTGGTTTAGGTCTTTAACCACAAAACATTTATGTAACATTGATTTTCTTTAACATTGACTTTCCTATATTTCCCAGTTACTGGAAATCTGAACGTAACCTTTTGGATGTTTCTGTGGCTTGAGTGAACATTATCACTGCTTGAGTCAAAGACATTCATGGGTGCCTGAATGTTTAAAGGCCCAGTGCAGGATGGTTATTCTAAAGGATTACATTTCTGCTCAGATTGAAGGTGTTTTTAGAAAGTCCCTGGACTCCATGTACCAACAATATAATACTGTCATTTGTTATTAAAGGGTCAGATCAAGCGGTAACTCATGGACATATTTTGTGTTAAACGGTCTCTATCATGTAAGCAGAGTAACTTATATGTGTGTATTATACATATTTAAGTAGGTATTCATAAACACTTTAACAATATGTATAGTAAAATTTGGGGAGAAATAGTGAAAAATGTCAAATTACTGCTCGGTACCATGCACATGGACAGTTTTTTTTTTTTTTAGTTTTTTTTTTATGCTGAATCCAAACATTCAAAAACATGCAGTTCTTGACAGTAACTGATATGAAGTTGGACAAAAACTTTTAGATATTATGTTCAGTTATGCTGAAAATACATTTTGGAGTAAAATATTGAAAAGTCTCTGTTTTATTGACATAAGAATGTTTTAACACTTGGACAGGTTGTCATAGTAACAGATGGACGACTCTTTACCATTATATGCATCGCCCCAATGAGCCATATATATATATATAAAAAATCACAATGTTTTATTTAATGTATTTAATATTAACAACTTGTGGTGGTCCATCCATATATACGTAAATTACAAAAAAAGAGTAATTTGTCAGTAACATTTGACAGATAGTCTTTTTAAATGTGACAGATTGAATACATTTTCACTTTTTTTGTTTGTAATTTTTAGCGTCAAATTCACACTATATTTGTATATCTGTCTGTGTAAAAAGTACAATAGATAAAATCAATTGTAACTTTTTTTTGTAAAGTGGTATTTTAAGAAGAATAAAATAAAGATCTTCAGCTAAAAATGTAGCCCACTTGATAAATGACATGTGCTAGTTTATTTTTTTCATGTTGATCACTTTGGCTTGATCGAACACTAAACTCTAGCAATGAAAACATCTGTACAATGAGCAATGTTGGTTTTCTACTTGGGCAAAATAGCAGTACATTATGGTCTATAAAAATGAAGCATCAAAATAAGTTTTGAGCTAAAAACTGAAGCACAATGAATATATATAAATAGGTAAATGCAACTTTTGTTCATTATTTTTTAAGCCTGTGTTGTGATTAAGAGGCCACAAACCAGGGGTGTCAAGCTCATTTTAATTCAAGGGTCACAAACAGCCTGATATGATATTAAATAGGCTGGACCAGTAAAATATAAACATAATAACCTATAAATAATGTCAACTCTAAACTTTCCCCTATGTTTTAGAGTGAAAAATACATAATTAAAATGCAAACTAACCCTTTAAAAACAGGAACAACCTTAAATTTCTTATGAAAAATTGGTGCAATTTTAACAATATTATGCCTCAAGAGTATTATTTACACATACATTACAACTTACAGATTGTGATGGATTTCAATGCAATGTCACAAAACATTAAGTAACAGGCAGGATATTGCTAAAATTGCACTTACTTCACTTGAGAGGTTTCAGGTTGTTCATATTTGTTCACATTATTCACATTGTTTGTAAAAGGAGTTTGCGAATATAAAATTTTCATGTACAAATATACAAAAACAAAGTAAAAAAAAAGAAACTTATAGGTTATTATGACAGTATTTCACTGGTCTGACATACTTGCACTCACATTGTAACTCACTATACTCAAATTATTTTGACATCCTTGACTGTTAATATCTTCAGTGTTATTTTTAAATGTAATAAAATCATCTGAAGGGCCGGTTTGTACCCTTTGGTGGGTTGATTTTAGCCCATGGGCCATATATTTGACACCCCTACCCTAACCAGTTGGTAGAACCGACTCCCAAACGTGGCCCCTGTTGTCTATCCTTTGTTATCTAGCCTTTGTGTTGGTTCTTTCAAGCACAAACCCAGCAGCCAGTAGGTGTTAAAACAAGCTTCAGATTATACGCATCAACTGTGACTGAGCGGCTACTGAGTACAGGTGATCTGTGTTTTGATGATTACGCAAACACTGTGGTTTTGTTTTCAGAGAGATAAAGTGCAACAGACTGGCATAATATGTTACGACCATGTCTGTGCCGGTGCATGTCCTGTCCTTCATTAGTCTGTCTTCCAAATGAAACACACCACCTTACTGGAAATTTCCTCAGCTGATAGTGAGGTGATAAGAGGCAGCTGGACCTACAGACACACTGCTCCTGTTTTCACACTCCACAAAGTCAGACCCAAAAAATACAACTCAGACACTGACACGCACTCACGTTTGTCCTATTGTTTGCCTTCCAATCATCTCACTTTTTCATCCTCGGCTGTGAATATGTAAACATTGCGTTTCCCTCAGTTTCAGTCGACTGCATAGTTTAACTTCAAGAACAATGTTGGAGTCAGTGAGTCATTATGTCAGATGGGGGAGTCTGGAGGAGATGGATAAGCCAAAATAACAGTTCAGGAACATTCTGGACCGTGCGCAGATGGGACGAAGAGAGAACAGAGATAGTATGGTGAGAAAAAAAAGGAAACCAGAAGGAAACAAAGACTGAAAAACAGGAAATATATAAACAAGAAGTTGATTTATTTTCGCGTGGAAGTGAAATATTGTGGTTTAAAAGTGTTGAAGGTCAGAAAGGTATTACTCCACAATATCCTTAAGATGCCAGGACTTATTGAATGGTTTGATGAATATGATGATGATGTGACTCATTTGTCGTACCTTATATATTTGAAGAATACAGAGTACATATTATACATTCCTGTGGCCTGATTTTGGAAAAAAAAATATGGGTGTCTGTCAGATAATTACTTTGAATTTATATTTTGCTTTTTTCTTTTGTTCAGACAAGGTACAGTTTTTAGATGCTACCTGCTTGACTATACCTTGTCTGAAAAAAAAAAAAGAAAAAAGCTAAATATAATTACAGTATCATAAGCTAAAATGAACATCTTTAGCCTTACTTTGGATTTAGTTGATAAATCTAACCCTTTTCTTTTGGGCCTTCAGACAAATAGGGCACCTCCCAAACATATGAATGGCAGTCTGCGAAGAGAAATAATTATTTGATCCTGTTTGAACTGTGACACCATTTTCACACAATGTGTTTATTTTTCCAAAATGATTTAATCAAATGATTTATCTAATTTTACAAGACAAGAATGTGGCAGTTTATTTTGTAGATGGTAACATCTAATAACTCAATACACAACATTTCTCATCAGGAACACCAAAATAACTATTACCTTGATGGGAGGTGAAAAATTATTAACATTGATTAAAATTAGTACAAAAGTAGTTGTGTTAAAGCTGCAGAGATATCGTAAAATGCTGTGAACTTTGCAAACTGTGTAGCCTATATTATTTTATTTTCATATTTTCACAGTGTGCTTCCTCAACAGTTCTAAAAGCTTAAAGGTTTAAAGAATAACTCACTTCATTATTCCTGTAGGGAAATTCAGTCTTTGCATTTTACCCATCCTAATACACATATATTTCCTCACATTAGCACTAGCATTAGCATTAAAGCTGGGACTTTTTTAAACTGGTATAATGGACCTTTAAATTGACAAACTGTTTAAATGATACTGTATTAATAAGGGGATCAAACAATGACCTGTTTGTTGTCTATAATAAACTTTAAAATACTATTATATCCCTCAAACAGAGTTGACAGACTTGTATAATGAATGCCATTGATGCCAACACCTTGTGTTGTTTTGTTGTCATGTTGTCTGCACATGTCCTCCATCTGTTTATTTACACAATAATTATTCACAGCCGAGATGTAAAATTCCAAATCCACTCTTTATATTAAGTCTAATAAAGCAGAAAAATACATTAATACAAACATTTCCAGTGATAAACAACAACCTTTCAAACTGTTTACATCCGAGTCTGAATTATTTACACAAACTTACATTTAAAACGTGACCCGCAGCTAGCATATCCATTCACTACTTCACAAATAGTTTCCAGTTATTATTTATTAGCTCAGCTGTGTTTATGTGCCACACACTATGGACTCATAAACCAGATGTTTTTTGTTTGTTTGTTTGTTTGCTTTTTTAAAACTATGATGTCATTTATTATACAGCAGCATGACTCTTGGCTGAATACATTTCTATTGAACATTGTATATTGGAAAAATGTAAACAAAGCTGTGACAGCAGAAACAAATAGCATCTCAAAAGTTATTATATAAATTGGAAAGTGCTCTATGTAACATTAACATTCATTCCACCTGCACTGCCTCTACGCTTTCACTGCCTGCTGTTGGTGGGTTTGTACTGCATCAGGTTTTCTCAGGTTTGCGTCCTACAGGGTTTATTATGGGACCTGCTGCGTGTCACAGCCAAGGACCTCCAGCCTCAGGGCAATGTCGTTGATCCAACCCCGCGGGTGGATGCGAAGGAAGTGGCCAAACAGAGGAGGGTCAAAAAGAGTAACGGCCTCTTCATCGGGATCATTGTTTCCTGTGAAGATCTGAGTGGAAGGAAACAGAAACAGAACATTCTGACCTTCATTTTACAGATGCAACACCACAGATAAAACAGCTCTCACATATATGTTGAATAAACATTTTTTTTTTTTGGGGGGGGGGTGAGTAAGTTTTATCATTAGTGAGAGCGAATGAATAATGGATCAATAACATAAAGTGCTTTGAGTGCCTTGAAAAGCACTATAAAATCCAATCCATTATGATTTTCCACTTAACAACTGTAATGCTGAATGTCATACATGTATCAGAAATACTCCCAGAAAGAATGGATGTTTAATGTTTTTGAGAGTAACCTCTATTAATTAGGTTAATTATCATTTTGACTGATTATGATGCCACATATAAAACCTCAGTTTTGGCCTGTAGCCTCTAGATCCAACGCTTTTGACCTCTTACAAGTAAGACTCTGGACCCCTCTACTTCTATTTTAGTCCATTCTGAGCCACTTCCACTTTAAAACAAAGTTAAAAAAAAAAAAAAAAAGATTCCATAACAGTTCCATAACACAGAATGACTTTGCTATGTGTAATTTTAGTCTTGTGGTGTAATGATTTCTCTGAGGCATCCATAAAATGAGTAAAGAGCAGTTTAGCCATTTGCAGTTACTCATCGGGTTTACTAGACCATTAAACATAGCTGGATCATATTAACAGTTCCTTATGACATAACTGGAAAATCTAATTCACAGTAGCTCTCTTAGTGTACCTTTTCTCTTTGGGAGCTTCCTTCTAACACGCTTCTCCAGGATTGTCCATCGTAACTGACGGTGACTGAGAACTCCGTCACCATCATCTGTGTGAGCAATGAGCGCGCTCCCTGAGTCACGACCCCTGTGATGCGTTTGACCTTCCCCAGGTCAACTTGGAGCCACTCGTGGGGGTTGTTGTTCTGCATTGAAGAGGATTGAGAAAATGTTTTCAGATAAAACCTTGATTTCAGAAAGAAAATTCTTAACACAAATGAGCAAAAACAAAGAAAAGTCAAGGATAAGATGTAGCACGAGTGTCCTGTTGTTTAAAAGGAAAGACCAAAAGGAAAATAACACCCATCGCCTCTAACCGACAGGATTTCCTCTCATACTTCACCAAGACAAGAAGGAAACTGAAACTTGAAAAAAAAAAAAGTAAATCATTGCATTTTTTCCACTTTAAAAACATCTGCTGCAAATCGCAACAACAGATGGGCTGCAAATGCGGTGTCTTTTTCTGTTTCTTCAAACATCATTCATGGAAAACTTTAAGTAAGACATCCCTGAACAGACCGTGACCTCCTGACCACGGTCATAAGAGGCGCTGCTTACCGTGTGACCTTTATTAACAGCTTATTAATCTGACAGAAGGACATGTCACACCTCAACAGCTCAGTGCTGCAAAGTGTGAGAACGATAAGCTGGAGGGGGCGTGAGTGGAGGAAGTAAAGGGAAAAATAATGAAAGGATAGAGAGAGGTGATAGAGAGAGTCTTATCATGTATGACTATTTTTAAAACAATTCTATTCAAAAGCAATTCAGACAGATGCAATACACACACAAAAAAGAAAATTTACTAGGGGGTTTACATGCCAGACTAAGTTCCTGAAATCTGTGGTGTTTATCTGGCAGCAATTCAGATAGGAAAAACAGTCTTCAGACACAAAAGATAAGAAAATAAATGACTCAGTCCAAGAATTTTGGACAAATCATCAGTTTCTCACTCATATAAAGCAGGTAGAGCTAAAGTAGTTCTGTGGTCTGGGTCTGTGCTCGTACCTACAACACCATGCTGCTCCACTAGCATTTAATATCAAATCATTCAGAGTCAGTCTGCCTAAAAAACAACATTATGGTATGAAGTGTTGTTTTACCTGTTTCGGCCTAAACTGATATTAGATGTTCCCGTGACATTTCTTCCTGCAAATCTACAAAATCTGTTATTTATTGCTGTTCAACCTCATTCACTCAGGCTTTTGAGTTTTTACAAGCTGCTTTTAACGGTATCCAGTCTTGTTTATATGATCTTAAATTGGTTTTCAATACAGATAAAATTAAGCTTATGGTTTTCTCTCATGCAAAGGTGTGAATACACAACATTGCAAATATTACAACATCCAAAGGAAAACCTATAGAGCAGGTTTTAAATTACAAGTACTTGGGTTTTATCCTAGATCAGGAACTTTCATTTAAAGTCCAGAAATAACCTGGTCACTAAACTTTGAGTGAAGCTTGGGTTCTTTTTCAGAAACAGAACCTGCTTCTCTCTCAGGGTCAGAAAGAAATTAGTGACAGTCACCTTCTCGCCCATTGTTGACTATGGGGACATGCTTTATATGAGTGCATCATTCAAATGTCTCCAGGCCTTGGACACTGTTTTTCATTCAACACTGAGATATGTCACTGTTTGCAGTCGTCTCACCCACCACTGTCAATTATATTTGAAATCAAACTTGCCTTCTCTGAGTGCACGCAGATATGCACATTGGCTAACCCTAATTCATAAGACTCTTCTAAGCTTGATTCCTCCTTATTTGTGCTCTTTAATGCAGAAAACAAGCAGCTGCTATATCTTGCGTTCTTGCAATATACTTATTTTATCTGTTCCTCGGGTAAGGTTTGGGCTTTGAGCTTTTGGCTTGGCATGGATTACTCTACAGATTGAACTGAAACTCTTTGAAGTTAGTCCACTTGGAGCCTTCTATTCTATCCTGGGGGACAGACAGTGTGAGACCACTGGATAGTGCCTGTGTTTTTAAACTTTAAATTATTGTTTGTTGTTTACCTGCTTTACTAGTTTCAACTATTTCCTGTAGCCTTCGTCACACCTGGGATGCGGTCCTAGAAAAGATGTCAGACAGCAGGGGGTGTAAACCCTCCCCCTGCTGTCTGACCAACCCACCTGAACAGCCTATAAGTCACAGCAACATCATGGTGACGCTTCTGACAAACGCTACAGGAAGTAGCTGAAACTAGTAAAGCCGGTAAACAAACAACTGCCCCTGTCTGATAAATGAACGATCTGCAATAACTATAAGTGATAGACAATATGAAACTTTACTAGAGCTCATGCACTTCTTGTTGAAAACACTACTGCACCTCTAAAATTGTATGTTCTACTATACTGTCACTTCCTTGTAACTGTTCTTATGACATGTGCTGCTGACCTCCAGGTCACCCCTGTGAAAGAGATCCTGATCTCAGTGGGTTTTTATCTGGTTAAATAAAGGTTAAATAAATAAATAAATAGAAGCCAGTATGTATTTGTTGTCACCTTTGGCCTCCAGGCGTTGGCACTGCCTTCCTGATGAAGCCGGGCAAGGGCGGGGCCCCAGCTACGCAGCAGCGAGGAATAAGACGACGAGGCAGTCAGACTGGTATCAGGAATCAGCCTCTTCTGGAGCCCAAGAGGGAGAGAGCAGCCTGGTTGTACACAATTCAGAGTTAGTTTATGCAAAGTCTCACATTAGAGCTACTCTGATACAAACTGTGTCCTTCTTTGTTATGAACTCACTGTTGAGATCACACCCCAGCAGCTCCATTCTGAGAGCAGGCCTTCTTTTATAGAAAAGTGGGTGAATCTGGATGTAACGAGCCACAAATGGACGGGAGAAGTGGTTTTCCTTCACCTTGGAGCTGTCCATGTTGCCACGAAACATCTAAATCAGAGCCACACAAGCAGTTTGTGAAACATTACGATGTGAAAGTGTATAATTATCAAGTCCCAGGAATCTGAAAGAGCCAAGAACACACTTTACTGTGTAGCAAATATGCATTGCACACAAGACGCTGTAGTTTCTTTGCATTAAAAACATACACAGTTCTCCATGGTGCAGTTTCCTAAGTACTTCATCCAGGTTTCCTGGTCCAGGCTGTAGGAGACGGTGAAGCCTGTGATGTAGTTATCCCTCAGCCTTGCTCTGACACCCTGTGTCTGCACGCCATGTAGTAAGGTGGGCTTCAGCAAGTCAACCTAATTCAACATTTAAGAAATTTTATTCATCACATGGTCATGGGATAAACAGTGAAATGCAAGAACTGTCCATAAAGGCCATGCAATAGAAATTAGACATTCACTTTTTAAAGACTTATAGCAGACTTAAATGAATAAAGTCATAAATGGCTGACATATAAAAAAAAAAAAATCACTAATATTTAACATAAAATTCAAGTAACAACTAAAACAGACTCAAAATAAAGTTATATTTACATAGTCCAAAGAAAAGCAGAGAATGTGCAGTATGTGTGCAGAAGTATATTATTATTATCATTATTATTATTACTATACCACACATTATGTTAAATTACACTGTGTTGCATTTCAACCATGTTTTTGGACATACGAATGATGAGCAGAAGAAATCTGACCGACCTGTAGCCATGACATGTTGCTTTGTCCCATCCATGCATTGATGTAACCAGACTGGTCCAGTCTTGCCAGATGAGGTTCCCAGCTTTCTGGACACACAAACACAGTGATGATCAATCTGGGCCATTATACTCAAATATACACATAACTAGGCAGGTTTCACTGCTAGTGTAGATGTGTAGGCATGTAAGTTAGTGTCACTTGTTCTTTCTTTGTTCTTTAAACAGAAACAGTACTACCTATGTGATTTGATGCTGTGATCTGTGAGTCCTCTATTCTTCCTGATTTCATTCCCAGAGGCAAAACACAGTCTGTAGGTCAGAATGACAAAATTGCAACTTAATGACACAAAGTAAATTCTCACATGTACATAATTACTACTTAAACATGCATTTATGTGTACTTTCAACAGAACTTAATGTTGTTGTTTTGTTTTTACCTTCCTTATAAGGAAAGGAGAAATGTATGACTGCTGAGGTTTTCTACTTTCCTGGAAGTGTTGTCATGTGTGTCTGTACAGGTTTACCTCACATATTTGACTTTGCAATTGTGGGAAATACTTGGGCAACATGGGCAAAACTGGGAGCACAGCAACTGGCACAGAGTGACTTGGGTGTATCGTGGCAGGACGGCTGACATTTAATACTGACATCTAACACACTCAGTGCATTTAATGTCTGTAAGTTTGTGGTGTTGCAATGTTTCTTTGCTAATGTTGAGTCAAAATTCATATAATAGCCACAAGTACAGGATAAAAGATGCCAACATGTCCAAAGAGATACTTCTGATCATGGTATGATGTAAATGTTTGAATTACATCCTTAAAATGTGACATCTATAAAAATATGGTGGATGAATATATTTCTTAATATGAAGATTCTAATGCAAATTATACAATGTCATTAATGTGTTTGGGAAAATAAGCAAGAAATCACCTAACTTGTAACAACGGTTTATATTAGATTGTATAATAGTGCATTATAATATTATTGTCAGATGTATGGCACAGTGTGAACTTACATGGGTTATAGACCAGGAGCTTGGCCCTCATACCAGCCAGCTGGTAGTCTCCTATGGTGCATTCCACCAGCCATGTGCCCACTGTGGGGGGTCTCATCTCCAATGTACCAAACACACCTGCCAAGTGAGGGGTTGAAGTTAACAGGCAGAAGGAAAAACAGTGGAAAGTATGTTAATAAGGCACTAAAATGAATATTTCATGTGGAACAGCTCAAAGCAGAGACAGTAACAATAACATAAAAGAAAACTGGTACCAGGTTCTTGTGTTTAATAACTTCCATTTGCATCTCCAATAGTAGCATCCTGAATGCATATTCATGAATACATGTACAAAATATTACACAAAAATCGGACCAATTAATTGTCTTTTATAGCCAAATATGTTTGAATCATGAGGTGAAGTGTGATGAGAACAAAGTGACTAATATGGTTATTTGTGTATAAACATCTGGATTTAGAGCATTATACAGTATGTAAGACAAGGAGTTATTGATTTTTGAGAGGATGAGGAGGTGAAGCTGCACACGGTAAACAGTAGAGCTGATTATTTGATCATCAAATTTGTGAATCACCGATTATTGCAATGATTGATTAACCTTTGAAAACTTTTGAAAACATCAGAATGAATGAATATTTGGAAACACCTATCAATTATTTTTCACCATTATCTGATGTATTATAGACTACACAATTAATTATTTAAAATCAACAGTTGCACCCTAATTCATATACATGCATCCTACATATATATTGCAAATGTATAAATTAGTGTATCTGTGTGGGTTCTTTCTGGGTACTCCCATTGTCCAAAGGCATGCACCTTAATAGGTTAAAATCCATTAGTCTATGACACCTTCACCCAATGATATGCTTATGACACTCTCATGGATTAAGCTGTTCGGAAAATGAATGAATGACTGTGTATTTACCAGGGAAGAGCTTGTACACTCCCATACGATGTTGCTCCTCAGTGTGATCAGTGAAAGGTAAACCATGGAAGTGCACAGCGTGGTACTCTCTGTCACTTCCTACATTCAGAAGGTGCCACCTGACCTGCTGATACTGAGCCACTACCAGACCAGGGAGCGTCTCTGCCACATAACCGTTGATTGCTGTGGAATAAAAGGGCTTAACATTTAAAAATGATTACGGCAGAAAAACTATCAGGTCAAATTTACAGACTCATGGCTCTTTCTTCTCCACCTGCAAACTTATTGCTGATGTGGTACCAGGGGTCCTCTGGGTCGGCCCGGCAGGGCGGGGCACAGTACTGCTGCAGGTTTTCCTCCATGTACCAGCTTTTAGTTTCATCAAAGGTGTTGAAGAGCAGGGCGAACTCTTCAATGCCTGGTTGTGGGCCCTGACGAGTCAGTAGGGTACCCGGTTTGCAGATGACTAGTGGACCGATCAAACCTGAGTGAAGGTCTCTTTCCTGGAAGACATTAAAAACAAATGTATTTTCCTCGTTTTCAGCTGCAGTTCATGTATTTATTGAACAAAACTGTTAAGTGTAACGATTTAGAGTTTTTTTTTGAATAGGCTAAACTAAAGCTAATCATGCACATACAAAAAAACACAGCCTTAAAACCAAAAAGCATACACCTCTCCTCCTAATACTACAACTGTTACTTCTATGCATTTCAGCAACTTTGCACATGTAACTTTTATTAATAAAACCAATACAGACCTTGTTCACAGTGGAGTAATACGCTCCAGCCTTGCAGTCTAATTGCTTGTCAGTGGGACCTTGCTTAGTGGTTATTCTCCAGTTATAGGTTCGTGCCTCCCCAGGGGCCACAGGCTCTCCAGGGACCCCAGGAGGAGCGCCAGAGGCATAACTTTGAGCGATACCTGCTCCCTGGCTTCGGTCATACACTCCTTGAAGATGAAATGAGAAAGGCCTGGATGCTTTGTTCTTAAAAATCACCTTGAATGAGACAAGAGGAGAATGTGTTTTCATTCACTTCAGTGCTTCATCAAATATAACAAAATATATGGAACTGCAGAAAATCACCTCGTTAGACTATGTTTTATGATTCATATGTTTCAAAACAGTTTTTGTAAGCTGAATATGAAGAACAAGCAGTCTCATTAGTGTTCATTACTTTTGCTTGGCTACAGTAGCACTCACAGTGAGAAGGTCATTAATCTCAACTCTGATGAAAGGTCCCATGATTCCCAAGTGTTCCTGCAGTTCTCCTCTGGCATAGGGTGTTTTGAAGTCTTTATCTCTGTAAGCTCGAAAAACCACCTTCTTATACTGTGGAAGGAACTTTCTCATCCCACGTCGCATCTCTCTAAAGGAAAGAGTTAATACTATTGTCTTGAACAAATTTAACATTTATTTCCGATGCATAATTCAGAGTAATAATAAAACTATTTGTTCTGATATCTCCAGAGTAAATTAAAATGAAAACATTAGTTGTAACTCTTGTAAAAATGCTTGATAATAATAATGATCTCTATCAAAACAGGTGCTTGATTACTTCACAACAGGGCTACGTCTTCACATTTAATCCAGAAAACATTAGAAACAGTCAAGCCAGTTACCTTTTACAACCTTTTAAAGTCATTTAATCAGAATTAGCTCCTCATATACCCCTCCATATGTTTGCTTTGGGTAAATCAGTAGCTTAGTGTTCTAGTAACTAGTCTGTCAACATTATTACAGAGAAATAATGTGGAAAAAAGTGTAGAGGAACAGCAAATTGTAAATATTGTAGCCATTGAACCATGGCATGAAAGTATTTGTACTCATGTGAAATGTGATCTAATTGCAATCAAAACTGTTTGACAATAACATATTAGAGTAACATATTTTAATGACACTAACATAATGTGTAATATAATGAAATTCTTCAAGAATATAAAAGTAATCATATCTTATACACATTAGTATGTCTGCAGATGTTAGTACAAAACCTTGCTGATCTTTATTCTTACCTGGGTTTGATCAGTTGATGGGATTTTCTGATGCCATAGTCCCAGATAACCTCCTCTGCAGCAATGTAGCAGTAACGGTATTCGAGTTTTCCTGACCGCGGGTCCATATAATCTGAGGCAAATGCATCTGTGCCATTCTCCTATAAGAAAATATAGCATTTAATATAGTAACTGGAGGAGGCAGTGTTTTGATTAGTGGAATAAGCCCTGTGTTATGTGTACAAATCATAAAACAAACAGTGGTACCTCTTGGCTGTAGTCGTCATATTCCAGAGACAAAGAAATGTTTTCACTATCCGTGTAGTTTCTGAAGTCCACATCCAGCAGTTCTACTCTCTGTCGCTCAGGGTCAGAAGAAATGGGGCTTTGTGGTACAAAGTTTTCATCCATGTCTTGTAACATACTTAGTTCTTCATGTGAGATCTTTGCAGTCACTGTTGAATCCAATAAAATCTCATTGCTCTCTTTAAACTCTTCCTTTGTCTCATTGTTTTCACTTGACATTTGGCTGTTTTCTTCATTCTGCGTCGTGGTGTTTTCCTCTGTTTGTGTGTCTATAGTTTCTTCTGCCTCTGTCTTAATGGTAGTATCAGTCCTGTTTTCCTCAACCTTTCTTCCAAGATCTATCGCGGGTATTGAATCTTCTGAGTCTCCAGAATGTACACCTCCTTGTGTCCAGTTTCCCGCAGGTATTGAATCTTCTGAGTCTCCAGAATGTACACCTCCTTGTGTCCAGTTTCCCGCATGTCTTTTCTGCCTAGTATTCAATCCTTCTCCATGTTCAGTCTCATTCTTAGACCCTGACTCCAACTCCTTATCACTGTCTAGTTCCTCCAAGATATCTTGAGGTATTCCTCCATCTGACCTACTAGTTATTGTCACATTTCGACATATAGCAGTCTGAGCCCCCTCAGTGCTGTATTGATCTGACTGAGTACTGTTGCTTGAGGGTTTCTTGCACACCAAAACAGTCCTGGTGCCATTCTGAGCTCTTGTTCCCCTTGGTCTAAAATGTATCTGATCCAAATAGTCGGATAAATCATCTTCGTCATCATTGTCAACCAGAGGAAGTTCTCCATTGTCGCACGAACGAACGGTGTAATGAATGCTCATTCCCCGGCCCTTGAGGCTGCCATCGAAGGCGCTGATTTCCCACTCACCTGAAATATTTAAAGAAATAGTTTCACCTTGACATCCCAGACTGTAACATGATGGCTACTTCTGCATCTGTACATTATCTTTCAAAAAACTTAGACATTTCAACCTAAGGCCATACCGGTCAACTCTGTCTCCATGGCAACAGTCATGGCGGTCATGGGGAAGAGGGTGAGGACTGACTGGTAAATGCCTTGGTACCGAAAAAGGTTTCCAGTGAAGTAGACAGAGAGAAAATCGCTTTGAGTGCCCACGTTGGCTACATGCCAGAATGCGACATCAGTTTGACAAATCGCCAACTGTCGCCCGCTGAACATGATACCGTTCACACCTGGAGAAAAGAAATCCACACTTTACAAAGAGATCATTTCACTGTTCAATAGGCAGCACAATTGAAATTCAACTTTCAAATATGAATTAAAAGGCACAATAAACAAATGATTCCTTTTCCTATTCAGTCTCAACTGAAAACCAGATTTTTAGTCTGTTCACCATATTAAAGGGATTCTATGTAGTACTGATATTCCAAATTCTTAACAGCAGGTAGAAGTCATGTACCACAGCACACTAATAGCACCAAAGATAATCAATATCTTTTACCTACAGACTGCGTTACTCACTGATTAAACACACCTGACATACATCTGAATTGTGGTATGAAAACCAAACAAAATGCACTGCTGGTTATTTTGACAGTTGGTAAAAAAAACCTCAGTGTCTTATAATCTGCACATGCAACATGTGCTGATAGTTTACATTGTAGCTCTCTTAGCTTAGCTCTGTTTTTAAGCAGAAAGCAGCCACAGTAAAACCACAAATCACATCTGACTTCTGCACATTAAAGATCTATTTGGAATCATACCAAGTTAGAATTGTCACAGTTTAGACCAACACAGAACATACTAACATCACATAAAAACTTTATACCTTCATATGCCTCATAACTAAGCTCACCTGTGTAGAAGAAATGCCATGGATCTTAGCACCAAACTCAATTCTTTAATTTACAGCAGTGGTAAAAACAACAACAGTGCTTCTAGGTTTTATCACTTTCTTTGACACAAAGTTGTTCTCATTCTATCTTTCATTCTAACTTTTTGGTCAAAGGCCCTTTGGCGTCTTGCATCTTTGGTGGATCTTCATAGCTCTTTATTCTTAACAGTCTGATGATAACTTCAGGTCATTTGCTTTTAATATTTCAAAGTAGAAATGCTACCTATAGCCCATTTATATTGATATTAAGGAATCAGCCAAAAAAAAAAAAAAAAAAAAAAGAATCACTGAATCAAGATAAACTTACTATAGATGACATTTGAATCATAGAATTCAGGGTCAGTGTTGTTAGACTTTGAAATGTGGTTGGAGTTTTTAAGGTTTTCTTCGATGTACCAGCTTCTGTTTTCATCAAAGACAGCAAAAACCAGGTTCCAGTCTTTATCGGAGCCTGACTGTACAACACAAAAAACACAAACAAAGGGGATTAAACTCCATTAGTATAGGTATGGGACAACAAACGGAGGCATATAGCCTTTACAAGTCATTGTTTCATACACATAAATGTTCTCACCAGGTGTCCTCTGGTGTCGATGGCATCATAGTTGCAGATGAGCAGGGTTCCCACCAGTCCTGATGCTAGATCCCTCTCTGGTGAGATGGTGCTCTGATACAGCTGTGTGAGACACTGGGAGTCTCCTTCTAAAGGCCCGTCTTCAGTTGTAAGCCTCCATATGTAGCCAAATGTGCCATTGGGGGGCACTCCTATGGAACGCAAATCCCTCTCTGCAGCTGATTAATTAGAAGAGATTAGTGAGAACTTGGCAGAAGAGAATCGTTTATGAGTGGGACTAATTAAGAGAGAGGAAAACTGTTTTAAAGGTTTTGTACTGGTTGTAAAAATGCATTCCTAGCAGACATCTTGAGCTTTTCTACTGCATTATATGCTTAATTCCCACTTCCTAATATCTATATTTAACCCATAAAGACCCAGTGCTACTTTTGTGGCAGTTCCCAAATGTATTTTTTTTTATCTCTATTTTAGCCATTTATCAGCATTTATTCTAATATTCTCCTCTGTATTTAGCTTTTTTCCAGTAAAAATCAGGTATTTTATTATATTCAATTCACTGATCATGTAAAGTTGAGGGGTATCATATCAAAAACAGAGAAAACTGAAGACTGTAACTTTTTTTTTTTTTTTAATTCAAATCTGTTATTAACTGAACATAAACCAAGTGTCTCCATCCACTGTCAGATCAAAATCCATGGGTTTTACTGGGGAATCAGTGTTCTAAGGATGAAGGTGTTTCCATGTTTGCTATGAAGCCTCAGAACGTCCAAATGAGTCATATCTGATGACCATGAAAAGATGACAAACTGTATTTTACACCAATTATTTACATGTATTGATAGGATTAGTGGATCAACAGGTATTTAACCTCATGGGTTCAACATACCTGCAGGGATTGACCCCGAAGTGTAAATAATAATGTGTGGCTGTAAGAAAACATTGGATATCTCTGACTGAATCAATGATAATCTGTATAAAGAAAACAGCTGCATACCATTTGAGGATTTGTACAGTGGATAGATCTTCGTGAGGCCATTGGGGTAGATGTTGAAAGGGCGGCTGGCCAGGTTTCTGAAAGTAATCTGAAGGTACATTTGCAAAAAAAAAAAAAAAAAGGTAAGTCACAAATCACTTGATGTTTTTTTCTTGTGTTGTCTTCTTTCTTTCATAAACTTACATGGAACTGATCATTGACTTTTCCTTTCAGAAGTGGACCCAGCAGTGTTTTTGCACTGTTCTTCCTTTGTGTGAAGGTTCCATCGGTGTATTCCACATATGCAACCTTTTTATATTTGTATTCCAGGTGATGAGGAGCTGTAGGCAGGTATTCAGACTGCAAGTCACTGTGGCAAAGACATGAAAAGCAAAAAAGAATGTTAAATTTTACAGTTAATTTATTTCTTCCTTTCCCTTCCCGTCCCATCCTGTCCCATCCCTACCTGTCTGTGTGTTTCAGGTGAGGTGTGTAGTCCCAGGTTACCTCCTCTGCAGCGATAAAGTGCTCCCAGGTCTTTGACAAACCTCCCCTGCTGGATCTAATTTGCACTTGTGGCTTCATTGGCGTAAGCTTTACAAGGTTAAATGAGCTCTCATAATCTTCGTAGTTATAATTGCTATCACTGTAGTCCTCTTGTTGGGCGTTGCGAAGGTCAGGTCCAGTAGGGCACTGCTCCACGGTGAAAAAAGCATTCATACCATCTGGGTAGACCATAACACTATGTTAGTAAAGGAATAACATTATTTCATAAACTGTAAAAGATGCTACTAAGACTTTTAATTTTACCGTGGCGATGAGCAAATATCTGGCAGCTGATAAGGAAGCGGCCGATGTCATTGGCTTTCATTTCTGCTGTGATGAAAGCCATGGGTGTGACCTCGATGTTGACTCTCCGATGGGCTAGTATCTAAAGAGGACAAAACAATATGATTTTTTACATAATTTTTGGAAAGATAACATAACAAATATGCTACAGAACAACCCACAGGCTACTAGTGTCCCCGTGCCTATGTTGTCAAAGTCTGTCAGCATTTTCTAAAGAGATTAAGGCTCAGAAACTGAAGACAAACCAATTGCTATTGTCCATTTGGAGCTTGACGATTCAACTTCTTAGATGTATAGAAACAGAACAAAAAAAAATTACAGAAGTTGAAGAAAAGTGAGAAATTATTGAAAAACCTGTTAAGTTTAAAAAAATTATAATTTTAGCCACAAGTTGTACTTCTCTGTGAATGAAACCAGCATTAGCATTAGCATTAGCGGTTACTATTCCCCTCTTATACATATAGCATACATGCTATTACATTGCAAAATACTCCAGAAACAGGTAGTATTTCATTGTGTAATAAGAGATGACCTCTTGGGCTGAACACACCACAAGAAATACAACATTATGAAACAATTAGCCCCAAATCTATTTAGTCATTCATTTTGCAATCTCATTTTTTATTTTAGTTTCTTTGTGACTGAGTATGTGAAATAAACTGAAGTTACCTCCAAAGTGTGATCCTGGAACTGAATGGAGTGAATTTCTGGAGCTGTGCCTATCCCGATCATATGCCAAAACACATGTTTACGACTCTGACACAATGTCAGACCTACACACACAAACACCCACAAACACAAATACACACACACACACATAAACACCCACAAAAAATGAGGCTAAATTCCTGTGCTGTGTTGCTGATACAAACACTTATCATCACATGGAACAAACTTGCTACGTCCAACTGGTCTGTTTTTTTTTTACCTGGTAAAGTGGAGTTGATATATCCATTGATGGTGTGGTATTCTTTCCGACTATTGCTCCTCTTGAACTTCTCTCGACTTCTCCTTTCCCCTATCTCTCCATACCAACTCTTGGTTTCATCAAAAACTGCAAACAGCAGGACGAATGCTTGGTTTCTTCTCTCGTTGTCGTCTGAGAATGCACCTGGAAACCATAAACATATGATGATTTCTTCCAGCTTTTTCCCTTTCGGGGTCACCACATGTTTAATTGGCAGAGGTTTTTACGTCAGATGCCCTTCCTGACACATCTAGCTTGTGGCTATTGGGATGTATAGCGTAAAGAACCTTTCCCAAGGGATCACCTGGGTCTCAAACTGGTTACCTTCCACACCAAAGTCAGTGGCGTTAACCACTAAGCTACCCAATCGCTTAGAAAACATAAACACATACATTATTAATAAATATCAAAGATCTAAATGGCAATTGAAGTACACTCTGTGCCAGCACTTCACGTCACATCATTTTAATTTCAACGTACAGACAGTGCATTATGTTTTAATGAAACACTGGTTGAACTAAGAGTACATCTAGAGGCAGTTCTTATCTCATTTGTTCCAAAAACACACTGACTTGCTTTACAGATGAGCAGGGCGCCGATGAGTCCTGAGTTAATGTCTCGCACTGTGTCCACTTGAGATGAATAGGAGTAAGTGAGGCATTCAGGGTCGCTGTTGGTGGGACCGTCTTTTGGGTTGATGTCCCACACGTACTCATAGTATCCCCCCGGAGAGACAGCATCATCCTCCTTCTCCTGACCTGCTGTGAAGTCATCATACCCTGCTCCTGGAGGGAAAAAGACGCAGTGTGACTCAACAGCTCAGCTCTGTCAGGCTGTAACACAGGAATACAATGAGAAACCAGAGGCCCACATGTAACAGAGTCATCAATTTTCTTTACAGATGCTTTGGATATGGGTAGCAGGAGTCAGGACTACCCATATCAGAGCCAATATTTAGGATTTTTTTTGTGCAACATCTAATAAAGTAAATGCATTTAAAGTGCTCTGATAAAGCTGCTCCTTCGTCTGTAATAACCATGATCAAGTGACACTGACGTGAGAAAATGTGCTCATTTACTTATGATTCGTCCAATTTAACTAAAAATTTACAAAATATATAGTTTAAATACTGTACTTTTATTATTCAAGTTAATTTTAAGGGCATTTTAATGACATTGCAACCAAATTTTAGTCTAAAATTGTAGACCAAGATTTTAATTTTACTACACATGTACATTATATTAGTTCTGAACACTGGTTATCCCCAAACTCATTACTAGTATTTATTTATTGGATCAATGTTGGCCTTAAATGGTTATTAACTTAAATGCTGTATAATTCACCATTCAATGAAATTAAACTGAAACCAAACATTACATGTTTCTTTGAAAACCATCGACTTTGGAAAGCACTGACTCATACAAAGATGACTTAAATTTGGAAGTTGCACAATTTCATGAGACTGTTTCGCGTAACGCTACCTTCTCATTAAGTCTTAAGATCTTAGTATTAAGCAGAATTACTGGATTAGAACAGGTCCATTCCTGGACATGAGCACAGCATCTTGTCAGATTACAGTAAACTGTGACACAAAAGGATCCATTTAGAGGAAACAATAGCTTTGGTTCTAAACTGAGATAATCATAGCATTGTGGATTATCAGACCACACATCCAACAGATTTTTTTTTTCTGTATTTGATAAATATCCACTTAAAAATCCACTTAATACTAATTTAATTATGTTTTATTTCCTGTTCGTTTTTATACAGAGAATCCAAGACTGATCTGACCCTTGTGTTCAACTGCTAAAAATCTGCACACAGAAGATAAAGACAAACGTTGCTGGAATTAATTTCTCAAGAAAAAAGAAGTAGTTTCCAGGGAAGTCCCTCCCACTTTTGTGAATATAAATTTCTTGAATTATCATGAAAATATATATTACTTCTTTTCCTTTAATGCAGGATAAAACAGCACATACAAAGTTTTTTTTTTTTTTTTTTTTACCACTGACTCATCTAACTAATTAAAAACAGATGAGTCAAATAATGATCCACAAGAGCAGTATGTTTTTCACATCATGGTACAGTTATTTTCTTGAATGTAAAAAATGTTCCTGCCTAATGTGGTAAGATTATGCATTAAGTTGTTTTGTTTCATTCGGTGCAGTACCTTCTGACTGTTTCCAGTACGTGATTCCCACAGGGCTGATACTGAAGGGCTGAGAGGCCAGGTTTTTGAAGTGGACCACCACTCTATCACCAGCCTGGGCGACGATCACCGGGCCTTGGATACCTGCAACCACAGACACAAATGATCTCTTAGGGAGTCAATCGGAAGAATCAAGTATTCAGCAGTGGATCCACATATTATATGTAATACTATATTACACACACATACATATTCTAACAGACTTTACTGGTTCAGGTCAAATTTTGGGTTAGGTTTTTAACATACAGGATATGTAATTGACCTTTCGTGGCACATACAAGGAATATACAACTGGGAAAATACATGCATAAAAGGAAACTTACCAGTCCACGCTGGCCTCGGCCTGGGGACAGTGTATGTGGAGTCTGTGTACTCTCTATAAACAGCCTTGATGTATTTCTGAGGAGCATCTTTGAATCTCTTCCTAAAAATCACAAGTATTATTTAGAGCCAAATCCTTGAAAATATGCAGAAATTATTGTATGTTAATTATCGTTGGCATATTCATTTCCCTCTATACTACACACATTTTAATAAATACATGATTCTCAGAAAAATTGTCCTTATATAAAGTAACACACTTTAAAAAAAATATACTAGGAGCATCTTTGATTCTCTTCCTTAAAATCATATTTAATATTTAGAGCCAAATCCTAGCAAATATGTATTAAACAACAAAGCAACAGTAACTTAGAATATTCAAATTATTTCTGGAATATTAATTTTGTACTATACATATATTTGAATCCTTAGAGACTAATAAATATCTACTGATCTAATAAGTCTTGAACCACTATCCCTAACAATACATGTAAATAAGTTTGTTAAAATGCAGTTTTCTGATGTCAGAGCAGCATCAGATATCTTTTTCAGACATTAGCCTCTGTAGTGAATATGGAAACACATTCATCTTCTGCCACATTGATTCACCAGTACAACCCACATGAATGGCAGTGCTTTTAGATTATTGTTTTTATATATAGAATTAATGCTCTACCCTTTTGAGACCCAGGGATGCATTTTTGTCATTTGTAGAGTACAAGAGTTTCACAGCTTCAGTATAAAAAAAAAAATTGAAAAAAAATTGAAAAACAAAAACTTGCATCCTGCTATTTCCAATCAAGGCAATCATTTAATGTAAAAAAAAAAAAAAAAAAAAAAAAAACCCAAAAAATTTAATATGTTTTATTTTATTTTCTCTGTTTTGATATAATAACCTTTGCTTTTATTGACCCTTTATTAGGTCAGTAAATTAAATATGGGAAAATAACTGATTGTCACTGAAAAAAAGTGGGAATCTTATGATAAATCATGACAAATCACTTGGTAATGATTAAATGTAAAAATAAATTCACCACAAAAACAGTTCGGGGTCTTTGTGAGTAAATAAATAAATGATTCTCAGCAAAATATGAAGCTACTTTCACGTTTCTTTTTTTTTTTTTTTTTTTTTAGAACAGAATTAAATGACATTAATAGGGTTAGGGTTTGTTCTCTTCAACCCTGTCCTACAAAAGTGGGTTATTTAAACTAAACAAAAGTTCACCTTTGGTCAGACTCTGGGTCAGCGTCGTCCAGGTGGACATAGTCCCATCCGATTTCCACAGCCGCGATATAATATTGTCTGACGGTTGGAACCGGTTGCGTCCGTCCGATGGCGCACAGCAGCGGCAGCAGCAGAAGAAGAGGAGTCGCTGTCATTGCACCTGTCAGTTCCACCGTGTCTCCGGTCTAACACTGGCCTGGATCTGGTGCTCCTCCTGCGTGCTGCCACATTTAAAGGGAGGGGTCAGGGGGGCAGCACGTGGGGTGAGTGATTGTGCGCGCTCCTCTGAGGGGAAATGAGGTAAGTTGGAAAAGAGTCGGAGTTCCACTCATACATTCATGCTCAGCCTGCTCTGTATTAGTCTGGGACGGTTAGATTTAGTGATTGTTAGAGCTCCTGTAGTTTTATTTTATTTTTTTGCCATCAATCTGTAAAACTTTGCTGGGTTTTCCCCCACAAAGTCTCTGATATTAACCCATAAAGGCAAGGCAAGATTATTTGTATAGCACTATTCATCCACAGGGTAACTAAGTGCTTTACAAAAGAATAAATTACAGAAAAAAGCGAGACTTTAACATTGCATTAAAATCAAAAAAGGAAAAAAAAGACATTAAAATCATCAGAGATAAAACGTGATTTTAAAATGCATTCACAGAATAAAAGAAAGACATTAATTATATGAAAATCATACATTAGAATTAAAATAGAGTAAAGCAAGAAAATTAAATTAAAAAAAAAAAGCATTTAAAAGATAGGACTGAAAAGAGTTTACTCATAACATGAAAAGAAGAAGGTTTGTAACCTGGAATTACAAATGCTGACATTTGCTCCATAGGGTTGTGTTGTGGGTGGAGCCTATACCTGATACCAGGTGTAGGTGGAGTACACCGGTAACATTTCTCCAGTTCATTTCTTCTCTGATATATCACGATTTAACATATCAATGTAGGCAGTTATGTTGTGTTTGGCATCCCTTATTGGTAACTGCAGCTGCTTTGATCTACATCTCAAAGAGATCAGAGCAGTGACGTCACTGAAAGTCATCATGAGCTCACAGCTGGAATCTGTGGATGTGGAACCATAATGATTACAGTCATTCACATAGTTGAGTGTTTCACTCTGTTAGCATTAAAAGTATTTGTCGGTTCACTTCAAGTCCAGTGCTTATATTTTCCTGCATGAAGCAGTGTTTCTCATAGAATTAGACCGTTGCTATGGTGATGGTTCATGATGATACTACATCCTCCTCCTGATGCAACAGCTAAGAAGCTTAAATAGTAGTCTTACCACAGACCATGTAGAAGCTGTAGGGTAACAGTTCTGTTTGTGTCTTATTCACCTCCACTAGCACCAGTTTAGATTAGTCTCTGCTGGTGTAAACAGACTGTAACTACATCTGGCTGTAATAGAACAACAGAATAACACCTTCTGCTGCCACAGCCTGTTTTAGTGGAAATGAATAAATGGTGTCACAAGTGTTTTTCTTCTGTAAAGCCTGTGTGTGTGAAACACTGGGACAAACTGTCCTCTGTATGTGTCCCAAACCTTATGTTGACATACATGCAGGGACAGGAAACACACATCACTGTTCACAGATGATCTTTTTGTGGGAATGTCGTCACCTACATTGTAAATCTATCATTATGTCAGAGGCTTTATCAGCATAGTATAAACTCATTATAGGATAGAGAATAACTGAACAGGCATTTCCTAAAAATACTTTGAATTTTTAAGATTAATGCTCTAATAACTATTATTATTACCCCGCCTTTGCCCAGAGGTAGTAGGTATAAGGCCCCCCCTGCAAGTTGTTCAGAAGAGGACTGACTGACTGACTCATAGGGGTGCAGAGAGTAAATTCCAGTATTGTCTAAACTGGCAACAATTGAATCGACATGTCAACAGGACCCTTCAGTGGGCTTTTGGTGGTCCTCCAGTGGCCAAATAGAGACCTTTATTTTTTACTTTTCTGTTTTTATTTTTAATTTTAGTTAAGTTTTTGCTGAGCACATACAGTCAGGGTTTGGATTAAGACTAAACCATATTTTAATCTTTTCTCTTTTCAATGTTTTATTCAGTCAGACAAACAATTAAATCCAGCTACTGTTTCTGAGTTAGTCTGACAATGTTGAAGCCAATCTGTCACTATTCAATAATTGTAAAAATACATGAATATATGAAATATCAGACCCTCTTTGACAGTACAAATGTCTTATTAATCATGAATGGCTGATCGATAATTGCAGCTCAGTAATGACTACATGATGCATATAATCAACACTGAACACATCATAGTTTAATCTCTGTCTCTATTGGTTTTATAATAACAAAAACTGTCCAGTTGCCATCTTGGAGAAACATCCGTTCAGAGGGATTTGATGCCACCCTCTGTCAAATAAAAGTACTGCAGTACTGTATTTTTTTCTGCTCTTGGACACAACTCAATCTATCTTCTCAATATTGAGGAAATATATTTTATTTTTCAAATTTTTTAATGCAAACATAAACAGGCTGATATGAAATTAACTGAACCATACAATGAACATTATGACATGAATATTTTGGCCATACATATAAAAAACAAAATAAATAGTCAACAATAACAAATCTCTACTATCACGATATATGACTTTTATCTCACAGTAATTGTACATTACCATGGTACAGTAATTGTTCTGTTAATTAAGTTGACACATTTCTGTTAATAACAAAAAATACCCATGAAAAGTGTGACTTACATAACTTATTGTCAAACAATACTCATATCACAGGAATATTACAAAAACACTCACTAATGTGTATATGTGGTTTAGTCATAGTTTTATCAAAAAAGTATAAATATTTGGAATATATGGAATCAAAACTACTCGAAACCCTGGCATCCTGGAGTTCTGCAGCAATCACAGTTTGAGTGAATTGACGTCTATGATCTGCTGCAGGATGTTGTCCACATCACTGGTGTCTAAAGTGATGCCCGTCAAGTCCAGTTGTGGCAGCAGAGCTGTGAGAAGGACCACTACGTTGTTTCGGAGGCTGTGTAGTTTCTCCTGCACCATGCTGATCGAAAAACATTTGTGTTATTAGATTTAATAAATGGTGCCAGACACAACAAACCCCGCCGCTCGCATGTATTATAGCTTATTTTAGTATCAGTCCAGCTGACGTCATCATGTCTTTGCATGTGCTGATGTCAGCATATCATTTGCCTCTAGATATATGCCAAGTCTGATGGAAATTGAAACAAAAATTATGTTTTTAAAAACCATTATAAATAAATGAGAGAAAAAAAGCCTTAAAAAATTCTGAATAAATTTGAACTTTGACCTACTTTCCCTAAATTGTAACCATGTCTATTCTGGGTGACTGGTAACCTATAAACCCAATTTGGTATGAATCAAATCAATGGTTTTGCTGTTACTATTAACAAACAAACAAACAAACTAAAAACAATACACTTTTCCTCCTGATGAAAAAAGCAAAAATGAGAGAAAATGCACAAAAAAGGATATTAATTAATGTTAATGTTGTTTGTTCATGTTTACATTTATTGTGCAAATAGAAATCAAGGAAGGCTGCCCCCTACTGACAAAGCTCAGCCCAGTCATTATGACCCATAATGACTCAGGGATGATACACAACTACCAATGTGTTCACAGTTCCTCTAAAGAAAGTATTTTACTGGATGCAAAATAAAACATCTTCTAGGAAATGAAAAAAAAACAAACAAACAAACAAAAAAACAAGCCTATGACAGAGCAATGAAAGCAGTTGAAGTAGTTTCACTACTAAAAGGCCCAGATCAGGTTGTGTTTGACAGCCCTGGTTTATGGGTCCTAGAAGTTCTACCCTGTTTTTGTCTAATCACAGGTGTTTTCAGACAGGCAGGAGGGGTTAAATATGCACTAAACAGCACTGTTTACACTGGTCAACACCAAATTATTGTTTAAGTTTTTTTTTTTTTTTTTTCTGATTTAGGATAATTTTGATGTGTTGAATAATCCAGAAATTACTTGCACACTCAGGTCAACCTTCTGAACAAAGGTTCATATTTGTTTTTTTGACATTTTTGTTAACATGTACAGGTATTTTCACATCATTGAAATTCATAACATTTAATTAATACATTCTGTTAGAAAACATTTTTTGGATGAGAAATATTAACGAAAATCAACTAGTGTCACAAAAATGTAATCGGGTGATTCTACAGAAACGGTGCCCTTTTGGATTGAAGAGGGTGACAGGAATTTTTTAACCAAAATGTGTTTTTTTAAATTTCATGTGATTTTGCCATTTGTCTACTGTACAAAAAACATAATTTCTCACCTTAATATGATATTTTAAGGAATATTTATGAGCTTTTATTAGACACAAGTCGATATTTAATTCAACCCCGTCACGGTTATTTTTTATTGCCATTACTGATTATTATAATAGGGTAGTAAGAAGGCACTAGCATGGCTAAATAATTTAGCTGTCCCTTTATTTACTATAACATTTTGATACCAAACAAAACATAAGGGGAAACTGATATTCTATCACATTTTTTTTTTCAATTTAATCAGAAGATTGTATTTTTCATTATCAAATTAGCATAAAAACCTGTCCTGATTGAAAAAAATATGTGTCATTTTTGGATTCAGTGGTAATTCAGTTGAAAAAACAGACAACTTTAAAAAAAAAAAAAAAAAGTTTTTTGTAACCTAATGTTATCAGCGACTGCTCAAAAATATTATGTTAATGTTAAAATCTTATGTCAAAGTAAGAATAATCCCATTGTGTACACCTACACACATGAATAGAATACACACCTGTTGTCTTCAGGTCCACAGTCCTCGCTGTTGTCAAATCTAATCCTGCTGTGACTTTCATTCCACTCTTTCTGTCCAGACTCCTTCATCCCACACATGGTTCTTGATCCCTGGACCAGCACCTCCTGAAGTTTTGAAACCTGGGCCCAGTTGCTGGATGCAGTGGAGTTCTGATGGAAAGAAATGACAATGTACCACAATCTAGACCAAATGTGTTCACACCGTACTAGGTCTGAAATGTGTGATTCTAATTGTGCTGACCTCAGCTGTATCTGCCTGGCAGCCGACGTCTGTGGTTTCAGTGGTGGACGGCGTCTCTGTTTGTTCCTCTGGCGTTTCACTGTTGCTATCAGGACGTGTCATTGTGCCTTGACGTGTCTTGGTTATTTCCAAACCAAGGAGACAACGTAATCTCTGGGCTTCTTTATCCAACTCAGCCAACTTTTTCACTTGTGCTTCCCGGTCGTCCATTTCTGCCGACCTGTTCTGTGCATCCTCTGTTTGACTTGGTGGCAATGTCTCCAGAGTCGGGGCAGAGGGGATTGAGTTGGTGCACTTTAAGCTGTTGTTACTAACTATTTCTACTTGGCTACAACTGTTCTCCTCTGAGGAAAGTGTCTCGGTTATTTTTTCTTCTTTGTCAGGGACCGAATCTTGCGTAATATCCTTTGAATCTGCCTTTTGCTTCTTTGTAGGCCGTGACTTCTTATCCACATAATAAACTAATGATTGTGCTTTCCTCTTGAGCCTGAAAAGAAAGATAAGTTCTGATTAGTTTAGATTAGGCTATGTTTTTTTTTAAAAATGCAAACAAGAAGAAAAGTGATCTAGATAATAATAAAAACATCTACTGAAATGATGACGATTCATTCCAACATTCATAATTAACCCATAAAGATGCAAACATTCACGACTGACCAAAACCATCTACTGATCTAAAATGTTTAATGAGTATTAATTAATCCATTAATCCTTTCAATACATGTAAATAATCTGTGTAAAATGTGGTTTGTCTCTTTTTCATGGACATCAGCTATAACCCATTTGGATATACAGAGGCTCCGTCATCTTCTACAACATTGATTCAGCAGTAAAACCCATGGAGTTCTGATAAATGAGAGTGGATGGACGCATTTGTTTTACATTCAGTTAATTCAGACTGGATAGCTTAGTGGTTATCACCGCAGACTTTGCAGTTGCCAGTTCAAATCCCAAAGGCCCTTTATGCTATACATGCCTATACCTTGTAAGTTGCTTTGCGTAAAAGCATGAGCCTAATGTAATTATATATTTTAATGAAAAAAAGTCAGTTTTTGATATAATAACACTCAAATGTATTGTTAACATGATGATTTAAGTACATGATCAGTGATTAAATATAATAATAATATAATAATAATATATTAAATATAGGAAAATACCTGATTTTCATTGAAAAAATGCAAAATACAGAGGATAATATTTTGATAAATAGTGCTAAATCACTTACGAAAGGTTAAATAGAGAAAAATGAAAGTATATACAACAGGGTTGAGGTATAAATGTGAATGCTTGTTACCTCCGCAAAGGAGGTTATGTTTTTGCCGGTGTTTATTTGTTTGTTAGTTTGTTTGTGTACAACATAACTCGAAAAGTTATGGATGGATTTTGATGGAATTTTCAGGATAGGTTGGTAATGGCGAGATCTGGAAGTGATTACTTTTTGGAGGTGATCTGGATCACCATCTGGATCCAGGAATTTTTAAAACGATTCTCTATTAGTTATTATTGATGCTGTTGCAGTACTAACAAATGTCCACCAGATGGCAGTGGAAGTCCTGAATGTGTGACCTGAACTGTGCTGCTTGGCGGAGGTTTGCGCTCTCTGAGTGCTTTTCTAGTTATTTGTGTAGTGACCTCTGCATACAGACAGTATGCAGTATACCGTACCTTAGGATATTCATAGTCTTTGCTTCTGTTTTATCGTTCTGACTCATGTCCCCTTGTGTCATTTGTGATGAATCTTTAATGACGCTGTCTCTTTTAACATGCTCCTGTGTGTTTGTGGCTGTACTTGGATTAACTGCAGTGCTGCTTGCGTTTATGTGATGGTCTGTGAGCTCTTCTGCTTTCATCTGGTTCGGTTCAGGTGTGTTTTCCACCGTGTCGCTCAGATCTCCAGTGGCTTCATGATCAGGTGTGAGTGTGAAATGGAAGGTGGGCTGACTGGGCTCTGATGAACAGCGTGAGACGGGGTGACGTCTAACTGCTCTGTCGTCAGACTGCAACACAAATGAACACAATTTGTGAAATGTATCCCAAAAGTGGAGAAGTAAATCAGTATAATGACCCCACTATTGATGATAATGTCACCTTAAAACACTTCACAGACCTCGAATGATTTCTCTCGTCTTCTGTTTCTGGGATTCTCTCTGTAGAACAAAACAGAACCCATGACAATGAGGGTGGCGGAGAATATTTACTGAATGTTTTGCACCTTTGTAATTATTGCAACATTGATTTTTCAGACCTAAAAACTGGGGAAACTGGTGTAATGCTGGGACATTAGCTCGTGTTTAGTTCCTGACAACTACACATGCATGCTCCAATTGAGTTATTTAATAGCATAAAGATATATTTTGGTCACAAAATATGCAAATGCACACATATTGGTACAAAAAAGTTGCCAGATTAGGCAATAACAGTAGAATGCAGATGAAATACATGCACATATGAAAGAGGGCTGGCCAATATATTGAATACATTCAATTAATCTGTATTTTACTTGATTTTAATAAAATCGTGAATAACACCCATTTTGCAAGACATTTCTTGCTCAATGAAAAATCTGAATGCAACCTGTCTGGTTTCTGTTATATGTTAATTGTGAAAGTGTTTCTCTAGTCATATATGGTAAATAGTTTGAGTATAGAAACCAGCCACAAAAAAAAAAAAAAAAATCTAATAAAAATCGCTGATAATCCATATCTTTAAAAAAAAAAAAAGTTTCAGTTCACAGGAAGTCTGGAGAACATGCTACTCATTATACACACGTAGTTTAAATACCATCAAAACCATGACCTTTTCAAACACACCATATTAACTAAAGGTCAGACCATCGGGTGTGTGCAGGCTTATAAATATTTCAGTGCTATCATTGACTCAAAACTCTACTATGAAGCCAAATGTAAAACTCTGTGTGAAAAGCTTCAACAGCACTTGTGTTGTCTAAGGAAACTGTCAAATCTTTACTTCAATCGATCCATAATGACCATGTTTTATCAGGCTTTTATTGAATCTGTCTTGGTGTCATGGTTTTGAATTCCTCAAAGTAGAAAGAGAAACAGTCGAGGTGCTGGTCTCAGCTTTTTCCAGTGTCTTTGTACATTAAATACTTATTGCAGATTGATAAATCCATTTCAAATGATGATTCTCACTGTCTGCAGATTTCTGTGGATGGAGGGTTTTATTTCCGTTTGTCTCTGCTGTTATTACCAAGCTGAACAAGATGTAGCAATATTTACACTTCTAATTTATTTTAATTATTTGTTTTCTTTTTGTCATGGATTTTATTCAAATGTATTCATTCAAATCCTCTTAATTATGTATCATTTATTTATATCTTTTTGTACTTTATGTCCTGTCCTTTTTTCTAACTACATTACTTGGTTATCTGTCCATTAACCCATAAAGACCCAAACATGTACCATCGACCAAAACCATCAACTGATCTAAACTGTTCATCCAATAATCCCACCAATACATGTAAATAATTCGTTTAAAATACAGCTTGTCATCTTTTTTTGGTCATCAGATATAAACCCATTTGGGTGAGGGAGAGGAAGGCTCTACAGAGAGTCATAAAAAACAACAGATACTATCATAGGATCTGAGCTGTCATCTCTGAACACCATATACACACAGCGATGTCAAAAGAGAGGTGGGAGAATCAACACAGACACACAACATGCAGCTCACTCCCCTGTTCAAACACAAACACAGCACATACAACCTCAGACACAGGCGGGCAGACGGCATTATCACACACAACACGATTCTGTAACAGCTTCTGCCACAGTGAGGCTGTTGGCCAGTGCCACCTAAAGGGGCAAGTGCAATATGTTGTGTGTGTGTGTGTGTGTGTGTGTGTGTGTGTGTGTGTATGGATGTGCGTGAAACAACTACCTCCTCCTTCTTGCAGTGTATTACATTTTATTCTATTTTACTGTATTTTTCTATTTATTACCTCCGCCAAGGAGGTTATGTTTTTGCCGCCGTTTGTTTGTCTGTCTGTTTGTTTGTGTGCAACATAACTCAAAAGGTTATGGACGGATTTTGATGAAATTTTCAGGATTTTTTGGCAGTGGCACAAGGACGAAAAGATTCACTTTTTGGGATTATCTGGAAGAAATCCTGGATTCTGGATCACTTTGAAATTTTCATTAACATTGGGGTCAATGGGGCCAACAATTTTGTTTCTC
>JAPSES010000002.1:12358660-12375271 GCA_029822895.1 Maxillicosta whitleyi
TATATAAAACATCTTAATTTATTGCTATGGATGGAAGTTACTGTCGTCTCACAGTATAAGTCCATTGTACACTAGGTGGCAGTATAAAACTTAGTGTTGCCTTGTATTGCACATGTACTCCGTTCTGTGCAGCTAACTCAGCTGGTTGTTACTTATTCATCGATAAATCTGTTTAAACCACAGAAATGTGTCATTTCCCTCCTTAGGTGAATTCATATTCCCAGTATCACTCTTATGAGAGCATTGCACCAAATTTTTTAACACCTTTGATGCAAGAGTCATTTTTGAACAGATTGAATGTGGACTGAGATGCATCTATTCTGTCAAAAGTGGGTCATCCTCATTGAGGACCAGTGTGTGTTCACCAATGACCACTACTGTGCAACATTATATTAGCAGAACATGAGCTATAAATATTGATTGTGAAGTAAGGTAGCATATTTAAAAAAAAAAAAAAAAAATGCTTTTACACAGCCCATTTTATTCAGCAGTGAAGTGATTGTCTGTGGGGTTTTTTTAAAAAAATTTTTTATGTGTAAATATAACTGAAGACTAAAGGGAAGCCTAATAATGAAAGACTGCTTCGTGACCTTTTCATTAAATTAATGCTCCAACATCTTCCACAAGACTTCCCTTTCTAATGCTCTTTTTCTTGTTTTTTTTATTTTATTTTCATTGCTTGAGCAGGTGAGAATAAAGTACGATATTTTTGTCCTGGAACTGCTGAAGGCAGTGCTCGAGGTAACAATTAATAGGCACATTAGAAAATTAGAAAAGAGTGTTACTTAAACATGTCATGTTTAATTTAGACCACAAGTCTGCAAGTGTCCGGCACTTCCGTGATGATGCATTTGAGGAGCGAATAAGACCAAACCACCTTGTTAGGGAATTATGTTTAGCATGATTTCAACAGGAGAAAAAGTCCCCAGGGAAAACACGGATGACCTTTGTCTGCTGGTGTTCAATAGAACAAGCTGCACACAGAGTCTGAGATAATACCAACAAGTCTGAACCCTTTCAGGTCTCATCTTTGCTATGAACAGCTGACTGTAGACATAACAGAACCTGGAGTTCAACTTCTTTTCCATTCCCTGAACTGTTTTGCCATCCAGACACACAAACATTAAAATCAGGATCGGTAATAACCTGCTTTAGGACTTGAAAGTCTCTGTTGCAGGCCAGGGCCACCAGGGCAAAAGTAATTACACAATCTGTTTAGGTGTCATCAGCACATAATTTCTGTGGTCGCTCAAACATGAAGGAGACCTTGAGGTGCTTACTTGTGTGTTTGTATATGTGTGTATTTGCATGAATGCGTGTGTGTGTGTGTGTGTGTGTCCTCATCAGCCCTGTGTGAACTACTGTTAAGGTGTGAAAATGTAATAAATAAAAAGATGCTGTTCTTTCTGGGATTGATTTTTAGAGGCCCTTGCAAACAATCGGTCAACAACAACCTGTTATTTAGAGAAAATTATAGTGCTGAGAATGAGAGGTGACTCCAGCTTTACTTTCAGACTAAAGAATAATGTACTTGAAGAAAAGCAGAAATAAATGGAATGATGTATATAACTTTATGTATGTCAGAGGTGGGTAATCCCAGCTCCATGAAGTAAAAGTCCTGCCATGTATTGGTTTGACCTGTTTGTTTAACACTTGTAATTCCATTAATTATCTGGATGAGGAGTTGTGTTCATCACAATGGGCTGGTTTAGTGAGTGGTTGGAACAAATACATTGCATTAATATACAGAAATGATAGGTTATCTATTGGCCAAGTGACTTCCACCTCATGCTCATATCCAGAAGCAAAATAAAATGCATATGGAAGCACAACCATTGTTATGACCCTGGGTCATAATTTATGTTATTATGTTTTCCTGTATTGTGTGTGTGTGTGTGTGTGTGTGTGTCCAATCCTGCAGGGGTGCTCTGCTGTGTGTCTCATTCACTTCATTTCAGGAAATACCATCTGATTGGAAGATCCAGATCGACTTCCCTTTAAATGGACATCCAAATCAGTCTTACGTATGTGTGTTTGTCTACCAGACATCATATATTCACTAGGTATACATGTAAATAGTTGCAAATAGAGTTTATGTTGTTTTTGCAATTGCATATGTGTTCTTGTAGGAGAGGGTGGCTCTTTTTTTTCATCAGAGAATTTAGATTAGTTTGTTGAATTTTATTTCCCTCTTTTATTTTAGAGATAGAGAATTAAGTTTGCCTTTTGAAGAGCTTTCTGTTCCCATTCCTACCCTCCTTTTAGTTAGTTTAAGAATAAATACTTTGAAAAATTGTGTTTTGTTTTTGGTCTGGTTTTTGGTAAGTGGAAGCTGAGAGTAAAAAAAACTGAGCACATTTATGTACATCCTAGTAAACCTCTAGGCTGGGATGTAAACATTGCACTGTTGCCCATAAAGTTGGCAACATTTTGTTTTCATAAACATTGCTGTTTATTTATTCCTATTTATATCAATTAGTAATCCTCTTTGATCAGGTATAATGATTACATACTGACTCTCAGCTACACTTTATCAAGAATAAATCACATTGAGGAAAAAAATATGTTATTCCAAATATGTGGGCAACATAACATAAATATATGTATGTGTGTCCATTGAGTGGTGTTAGCCCTGAGCCAATGTGCATTACAGCCCTGTCCAACTGCACAGTGAACAATACTGAGCACACTCATATGCTGTAAGTATAAAACACAGAGGAAAAGGTTATAGATGACAATAAACAACACTGAAAGCCTGACCAGAAATAGCTGAAGCAAGTATTTGTCTAGAACATCATAGATTATAGATGGATCTGTCTGTGTAAAGATGATGAAATAGTGCATGTCTTCTTTAATGAAGCTTTTCATATCTGTAATAAATAGAAAGGCACTCAGCCAAGGCCCATAGACTGTTCTTTTTGTTCCATATGATTATTAAACCGTATGTTTTCATCCATTTCGTCAGTTGGTGACCTTCGTTATTTCAATCAAATGTATACAAGATTAAGCTCGAAGGTTCCAGTCTTTACGTGTACAGACGTCACTGTCAGGAGGTCTTTCAGTGGAGTTTAGCTTCATTAAAAAAATACCCTATTTATACAGTTTATATATAACAGGCTGTTATGTGACATGGTAAGGTAGAGGATGGACAAAATAATCATTTTTGAGAAGGTGTGGTCCATTTACACCGGCTCTACTGTCATGAAGCCGACCACAGATTTCCTTTTATGCCTTTTTTCTTCTTTGTACCATTGAAACCACAGAAACAAACAACCGAACTCACTACATATGACATCAATCTGTGCCATTAGGGTTAAGAAACTGTTATAAACATTAGGGGAACACACAGCGATTTTGGGCAAGTTCCCAGTGATGCATCTGACCAAAGATTTTAAAGATAGAAACAAAGAGCTGGTGCTTTTTTGACATCCACTTTCAGTCCAAAATGACAATACAGCTCTACCGATACACACCAATGTAAGAACTGAACGTAAATGAGGTTTCGCTACTTATGAAAATAAGTTGCTTGAGAGAGGAAAACAGTGTAGACACGGATATTCAAGGAAAAGGATGAAACTGTGGTGCTTTTTGAGAGCTGCCTTTGGTTCTTCAAGGCTCTGTTTCTGAAAATTCAACTAGTTAATTTGTAATGTCATTACCTCTTTCCGGTTCCACTTTTGTTCATTACTCTGTATCCAATATACAGCAGTACTATGTCCATGAGTCCATAAAATATGTTCCATTAGTTGTCATTATATTGCCTTCCACGTGATGATTAAGGCAGAAAAAGTGAGTGAAAATGATGAGTTGAATGGATGTGTATGGATCCCTATGATGTAGAATTAAATGTTCATGCCTTCACAGTTTGGATTTTGTTTGTCAGCCATTTATCTGCACTATCCAGTTCAGGGGAAGTTAAATAAACTAATGATTTATACAATGCTGAGCTCAACTAACAAATTCAGATCCAGTTAAAACATTTAAAATCACACACTTCTGCAAGTAAAACACTGACTATTTATTTTCATTGTGTGTGTGTGTGTGTGTGCGTGTTTAATCAATTCAACAATTTCTGTAAAGCCCTGTGAGGTGACTTTGATGTGATATTGAGCTCTATAAATAAAATTGAATTGAATTGAATCCTGCTGTTGATTCAGAAGAACTCAAAGCAGATTTATTGTCTTTAACCCGACAACACATGATGTAAAATACGACTGGACAAATGCTGTAACATGCACACACACATCACTGGAAGCAGTGACCAACGGAAAAGCTACAAGAGTGGTATTAATAGGGCTAATTTAATACAGCATATAATGGAACACATGGAAATGTAAGGAGTGAATGTAGGTCAGTGATTGTGATTCTTTAGTCCAGCAGAGTGGGCCCACCACTGGTTTTATGGCACCGTGATGTCAAACAGAAAGAATGATACATCAACTGTCAGTTCTTGGCAACATAAGTACCTTACAATCTTCCTTATCTAATCCCATTATCTATAATTTAACCGACGGTTACTATGGTAGCAAAAATTCATCAGTTGGTGTTACGGGTTATTCCATAATATTCTCACAAGATGTGAGATCTCAATCTGACATCTCACCACGTCATAATCCTGAGGGTTTTGAAGGAGGACCAGAGTCTGATCTGTCTGGAGTTCAATGAGAGAAGTGATCAGTTCCATGAATGAATGTTTTTAGTTGAGTTTATTTCAGACACAAATGTAACACAACACATAGGGGAAAAACATACCCCCCCCCAAATAAAAAAAGAAAAATAAACAAACAAACAAAAAACAGAAGAAATGAAAACAAAAGAAAATGGAACAACTGTTGTGTTTGAAAAGGAATAGGAAGAAGCCACTTCTTATCTAGTACCCCTCAGACTGTTAGTGCCTGATCACATAATATACAATATAAGATTGTGATTATCTATAAACATATGCATACACTACTTACCTGCATGCTTATACACATACAGACACATACACATATACATACACACCAAATTATGCATACATCTGTACGCCAGCCCACATCTGCACGTCTATATATACATACATATATACTCTCATATATAACACAATATAAAAACCAGCAACAATCACTCCCTTCCTTGAGCAATATATTGTAACATAACCATTTTGTTGTACATTTTGAATTTTTTAATGTTTGAACACTTGAGGTTTACCCCCAACTCATTCCACACACCATGAAAGTGTGAAAAATGATGGTTCCTCAACAATAAGAATCTGTGCGTGATGATATTTGATGTCTTACCCATAGACCACCACCCAATAAGAACTTAAATGGATACAATTACACTTTGAGGTGTTGTTACAGGTGAGGCCTGTGTAGGCAGCTCTACAGTCTGACATTTAATAGAACCATCATGGACCAAACACACATCAGTGGTCATCAATTACATGGGTGAAACCAAAGGTAAAAACAGCCAAACTCAGAAAATGCATCACTTGTCTGTTCTGTCATGGCTAATAAATCCACTTTGTTGCTGACGCTACAGAAGGTGATATGGTCGAGTCACAGTGATGCAGTAAAAGAAGTTAATTAACCAGGTTATCTGTTTTCATTTGTCTAAATATCTGTCGCTACAAGAATCATCATAGTCCCTTATCAGTTGGTGTTATTGGTTATTTTTTTCCACTATTTTTAATTTATCATTATTCATTGAAGTTTTAGCTATTATAATACTAAGTTCAAAGGTTTAAGTTTGTATCCCAAAATTAAGAATGTGAAAATCAAGTCCAAGCTGTTCTCCTTATGGATCTGCTTCTAAACATGTGCTTCTATAAAACTGGTCCCTAAAAACAGTAAATGGGCACTAAAAATTCAAACTAAATGTAGACTAATATTATGAAGCAATTACCCAAGTTGCTAAGCATTTTTGGATTTAGCATTTTAAAAAAATAAATATTTACTGGGATAAAAGAGAAATTGTTTTTCAGAGAAAACACATTTTTTATATAATTTTTTACACACAAACCCACGCGTAACACAGTAAAAAGGACACAAAAATTATAGGCTACTATTTTTTCTAATATCTTTTTACTGTCTCACTTGTATATTTTGGGAATCACACTAATTATGCTGTTTCACAAAAATGGCCGTTGTTGCAAAATCACTTGAGATTTCTTTGTGTTTTGATGGGCAGGTTCTGCGTGTAACAGGATCGGACGCAAAAGGTTACACACAAAACCTGGAATGATAATGTGGATTCATGAAAAATGCATATTTGGATTAGAAAAACCACCAAGATCATCAAATGTAACACAGTGTCTTTATTTATAGCTGTATATGAGACCATTTCAAGCCACGATTTCCAGATAAAATGCACTGACACATAGGTAGCTTTTCCTGTCACAATTTGGGTCCTATTTTTGGCACCAATATTTTATTAAAAATTCATTAAGTTTAGGATGGCTTGAAGTAAGAGTATATATATTTCATCTGAGGTCACCATTAGGTACATATTGAGGGGAAATATGTCTAAATTTCTGTTTTATTATTGTAAAAGCTGTGCCAGGTATCAAAATAAACCTAGTTTCATAGAAGCATCCAAATCTTCCTTCCACTGAGTTTACACATAATCAATGTGGTAATTTCTGTGTATTCCCACTCACAGTCAGATACACAGTGGGGGATATCAAAAGGCCTCCTTAGTGGAGTATTAACTCAAAGACTGTAGATGCAAAGATGCTAAACTTTTAACTATACATTTAACAATTTGGTTTAATTTAATATTAATACAGATTAGACAAAGAGAACAGATGACATTTATGAGACAGAGGTGCTTTTTAATTGCATCCTGTCAAAATGGTGGAAATGGAACTCTTTTGCTGTGTGATTCTGATGCATATGTTATATATTTCAGGTATAAATTCTTCTTTAATACAACTATTATTATCATTCCAGGGTAGAGGGGTCACGAAAGATGAAAATAGCAGTTTGGAGTTTCATGTCGAGATTGAATAAATTGATAAAACTCTCGCTTTTCACTTTTATATATATGGAAAATAAAGCCTCCTGATGTAAAAACAGAAGTGGGCATCTAAAGTAAAAAGTTCTCTGAAATGTAACTGTGAAGTATTTGATTGATTTCTCACCTCTGGACCAGCAGTGGACCACAAGCAATCTCTTCTTTTATGTGAAAATCTATTTCATAGAGGGTGTATGAGATATTTTATGATTTATTGGGCTGTGATTTTTTAATCACATTTTCTCCCATAAGGCTTATGAATTCCTGTTTTATAACAATACAGAGCTGTTGAGAAACTTTCATCCCAACAAACTGTAGCTGGTGCAGACTTGCTCAGCTCAATGTTCTCAACAAACCTCACACAGAGTGGAACGTATTAAATGCTCTCTGCAGGGCTCCCTGACACACACACACACTGTAAATGTCACTACAATAATAATGATAAAAATAGACTGCAGTACTTTGGTATTTGTATTCATCCAGTGGATAAACAGATCTTTGGACCAAAATTAAATTTCAGCACCAGATCACCTTTAATCTCAGCACAGCCTATGAAATACCAGAAACCGTTAATATCTTCATATCACAAGTGTAGTCCTTGAAAATAGCCGAGGCAGTCATCTATAACCAACATTTGAAGACCTAGAACTGTTGTAGCTTCCCAAAAGACCTTCCCCCAAATTTAACCTTTTATAAGTGATTCTTCATCATTAATTAACTATATACTGTTGTCCATAAAGATGGAATGACACATTTTCTTTTATTCCTATTTATACCCATCAGTAATCACCTTTGATCAGGTGTAATGATTACATCCTGAGTCCCAGGTACAGTTTATCTACAAGAATAAATACAAATTATATTATATTTATTTGTAATAATATAAAGAAACACAGTAATTTAACAGCAAGTATCTGGCATTAGAGTATAGATATGTCTAGAGTAGGAAGCTTATTATTATTATTATTATTATTATTATTATTATTATTATATTAATTATTTAAGGAGAAGGAGTTGGAGTTTATAAGTCATACTTGTCAGTCTTTTTAAAAACATGTATAGTGTGTGTGTTATGTTTAAATGTTTTGTTTGTTTATTTATGTTTTGTCTTTTTGGACATTCATGTTCAAAATAAATACATAAATCATACATCAAATCATTAAATCACACTGTCACAATCATTTCGAGAGAAGAAAAAATATTTTATTCTAACCATATATGAACGAAAGCTCTGCATTTTGCCTTTTTAAGTGAAAATCAACTGTTTCATTTGATTAAATTGATTAATATTTTAATATATATTCATAAAATAGAGTAAATTCAAAGGTATTTATATCAAAACAGATAAAATTGAAGGAAAAGTTTCTGCAAAATCTATAATTAGCTGATGTAAAAAAAACAACCACACTGGTCTACAGCCACTGTCATTAGTCAAACCATGGGTTTTATTGATGAACCAATGTTGCAGAAGGTTTTTCTATATTCATGTCATCTACATGGGTCATATGTGATCTTACTGTGGGTAGAGGGGTCGTCCAATGATCGAAGGGTTAGCAGTTTGATTCTTGCCTCTGACTGTCGACATGTTAAAATGTCCTTGGGCAAGACACTGAACCCTCAACTTTTCCCAGTAGGATCTGGTAGTGTCTTACATGGCATCAGCTGCCTACAGGTATATGAGTGTGTGTGTGTGTGTGTGTGTGTGTGTGTGTGTGTGAATGGGTGACTGTGAGGCTTTGTGAAGCGCCATAAAAGTGTGAAAAAGTGCTATATAAGTACAGACCACTACCATTTTACTGAGAAACAGCATTTTAGCTGAATTACTTAGATATGATATTGATGGAGTTAGTAGTTCAAAAGTTACCAAACACTTTCAGTCAGATGTTTTTGTCTCCGGCGGCTGTTTAGGTCTTTCTGGGTTGAACGTATTTCTTGACACTTTGCGTCAAATAAGTTTTTCTGCTTCTCCTCTTTGCTTTAAATGACCTCTCCATGGACTCTTCTGTTTGTATTCATTGCTCTGTCGGTGAACTGATTCAACAAACCTTTCAACATCTGCCCAGATAGGAGAGAGTTTTAGTCCCAAAACAGGCGAAACAGTCATTTAAAGAATGAAAACTAGAACAGGTGAGGATTTATTTATTTATTTATTTTACAACTAAAAGACTCTTTCAGCATAATATTTCATTACCTGAACATAAAACACTTACAACCACTTCCATTTGCCATACATGGGTTTTATGAGTGAATCAATGCAGCAGAAAATGATGCATAAGGAGTACGTTCAAGTAAGACACTGATCTGATCCCACTGAAAAGGTGAGAAACTGCATTTTACCTGAATTATTTGAATGTGTTGATTAGATTAATGGCTCAGACGTATCTGTAAATGCAGGCTGTTTAGGTCTTTGAGGACTAAAGAGGCATAGAGTTTCGGGTTCAACTGAATTCCCTTGCATCCCAGTATCTGACTATTAACATGAAAGAGGAATTACAGTTATACTACCAGGAAGAAGGTGATGAAATATTGTTACGTGCTCTATTGCAAGCTACTAAAGCAAAGTAATCTTGTTTTGGCCAACACACTGGTTCAGCAGGTCTGAACCCACTGATATTTCGACGTAACCTTTTTATGATTCATTTTGGATTAAAAAAGCAAAGCCCAGGGCATGGAGGTCTGACATTTAAAAGCTGTTGCCAATTTCCAAGGCCTAGAAGGTAGCTGCCTTTCCTGCTTCTCCTTCAATAGCATGGAGAAGAGCTTTTCCTCATGCTTAAACTGACACCTGCAGACTCGGGCTCGGGGATAATGGTGCTGTGAATCAGACAGCGAGGCGGCATAAAGGCTCACTTCTGAGCTCGCGAGAGAGCATAAATCAGAAACCCCAAGTAATTATTTTTATTTCTCCATCACCTAAGGAATCAGTACCCTTGAGGTGGTTCCCTGACCTCCACCCATCCACCTCCCACATCCCTAATGTTCAACATCCCTCTAGCCCTGACAGTTCAGGCATCTAATCCAATCGAAAGTCTCCCAAGGTTGGGTGAGATGGCTGTTTTCTGTAAAGCACAAAGCTGTATGGAGAGAAAGAAAAATAAGACAGAGTGAAAGAGCGAGAGAGAGAGAGAGAGAGAGAGAGAGGGAGGCAGGAAGTAACCACAGATGAGAAAGACAGACAAGGAGGGAAACAAAATCATGTCAAGCAAATCAGGGAAAAGCCTCCAGCAGGATCAAACCCCTGATGGCACTAAGGTCAATAAGGAGGCTTAAGCTGGATTTGAGCTGGAGTGCTGGGTGATCTTAGAGCATCTTAGAAAGTTTAACCCAACAGTTGCACAGAGCTGTCTGTGTGTGGAAACAGTTGTGGATGCCCTCTGTGTATCTGCCGGATGGTGCATGTATGTGTTCATGTCTATTCTACTGAAACACGCTAGTACGCTGTGTTTGTTTTTGGTGGATACACAACATACAACGATTTTTCAGGGCATTTGACCAAACCCTAAGGAACAGGATAAAGAAGATAAAGCGATGTAAAGTCTGTTTGGCTTGTCAGGGATGTGTTCCTGTTGGTTCATAGCAGTTCTCCAAACAACAGCAGTCCAGTAAACAGGATGGAGAGAAACTGTGTTGTCTGTACTCTGCAGAAAAGCTGTTTCCAGAGCTTTCATGGCTGCAGCACAGGTGATAAACCTAGTGTTTGCCCTCCTAAGATGTCCATTTTGTCTAAAGTCTTAAGAGTATTAAGGAAAATGTGGAAACAACATTGCTTTAAGGTAAATCTGATTCAGCCTGGCTTCTTGCAAGATAAACTTCAATTGGACAGCACCACATAAACAACTTATTTTAGTTTAGCACAAAGATCACACCCCATTTAAGGTCAAGTCCTATTTTATTTCGACGGCGGATACATTTTTAAAAGTTACAGCAAAACCTCTGAAACCCTGTTAAAACCTTTACAGCTTTTTTTTACATTAATATATGGTGGCAAAAGGATAAATCAGGATGTAGATGTTTTTGTAACTGATGGAATCAGGTTCTGCTTTGGGATGCTTTTAAGGTACACATTTAGTACCTATTAAATTACTGGTAGTGTTTTATATGTATGTTGTTAGTTTAGTGATTTACGTATAGTTTTAGATATGACTTTTATTGTTTTACGTATAATTTTATTGTAGATATATGATATAATGTATAGCTGTGATTTCTATTTTGTGTGAGTTGCTCTTATTCAAATCTAGGAAATCTAGTGGTGGTACCCAAATGTAAGCAACTTAAATAACTGAAGAAAGCACACCAAAGAATGATTAGTTTGCAGGATTATTTTTAGTTCAAACAAAATATTATGAGAGCAACACACATACATGTAAGCAATTCAGGGGTAGTTTTAGGCGGTTAGGCAAGAGCAGAGATAGAAAAGGAAGTGAAGGGAATAAGATATTTAAATAGCTGTTCTTTTTCTCAAAATGCTCTCATCATGAGATGAGAGAAGAAGGCCTTCCCCAAAGGAGAGGCCAAAAGGTTGAGAATAAGCAGGACATCAAAACTAGAACGAACAAGACCATGCTGTGTTCCAAAATGACCGTTCCAAGAACAGATGTTCTGGCTGATTAGACCTTCAATCCCATTGGTGGAAGAGCTTAAGCACACCTGTGGAGCCTGAGTGCTCTGTAAGACTCTGTTAGCATTTTTAAATGGAATTAAGCATTTTCAAACATTTCCTGTGGTCTACATGTAATAGGGCCAATTATATTACAGTAATGTGGGTATACAAATGGCATTATGTATTGATTGTTGTTGTTATAATGACACAAAATCTGTTCATTGTATTCTCATTTGTTTTGGTTAATGCCTGACAGGTTGGACCTCCGAGCCAGTATGTGGAACTTTTAATATGAGTCTGTTCCCCAACGTGTACTTTATAGTGTGACACTGCCCAGCCACTATAACTGGAGTTTTCACGCTTTTACCCTCCTTATATTTCTTGATCTTTATGGTAGAGGGGCATGCTTTTATGGGGTTCGCTGACTGGAGGATTTTTTTTTTTTAATGTTTGCTACTTATCAGGAGCGACTGGGTAGCCTAGTGGTTTACGCCACTGGCTTTGGAGCGTACGATTACCGGTTTGAGACCCAGGTGGATGTTTGATGTCAGGTACTTTATGCTAAAAACCTGTAGCCTAGACATATAAGTCTTGACCTTATATGGGTGATGCAAACTAGTTATTAAACATAACAAATTAAGAAGGACTTAAAACAGGTTGTAGAAATCCACTGGGTGTTTTAATGATATAAATATAGTTTTGCAGCACCTGGAGGGTTTAAATTCAAACTTTATGAACTATCAGAGTCTAAATACACAAATAAATGAACCAAAGACTAATAAAAGTGGGTTTAGCAAAATATGAGCCCTTTCAAGTAAGACATATCAGCGTGTTTGTGCATGCTACAGTGCAGAACTGTAGCATTGTTTGCTTACTTCAAGGGTTTCTGAGAATCCGAACGCTTCCTTCCATCTAAAATGTCCACATTAAAACTTCAGTGCTCTCCACCTGCTCATCGACAGTTACTAACCAATTAAGTGCCTCGTGTCTTCTTTTTCTGTGGCATCTTTGACTGTTGGCAAACCTCCTTAAATGTGCTTAAAGAAATAAATTAACACCAACAACTGGACTGGAGTGTGACTCAAGAGGCTGTTAAATGCATGGACATAAAGTTTCAAGCCCAGTTTTCTCAGATAAACTTAGTTTTTTTTTTTGTTTGTTTTTTTTTTACTTCTGTCGGAGAAAATTAGTTAATGCTCAAAGTATATTAGTTAAAATAGCAAGATAGTGAGATATAAAGTAAAGTATGCTAGTATGATTTAAACAACAACTACATGTATTAGTTTTTAGAGTGCAGAGAGTTTGAGCTCTTTATTCTCATGTATATCTCTATTTCTGATCTCTTCATTTAATTTGTTTGTTTACTTTCTTCAGTCACAAATGAAATGCATCAAAACACAAATGTATTTCACATCAAAGGTGCTCAAAAACAGCAGGTTACAACTGGGATTTAACAACCAAACAGCCAACTAACCCCCACTGCCAAGCAGAAAACATACTGTCCTGCAGTGATTACAGTTTGTGTTTTGTTTATGTAGGAGAGTTACTGTTTTCATTATCTGCAACCAGTGTAAGAAGAACTGCTTAAGCCATAGATTTCCTTTGGTCTGTGAAGCGTTTCTGCTACTTCGTGTGAGCAGGAGTTAGTTATGTGGGAGATGAGGCAGGAGGCAAGTCTTAACTAAGGCAGTTATAGATTATATTGTGCTGGTGTTAGCTATAAATGGCCAATAATATGCAGCAACATAGTAGCAGACATTCCCCTCCACTGCTTATTACCGTAACGTGGGCAGAAGGTAAGTAGAAAGTTTTCTCATTGTCAGGTAGCGGTCCAATTTGTGCCTATACTTTTAATAAACAGGAAGTTGAACATCCTATGGTATTTTCACAACAGGATACCTATTGTTTGGCCTATGGTTCTCACTCATGGTGCAGTTTTACAAAAATAAAAAAATAAACACAAAAAGGCCAATAAACATTGCCATATACATTTTAAGACATAACTAAAACTAACACAACACCCCGTTGAACTTCTGCACATCAAAATAACACATTTATAACAACAACATGCCCACTAAACATAATGCACTGCGGCAAACTTGCCACATTATGTTTGGCTAGAGGACACTGCAGTATTAAATATTAAGCCCCCAAAGTTGTAAAGAAAACCTCCACCTAATGGGATTTCTCTTACATTATTCATCAACCCATAAAAACCCAAACGTCAACCTAAACCATCTATTGATCTGAACTGTTTAATACCCATTGATCTAATAATTGTATCAATACATGCAAGAAATTGGTGTAAAATGCTGTTTGTCATGTTTTCATGGTCATCAGATATAACCCATTTGGACATTCATACGCTCTGTAGTTACCATGGAAACACTGTCATCTTCTACAACATTGATTCACCAGTAAAACCCATTGAGTTTAATCAATGAAAGTGGATGAACACACTTGGTTTACGTTCAGTTGATGATAGATTTGACTAAAAAAGTCACTTTTTCTTCAGCTGTCTCTGTTTTTGATATAACTCTCAAATCCAGCACGCTAAAGGGTCCAGTCTGACCCTTGTGATGACTGTGAAATGCGAAAATTAAACTAAGATATTAATCATTTTAGTTCAGGGGTCATAGACAGACCAATTCAATTTCAAGTGGGTCTAATACTCACAACTCTGCAAATATTTTCATGTATTTACACAAAAACAAAGTAAAATTTCGCAAAACGTGAATAATGTGAAGAAATATGAACAACCTGAAATGTCTTAAGTGCAGATTTAACAATATTATTATCTGTTATTGAATGTTTCTGTGATCTGTAAGTTATAAAGTACACATGAAAATGACAAACTGAAGCATACTATTGTTAAAGTTACATTTATTTTTTCAGTTTGGCCAAATTATTCACATTGTTTTAAAGCATAGTTTGTAGACGTAAACATTTTCATAACATAATTTTACTTTTTTCACTCTAAAACTTAGAGAAAAGTTTAGAGTTGACATTATTTATATATTATTAAGTTAATATCTTACTGGTGTGGCCCACTTCAGATCAAATTTGGCTGAATGTGGCCCCTGAACTAAAATGACTTTGATACCCCTAGTCTACATGATCATTGACTTAAATATAGGAAAATACCTGATTTACACCAGAAAAACAAAATATAGAGAATAACAAATGGTGATCAATTACTTAAGGAAAGTCACATATAGAGAAAAAAACATTTTAGAAGTGGCACAAAAGTAGCACTGAGTCTTAAACAAGCAAATGTTCTGTGGTGAAAACTATGTACATTTTCATTTTAGATTTACATTTTCTCGAAATGATGCCTTTTTGTCAAATGCCGCGTAAACATCACTGCAGCTAATTTCCTAAAACATAAAAAACAAACCAAATATCATCGACTATCTTACTTCTATCTCCTTTTAAGGCTTTGAAACATTCTATTTATACCACACAATGTTTCCCAGCTCTTCATTTATATATACAGCCCTGATGTTCGTTGACATTTATAACACACTGCTGTCATCCTTTGCTCTGTTTTTGTGACAGTTATTCATACTATGTCACAGTTTTATCGGAACTGCATTAATCATCTGTCTCAGCTCATCGGTGCTGCTATTTGCATCTTCTTGCCCATAGCAGCTTCTATGGTCCAACAGCTGTGGTTAGATAGAGGCTGACATGTACTGGTCGGAAGCACGTTTAAGCACATTAAAGCCAAGACAGACCTGAGGCACGGACACACAACCTACTACACACACAAACAAACACACCAACAAACAGATTAGCATAACATTACATGGTTTGTGAAAAGGAACATTTTGGAAATTGCCTCATAAATTACACAAATAATATCAGTTAATCCTCAGAACAGTGTGAAGTGCTTTATTACAAGGCATGATAAATACTTGACTAGATAACAAAGAATCACCGCTGAAATGAAAGAATATCATTTCCTCTGAATTAGTGTTATCCTGGATCTTCAGCCATGCTTACAGATGTCCACAGAGAGTTTCAATAAATCATTATTTCAGCATTTTTTTGTAAAAATGTACTTTTAACATTATGCCTTAGTTTATCATTTGTGAATCACAGGGTACAGATTACAGTGGATCTACAAATACACAAAGCATTTAGTAACAGGCAGAATATTGGTAGAATTTCACATACGTCCCTTAAGACATTTGAGGTTATTCACATCTTTTGTAAAAAAAAAACTAGTCTACAAATGTAAACATTTTTGTGTAATTGTCAATTTTTTTTACACTAAAACAAAGAGAAAAAAATAGCTTTTTTCATTATTTTTAGTTTATCGTGATAATATTTTACCGGTCTGACCTAGTTTAGATTGAATTGACCTAAAATAACTAAACATCCTTTGATTTTTAATGGAACTGTCCTCGGCATTAATGACACAGCGGCAGAGTTCGACACCTGTACACTGTGAAACTAAAAACATACAATTCCATTTATTATGACAAGATTAAAAATGAAATCAAAAGAGCAGCGATTATACGTTACAATTTTCAATTCCCTTTAAATTATGGTATAAGGTATGAATGGTCGTAAAAATTTAACGAATAATTATCTTGCTTAACCTGCCAAGGCTGCAAAATTTGATGGATAACCGTTAGACCTTTTGTGTGCTCATTGCTCGTGATCAAATACAATCAATGATTAAAATACAATATGAACAATGCACATAAAAATGAAACAAACAAAACTCATCTAGAAAAGCACTCTCATTATTCCCTCATTCATTTGGACAGCATTTTAAGATTCTTAAGTCTATGGACTATATGAGAAAACTTGAGTCGTCATCTCCTGGACATTTGTTATTATTACTACAGCAACGCCAATGATAACTAATAGAGAATCCTTTAAAAAAATTCCTGGATCCGAACAGTGATCCGGATCACCTCCAAAATGTAATCATCTGTTCCTTGTCTCAGAGCGAACATTTCCTGAAAAATTCATTAGGTTTGGTCAATAATTAACCCAGATAC
>JAPSES010000002.1:12375371-12399457 GCA_029822895.1 Maxillicosta whitleyi
GTGGTGTGTCGTTCGCGTGCGTAAGGCGTCAGTGATGCAGGACTGGTTCGATTCCCACTCCCGGCAACTCCTGGAGCGCAAAACGTTCCCCGATGGTAGGGGTCGGAGGGGATGTGTAGTTGCCCCTCCGAAACTTGAAGAGATAAAAATGGGGGGTTATGGGAGTGAAAACAAGAACAGATTGGAATTTTACTTGGAACATGGAAACTATACATCACTTTTCATTCTTAATGCTGTTATCTTCATTCCTCTGTGTATTAAAGCCGACTGCAAAAGCTCATATTGCTTTGTGGACTCTCCTCTGTGGGCTCTGGTGTCACTTCCTTAAAGCTCAGCACTGCCAACATTTGCAATAAATATTGCCAATGGCTGCTTTATAGCAAGTTCCTCAAACTCTTAAGGCTCCTCACAGATTTACTTGAACTCTGCAAGTGAAAGTGCTGATTGTGGCGACTTCACTTGAAAGAATAGATTTTCCTCTGACTTGCTGCTGCTGCTGCTGCTTTAAATACTGTTATGTTTTGGCCTTGAGAGTAAATGAAGTAAGGAAAGGTAAAGAATTACAGTAATCTATCACCTAGTAATAATATAAATATAGTGTTCAGTGTATTCTGCAGGAACAAATTACCTGACCTTGCAGTATTTAAATAGAAGCAGTTCACAAGTTCACACACCATTCACTGCAGAGCCTCACATTATTATCTGTCAGAATAATAATAAAACATGTAACATGAAAATGAAACAGCAAAAATGAAGACATGAAAATGCACAATCTATAGTTGCGAACAAAAAACCAGTCCACAGGTAGTGGTGAATGCACCCCACCAAGTAAACTTTTCATTGGGTATAATTAGAAAGTTGTTGTACGCCACGTTAAAGGCTTCGGTGACAAATGACTTAATGAGCTACACAGGGAGTCCTAATTATACTGCAATTAGAAATGTAATTATGGTTTGCTCCAACGGTTTGCTTGTTAGTTGGCTAGTAGTGGGAGAAAGCATGATAGAATGAGCATCACTTTTAAGAGCCTTTGTTTCATGTAAAGGCAGATATATGCTTTATATCACAACCTCTGTACTTGAACTTGATGGCAGTAGTGGATTACAGTAAGGCCTGCAATTTATCATTGCTGGATTAAAAAAAAAAGAAGAAAAATACCACTTTGGTGTCTTTAAAAGGAACTCAGCTATAGTATGTGATCCATGTCCAGAAAGAGAGAAAAGGTGAAGATCTAGAAACCAGAGGCAGGGGTAATGAGTTGTAATTGAATTTCCTTCAGCCTTTCAGTGTTGAATTAGAGGTGATTAGTTTGCTAAGTAAATCTACTGTAGGCGCTATGTGATAGAGGCCTTGCCTGCTAAATGTTCATCTTGGAGCTCTGGGTTGAGTCAAGCACAGGAGGTTTGGCAGAAATAGTGTGATAATAATTATCCTGGACAATTGAAGTCAGAGGTTGGTAGGATTTACTCTGGTTTTACTCTTTATTAATTCATGGACCAAATAGCATTTGCAGCTGCCTTTAATTCATATTCTTAACTTAATGATTTAGGAACTAATTCTGTAAAGGGCCACCTGCTACACTATGCTGAACCGATCATCAACAAGATTTCTCAGGTTTCAGCAACATTAGCCTCAACATCAAAATTTCATGCTTTTTTATTTTTTTACTTTGGAATACTTACTTTTTTTAAAATTTGGAATAACCTACAAAACTCCTTTTGAGAATCCTGTCAGGTCCGGCAAGAAATATCACTATTTCCTGGCTTTTGTTTTTAAGTTTTCACAGAGTTGCTCTGAACCATCCAAGGTCATAGGTATGATGTATTTGCTTGTGATACCATATTGATCCCTGGGGGAGATAATTCATCTTTTCAGCAGGGGAACCGGTGCAGGGTCAGGTGCATAACAGTGACCTTGGAGCTGATAGGGCTTCTGTGCCTCGCTGTAGGACAATTCAAGGCAGACACACAGGTCAGAGCAAAAATCATAAGCACATTACCATCGTTTTACCTCTGGACGGTGCACTTTTAATAACTACAAAATAGTAAATGCACATAATTTTCATAATCTACTAATCGATATTTCAACTGGTTTTAAGACTGAAATTTATTCAGTCCCCATGTGCCCCCGTGGGAACAGTCCTGCTTCTCAGGAAATGAGATAAAGAAATAAGCAAGCATATTGTTCATTGCTGTGGGGTCAGAGTGCGCATGTGTGTGTGTGTGCGCTATACTTGCAGGCACTGTTGAGGCTCACAACAGCACTATTGACTGGTAATAAGGCATTTGTGTGAGTCATGGCAGATGAGGGCTATGAGGGTACAGTCTTCTAACCCCACCCTGGGCTCAGGGTGACCTGCCAGCCTGGCAGCGTTACTCGGCCATGAGCCATTCCATGTCTCACCCCCTTTGGAAGCTGCAGTTTCTGCACTCAGTGATCTGAAACAGTGTTTGACTAGGACACACCACGAGACAGAGGTTCACTCAAGATCATTTTATATTCTTGACACAGATTTAGAATTGCTTATGCATCATCTTTTTTGAATCAGACACTGCATACAAGTGAATTTAGCTTGAATTTCTGCCATTGAAACTCCTGCAAATGAGACTAAAGCAACATGATAACCAATCAAACACATCTCAAGAGATAACATAAGAATCTTGACAAATGAAACATTTGGGATCAGACTTTTAATTGGACTTAAATTCACATAAATAACATTGGTTCATATATATTTTGTATATTATACAACTTTATATAATATATATTTCCCCCATATGATTTATATCCCTCTCTGGCTAAAATTTTCTTTTATATCTATGGAAACAGAATGCCTTGCATGAATGCAATGCTACTGTTTTTGTGCTGTTTATCAAGGTCCAAATGCCAAAAGGAGAGGCGCATCTTCTCTTGTAAAAAATAATTTCCAAAGTTACACAAACAGAAAAGCAAAAAGGAGAATCTATTGCATTGTCTCTAGGGTATTACACGGCACTACAAGGAGTGGGTAGCTATTGAAAATCATTCACTGTATATATTTTACTGTATTGACTTGTGACACAAAAAAAGAAAGAGCACTGCAAAATATCTGATATGCATGGCAATGAACATTTTGTGTTTGAGCATCATTGTCATGATTTATCTTTTCAAAATAAAATAAAAATTGAAATAAATAAAAGCAAAAAAAAAAAAAAAGATATGCGTTACTCGAGAGATTGTAAGAAACCCCATCATAAAGATAAGGAAAGAGTTATGAACCTGCAGCAAGGTCATATAATCATGCAGTGACCCAGCCAAGCACGCTTGCACAGATGAGTTGAGCTTGTCAGTCCACATCACAAATCAACACATGGCCGTTTCGAGCCTGTGACCGACATTATTCAACAAGATGGGTGGATATCTGGAAGTCAGGTAACATTCACCAATCCCCATGACAGAAAAAAGTCTTTCTCCCCTCTCTGGAGCTGCCACTTTGCTACCTTTGACCTATGAATTATCTCTGTTATCAGTAGCCTTCAGAAAATCAATACCTTTCTGAAAAACCTCAACTGAAGCTTCATATACGAGCCCTAACCAAACGATGCAGTGCATTAGGTGACCGCAACACGCCAGGTTTGAACCATTTTTCCATTCCGTACCTCAACGCATCAGTAAGTAACAAATCAGCTGAGGTAAATGGCTAAAATGAGCGCGTTTGGAAGGTAAGTTAAACAAATCATAGCTTGTCAGGATACAAATGTTACATGACATTCAACATTAAATACTGCTGATGAGTAAAGACTGCAACATTGCTGATGAGGTGCCAGGTTTTTATGTCAAATCAAGAAAAGCTAAAATGTAGACATACTTTTTCAAAACAACCTCCAGTGTCATTTTTTTTTTTTTACCACATATTCCTCCCCACTGGATCCAGCGACACCAACTATGGTACATATTTGATTGTCTGAATCAGAGCACTACCTGAATAACAAACCAGAGAAACTGTCACCTACACAGATTCCAAATAAAAAGCAAACAATGGATCCAGCTGCAGCTATTGTTTGAATTGTCCATGAGTTCGAGGTTAAGTTTGCTGTAAGACAATGTGTTGGTGAGTCAGACTGTGAAAAACTAAACTTGTTGGATTTGAAAGCTACTTGGGTTACGCAGTGAAACGATCCGGGCTCCTAAAATGTATCATGCATTTATCACGACAAGGCCAACCTAAACAAAACATGACGTGTGTTTGCATGTGTGTGTGTATTTATGTGTGTATTAACTTATCACACAATCATGCCATGACATTGTGATGGACAGCACATTAATGTGTTAACCCTCTCCTTCCCTGAATATTAAACAGTGAGATTTTTTTCCTTTTTTTTTTTTTCCTTTAAGTTCATCATCATTTCTTTAAGATAAAAAAAATCCCCCAAACCTCATCATATTCATATCCCTTTACTCAAACAACTTTAATTTACTCTATGCTGTTGAAACAAGCAATGAGGAGGGGGGAAAAAAATCACTGGTTGTGTTCAACGCACAGTAAAAATAAAACTGCAGCAAGGACATTTTATGCTTAAAAGAATATTACAAGAAAGTCTTAAAAGTTGTTTTTATTGCATTAGACTTTATTACGGTTAGGCATTGATGACCATAATTAATTATGAATTAAGGTGATGTTAATTTTCTGAACACAATTAGAAGCAGTGCCCGTCGTCCCTCCCCATTATAACCCTGCCTGCAGTCTTCTCACAGAGGGGTTAAAGTGTTCATTGAAAGTGCATCATGAATATGCTGAAATCAATAAAAGTAAACCATCTTTTTTTTTTTTTTGTCATAAATAACACATTTTTCCTTTAATATTCAATAAACCTCTTTTTATACAAGTTGAGTAGTCACATGATGTAAATCTACCCCCGTCATCTCATCAATATTAGGAGCAACATTAACACTTCCTGACGCTTAGAAGCTATGACACACCAATGCAAAGACGACTGGTGGGTCAGATCTAGGAGGAAGATCAAGGAAGGACTTTTGCAACACGCAGTTACAGCTACTGAGGTTACAGCACCTGAACGCAACACAGGAGAGTTTGTAATGCACCAATTTGTTAGTTGTAAAACAAATTAATCAGCTAGCTTGATTTGTTTTGGCAGAAGGTGAGCATTTAACTCATATCATACAGTGGACTCCATGAAGCATATCCACAAGTAACTGGCAACACTGAGCACATAATGGGTTTACTTGACATGTGTGTTTATGTTGCATGTTCGCTTTTAAGTTCTGCTGTGATTAGTAATCTAACGTTCATGTGCTGCTATTTAAACTTCTGAACGGCTGACACGGACATGTCTTCCTTGGTCTTGTGCCTAGAATTAAATCAGAACAAAAATCAATGAAAAAGGAAGACCTTAAATGGTCATGAAATCCAGGAGTCCAGCCCCGTCCTATGACAGATCAAAGCCCTCTTTCTAACTGTTTTCAGGACATCAGAAGAATTGTGGATCTACTGCCATTGCAGTAAATGGACCTCGTTCCCAAAGTATGCCTCTGTCAGATGGATTTGCAAAGCATTGTATGGATACAAAATAACAGGACTGACATTTTCCAGACTGGTGTGCATATTTCCAACACTTTCTAAACCCATATCAAAGTGTGCCTTTTCCAGAGGCAACGGCAAAACTTAGACAGACCGGTAATGTTTTTCAGCTCGTCTACATCTGTTCACCAGGCCTGAATGGACTCTGTCAGGCCATCGGGGCCTTCCTCAGTGGCAGGTCTTCATCCCGGTCAAATACGGTGACTCCTGTCGGCACAGGCCCATCTGCTGCTGTTGCTGCTCTTGATGATCAAGAGCCACACCATCGACAAAATCTGGGACGGGTAGCCCTGAGAGTATCATGACCGACTTGTTCCATATCATGAACGTGGGTACGACGGGTAGAAGGAAGGAGATTTCAAAGGTGTGAATGTGTTGGGAGCTCATGGCGTCATAGAAGGAGAGTGAATTGTTATCGTAGTCCAGTAGAACCCCTAACCGCCTCAGCTGCAGACTTGCCTCCACGAGCATCTCCTTCCCGTCGTGTCGCACCATAAAATTATTGTTGCAGCGCGAGAACACCCATGAGGATGAGTTCTTGCCGCTCCACTCGTTTTTGGGGGCTGATTTGTAAGCCACGCCAATGGCATACCTGCAGGGAAAGAACATTTTGGAATGCATTAGTGATCTGAAGCTAGTGTCCTGCTTAATGACTTTACATGCACAGTCAAGCTACCTCATGCTGAGGACACACAAGACAGACATGGGCCCTTTGGGTTTTTTCCTGCATGAAGAGGTCTACTTCAGAGCCAATTAGTGAAGAGAATATAATTAGGATAAGAGTATGGACTGTGTGTGGTAAGTGTGTGTCTGTTGAGTGCGTGTTTAGGTTTGCATAACAGCCTAGATTTAAACTCCCTAAAGAAGGATATTTCAGTTTACAAAGCCTCCTTGCAGGCTTATATAACATGTGTGTGTGTGTGTGTGTGTGTGGTTCTTACCATGTAGAGGCTCCTAGCAGCACCTCCCAGTAGTGGCACCCGCTGTCGATAAAGACATTACCAGCAGCGCCATAGGAGCCCGTCCCGCTGAAACGCTCCGGGGTGTGGCTCTTCTTCAGGGAGCTCTCGTCCTTCTCCATGGTCAGACAGTCATTGGACAGACGCAGCTTCTTATGGGCCGTCTTTGGATCCAGCTTAAAGGGCTGACCTGGGGGGGGACACAAAGAGACACAATTTTTTTTTTTTGGTTTTAGCAGCTGGTAGTGCTCGCAATCATAATAATAATGATAATAATCTCGTGCTCATTATCACTCGCATGATTATCATCATCATCACCAACATTACATTTGTTTATAAAACACCTCTATGTAAAAGAGTGTATAAAGTAGCACAGGAAGCATAACACTGGTTTAAGAACGGAAATGAATCAAATGAACCTGAAAAATTAGATAAACAGCATGAAATTAATATCTTCTAAAAAACTCTCTCCATACTTTCAATCAGTGATGCCACTAACACGCTACTTAGTAACGTGTTATTGTCGTCGGACTACTTTTTTCAATAATGAGTAGTCTAGCGCAACTACTATTTTAAACCAGTAGTCAGATTTAAGTTACTTATCTAATAGTTCGTGCATTACTATTTTGCGTTTCGGTGGGACCTGTTTTTTGTTTTTTTTTATAGTGACCTGGGTTATGCAACATGTTTCCCATTAGTTTATGTCATCTACTCTCCTTTGCTTTCTGCAGTTGGAAATACCAACATTATTTTGACTTCATTTCAGCCAAGGATGGCAAAATAAAGGTTTGTTGTACACTCTGAAGGTAGACAACACTTTGTTGCCAGCACAAACATCTAGAGACACAGCATGGCACAATCACGTTAATAGAGCAAGTCCTGCCAATGTGGAGAAAACAGATGCAGGAGGTCCCAGTCATAAATATAACTACAACCTAAGATATCAGTACAGATGTGGGTTTTGTACTGTTTTGTTTCGTAATCCCACTCCTTGCTGCTCTAATGCTGTTCAACTACAGTTTCAACAGGGTTTTCTATATAGGCCTACACATTCATTCATGTAACTGCCATTAGATTCTGCAAAGTTAAATGAAGTCAGGATTATTTTAGTTTATTTTTATAAGAAATATTTACGTTAAATAAGGTCAAGAAAGATTGTCAATTTTATTTTCACAAGATGTTTTTTGTAGGCCTAAAATACATGTCAATAAAATGAGTATTGGAAAAACTGGTAGTCATTTTTATGGTATGAGTGTGTGTGTGTGTGTGTGTGTGTGTGTGTGTGTGGGGGGGGGGGGAGGGGGTCAGCTGCTGCTGAAAGTAACTTAAAGTAGTACTACTTAGTTACTTTTAAAAGCAAGTACACAGTAACTTGACTAAGTTACTTTTTAAAGAAGTAGTCAGTAGCCGGATTACTGTTTCAAAGTAACTATGGCAACACTGCTTTTAATGCAATCACAGCAGTTTCCAGCCTTTATGAAATACTCACTGTTTTTCATAAAATCATACAATGTGACTTGTGTTTAATACCTTCCTGTACAATAGTGTCTTAGTGTTCTTAGACTTATTTTTATGTTATTTATACTTATTTTTATTTTATTTCTGTTCTCACCTTTGGAAGGAGGGAACAGCAGACAAAGAATAATTTATTTTTTTATTATTTTTTTTTTTACATAACTACTATATGTTTACCTGTGCAAATGACGATAAAACCTAGTCAACAATCTGGCAATAAAATCATGAGGAAAAAGTTGACTACAGCTGTTTAGTTTGTGAGTTACTTAAAGTTTTTCTTGTATCTGCCCATCACAGTTCATTATTCTTGATATTCCCACCTCAAAATTGTTGTCTCGTTAAGGTTTATTTTTTACATACTGTGGTTGGTTTAATAAGATAATTTTACGGTGATTCCTTTAGAATACGTGCAGTTTGTAGTGAATACGGGTAGTTATTTTAGCATCTTGGCTTTGCTGAGAAAAAGGAAGAGAATGACACAGGATCAGAAGGGGAACGAGAGGAGTAGGAGTAAAAATTAGAGCAGGATTTTAACTCAGAGCAGCAGCAAGAGAAGAAAATAAATAGAAAGTGGGGTGAGAAGTGCTTGCAGAGAACTCACAGGGAGAGACAGAAGAAGAGAATGTTTGAAATACAACGGCAAGAGTCTAAACTTCAAAGCCTCTCACAGCCTTTGGTGAAAACATCTCATAACAGTGGAGGAAGCCACCCGGCATTCTCTTCTGTGCCTGCCATCACACGGACTTGAAAATTAGCTGAAGGAAATAGCCTTCACTTCCACTGCAGCGGGTAGTAGTTGGGCCATTCAGCGGAAATGCCGCTTTCCGGTTGCAACAATTCAATTTGCAATGACACCAGTAATTTGGGTGTAATGGGTGGAAAATCAAGGGTGTAAAACTAGGTGAGTGACAGAGAGAGAGGAGTTAAGGAGTTAGGAGGGGAAGAGAAGTTGAGGGGATAATATGTGAGTGGATTTTCAGTAGAGTATCCTTCTACCTCTGGATCTGTCAGAGAGTGTGTGTAGGCTTCCTGGAGGTCAGCCACATCCCTCCCAGACCTGACATTTAACTCTGACACCTCTCATCTCATCTCGCAGCCTCCCTGAGCCTCCCACGGCTTAATGAGCGACACAATGAGGACCCCCAGCTCCTCCTCTTCTGTCTCTATCTGTCCTTCCCTTCATCTTTCTTCCCCCATTCTCTCACTCTCATCCTCTCTATCCTCTCTCCTCTCTCACACACTCCCCTCCAATAATCCGCGTGGTGAGTGTGTGTTACCGCATGTGGATATGAGACGACGAGGCCAATGTGCTGCTGGCAGCCAATTACATTAATGCGCTCTCTTCTTTGAACTGCTTATCGCTGCCAGCGCAGCCATTTCCAAACACTGAGGCTCTGTCATGCCTTTTCTGGGGATGACTCTTGAGAGCCCAGGCCAGGCCTGCAGTTAGGTAAGGGAGACACACGTGACGGTGGAGGACAACCAGACACACACACACACACACACACTGAGAATCAAGTCAAGCAGATGTACAGTACAGTGAGTGGCCAACTGGAAATGTTTTGAACAAACGCCAGCAGAATTCTTGTAAATGGGAAAAAGTCATGCATAATAAGCTTGTGTGAATTCTCAGTCTGCATGAGTGAATGTCTACATACATAATACTGGCCGGATACAGCAAATAAAAGTGCATTTAGAGTGTTTGGGAAAAAAAAAGAAGCACTGAAACAGCTGTTGCATTTGACTTTTAGAGTCACCGTGTGGGATGACACTGGCAAATTTTCACACAACTGCCATTTATGATTTAAAGCTGGTCATCCTCCTGTGATGTTTCTGACTGTATTCATGGTTTATGTGCATAGTTTAGTACGTTTTTTTCTTGGTGTAAAAAATGTGCAAGTCCTTTACACAGTACTCCCACTATGAGTTATATGCTACTTCACAGAGACGCCACGAAATAAATAAAAGTGGAACTCACAGTGAGGATACAGGGTTTTACTAGGAGCAGTCACAGAATGTGCCATATTAGATTTCTTCTAGTACCACACAGCCAGCTTTAAAGCATAAAGACCTTGTGTAGTGCAATGTGGTATCTAGAAAAATATATATATAAAATGAGAGGATTGATGCAAAGATCTACATCCACATATATATATATATATATATATATTACATTAGCTGCCTGTACAACCCTGTTCCTATGGAGTACCATCTTGTGACATACATACACTGGAATTAGTTCTGTTTGCTGTCAGATTTATAGCAAGAAAAAGGAGAGATAACAGAGAAATACGACAGGATTTCTAAGCGGTGACTGATGTGGCTGCTCGTCCTGTTCTGTAATACGGTACTAATTAAAGATGTTTTTTTTGTTTGTCAGTCGAGGTGATAACTGCTCCGTCTTAGACTGCCTTGAAGCTGGGCATTGTTACAGAACGTGAAGACTTTAATGGAAACTTGTATAACACAAAAAAGAAACATTATCACAGAAAAAAAGAAAAGGGTGAGAAATAAAAGCTGCTACTTTGGGAGAACATTTATACAAAGTAATTTCACTTCATTCTGTTGAATCCCTGTTAAAAAAAATCACAGTGGGATAGCATCTGGGTAATTGACTTTATTTCAATTCAAGTCAATTTTACTCCACTTGTTTTTTTTGGGGGGGGATTACATTTAGCTGAGGGATAGACCGAACCTTCTCTAGAATCAGGGAGACAGAAAAAAACATCCATCTTAGTGTAAAACGAAACAATTACTACAGCAGAAAACAGCGGCATCAGGGATACAGTGTGCACTCTTGACACATCAGCAGTTTAACACAACCTTGTATCTTTCACAGGTCGACTAATCCCTGTTGAACTTGAACAAATTATTCCATGTCATTAAAATGCATGGACACGTGCCATATGGCTCGTAATTGACTGATCCATATGTAATGTGATATGTCATCATAGAGCGTTGGCAGCCCATAATGGACCAGTTAAAATGCTGGTTTACACTTAGCAGATTAAAAATGCATCGAACCTGCTGCACAAATGGAGCTCTGATATTAGCTCTTTTCTTGAATTCACCCAAAAAAACGGAAAAAATCTTTCTGTAGTAGAAAGACAAAAAAAATAATCCCTGATCTCCCCAACTTCACCCTCTAATGAACTCAGCAGAGTCTTTAGAGACCAGTGGTAGAAACAATTTTCACTGAGGCTTTTGGGTCTACTTAGAACTTGTGATTAAAGGGCTGTTTTTAGATAGGCTTTGGGTAGTTTCTGTGATGCTTTGTTAAAGTAAAAGCGCAAGAAAACTTCTTTTTGCACTGTCAGTACTGCTGGCTATGTGTAAAATATAAGCATTCATTAAGTACAGATCCAGTTCAAGCCCTAGTTTTTTTTCTTCCCAATAATCTCTGTACAAGACAGTGCACTACTTGCAAATTTAGTGTTTTAGAAAAGTATCCACAAAATGATCTGTCTGAACAGGATAAACTATTGTTGATCAGCATAAACAAGTGCTCGTTGAACTATCACAACCCGTACTGCTCTTGTGTTTTGGATAAAAAAAACAAAAAAGGCAGAGTTAGTAAACTGATATTTTAACCTAACGCGTTCTCCTCCTACACCTCCTGGCATTTCCACTAGTTCAGTAAATGGAAAATGATGCTTTGAATCAACAAACACCTGAATAACAGTCCAAACAGCTGAGCAAACTGGCATGATTAATGCAGCTTTCTTATGTTTATTTTATTTCCAAATTCTACTTCATTCTCATATCAAAGACAGGCCATCTAATCTGTGTCTGTCTGCATATTATCTAGTGACAAATGCGTTTTGGATTGTCCCATGACACAACGTACAACCTCAGAGACACTTTATCTCCATATCAAGCACAAAGAGCTGAGACAATGTCACAATTTAAGCAGGATATCTAACTCTACTTTGAAGTGACATGTCAGAAGATTTAAGCTATAAGGGAAAGATGTAAATGTCACTGCAGCACCGTCTGCTTCCAGTTTTTTATTCTGACACCCCAAAATTTGTTGCTCCATCCATTTTTCATATGAACGTCTTTGTGTAATCTGTCCTCTTCTCTTTGTGCTCTCTTCTCTTCCTCTTCCATCTGCACTTAACGCTCCCGTCATCACATTTGCTTCCAACTCTATTTACTTTTGGGCTGTGAGGTAGCTTGAGGCCTGTCATCGGAGATGCATGCTGGGTAAATATTATTGCAGGTCCTTCAAGTGAAAGAACAGAGGTACGTGTACCCCTGGGGCACCTTGACATGTGATATTTGCAGCCTGTATTTTAGCTGCTTAGCCAATGAGAGATGAGGATCTGAGAAATAAACATACAGTACATGCACATAGTCTGGGGTGTTTGCAGAGTCTCTGCTTCCTACACATAATATGGATGCTCAGAATAGTTTATGGAGAGAATGATGGATATTATAAAGTCAACAGTGCTGTGTTTGAGTGTCATCACAGCTGGTGCCTAAAGGAAGGCCAGTATGCATGTTCAGATTAGCTTTTGTTTGGACACATACAATATGCTCACTCAGAATAGTTCAGGCAGCCTTGTTTTCACTTGTAAACAATAAAACTGCAACACAAAGACACATTTAAGCCTGCTTATGTTGTTGGCCCTCCTACCTCATACCTCCCTGCAGCCTTACACCATGTAATGACAAAAGTAGATGTTAATATTTGGAGGCTTTACTCCGTCAGACGAGTGAAATGTCAAATGAGCAGGCAGAAATCTCTCTGAGGCCAGCCATTGTGGAGGCATGTGATTGTGCACTGACTGAGAGGCTTATCCTGTCAGGGTATCATGAATATTTCAGAAATAACAAGGTCTGGCCAGATTTTGCACATTTTAAAACATCTATTCGATTAATCTCAAGTTATCTGTTCCTATAAAATTTACATCTAATAACCTGTGATTTAACAGAAACATCACTGCACTGTCTGTGCTGAAGCTTTAGCTGAGGATCAGATCTTACGGTCTGTTTTCATCTGTGTGTTCAATCATTGAACAGTACAGATTTTATTCTCTGAATAGTCCCTGAATATTAAACTTATCAAAGAAACAACAGACATTAAACTTATGGAAAACCACTGAAATTATCTCCAGATACAACCTAGATCCAAATATGAACTCTTTCTTTGCCCTAAATTAACAAACTGCTTTCCTTTTCTACAACAACTTTGTTTCTTGTTGATGTGAATTCATTACTGAGACAGACGGCCAATTAAACTATAAACAGGGCACATTCTAATAAAAGCTGTCTAGATTAATGCTGCTCTGTCAACAACTCTAATAATTTGTGGCCAAACTCAGAGATAGCCTTAATTCATTATCATGCTTATGAATGCATAAATATAATGTGCTTTAAACATAAACGTAATGGTTATTATGTTGTCAGCCAGAAGATAGTAGTTTGACTATTAAATGTTAAAATTATTGGATCCATGCATGAATTTGCATTAATTAGACAGACCTCATTATTTTTGTTTTTCATACTACAACAATCTAGGAATTTATTTTTATCTATTTTGAATATCAAAAAAGATTTTTAGGCCAGTGACAACAAATCTGAATAAAACCTGTTTACTTCGAGTCTCATGAACATAAACCTTTTATTCTGTATTTAGGTTTCTTTTGCAGCCGATGTCAAGGCAACATCTTCCCCATCAAATCAAAAGATTTATAAACAGAAAATGGCCTGGTACAATGTAATTGTATCCATCTGTGTGCATTACTGGGGTTTGGACTGAATTAATGGGTAAAAAGCAGTGGATTGAGGCCACTCATGTCTGCACACACTCATCCCTGCAAAGAGCTATTTGGTGTCTTCTTTTCACTCAACGCTCTCCTTCTTGCACTCTCAAGCCGTCACTTTTCATCCACTTATATAGTCACCCTGTGTATCTCTTTGTAGGTTCGTCCCTTCACTTTAGAAGAAACCCGGTCATGGTTCGCACTGACGTACTGTAAATGCAGAAGTGTGGTCAAAGCAGTAAGAGGTCACGATACACACAGACACATGAATACACACTCTGCTTAGCTAGCTTCTTCATCATCATGCGTAATTCATACATGCTGCGAGTTACTTCACGTGCTAGCTGTGAGCATAACAACACAGTGATACTCCTCTATGCACTTTGGCAAAAGTGTAACAATTCACTTTGGGCCACTCTGATAGCAGCCTCTGCAGTAGGGTGAGTTCGAGGTGACCTAGAAAGCCTCTGGAAGTGATTATCAAGTATTTTCCTATTAATATTAGTAAATGGACTGAAATAGCACATTTTAAACACCTTAATGGTGCCATGCCATGCATCACATGGGCTCATTTGGTAGAGCGGGTTGTCCAATGACCAAAGGGTTGGCGGTTCAAACCCTGGCTTCGACTCCACATGTTGAAGTGTCCTTGAGCAAGACACTGAACCCCAAATTGCTCCCAGTAGGGTCTGGCAGTGCCTTGCATGGTACAGTAGCAGCTGCCTACTGGTGTATGTGAGGCTTTGTAAAGTGCAGTCCATTTACATGGTGCTGCTGCCAGGCCCTACTGGGTGTGTCTTACCCAAGGACACGTGGACGGTCAGAGGGATGACTCAAAGCGCTGACCTTTTGGACATTAGATGACCTGCTCTAACAACTGAGCCACAGTCACTGATTAAGTTAAAGTTTCAATCAACGTTAACTAGCATAGGCCAAGTACCTATTTATATTAACAAATCCAAAATATCCTGAATTTTTTGCTTCAGTACATTAATTTCCACTGCAAAACACCATGAAACAGGTCATTCAAGTCTTCACATTAATGCCAAATAGCGTCTTAAAGGCTGCCACTTCACATCAAATCGTGTACTTCCATAATTAGATTTAATATTTTGAGCATCTGAGCTTGTTCACACTCACGGCAAAATGTGGCTCACTGCAAGTACCCAGATGTACACTTGAAACAGTCAAAACGTTGTGTGGAACACTGGACACGTCTCTTCCTCAATAATTGTCATGTTGGCTGCATAATAGAAGTAGAGGCACCAGAAAATGACAGAGGAGGCTGGGATCATAGCGGATTCTAACACTGCACTGCCATGTACAAAATCGGTTATTTAAAAAAAAAAAAACTTGAATACAGTTCATTACAAAGAGGGGGGCAGGTCTGTGAGTCATGTGACAGTTAACCAATGAAAACTGAAGTTCATGGGATATATCCATGTGGGTGCTAAAGGTTTACTGATGAAGTAATAAAATAAAGGAACAAAGAAGAGCATGTGTGACTATTTTCAGCCCTGGTATGTGTGAGCTAGTGTGACCTGAGGCAAAACTAGAAAAAGTCATTGTCCTACATTTTTCTTTTCTTTCTTTTTTTTTTTTTTTTTTACCTCTGTATTAAACATATATGCACATATTTACAGACCAAACCCACTTTAAAAGTCAAGGATCATGTACAGGATTACAGTAAGTATGTCTGACCTGCTCTCGCCATGAGACAGAGAGTTGTGGCATCTTGAGACGGAAAGCTTTACCCCTGGGATGAGCTGACAGATGGCATAAAAGGAGGCAGAGAGACTGAAGAAAGGGCACCAGAAGAAGAGATCATATGCCATAGCCAGGGGTAACAGCGGAAAGAGTGCCAAGGGAGGGGTTATAGAGGGACATGACAGACGAACGTGGGGTGTTTCAGGCCAACACATTGTATAAGAGATCAGAGCAAAGTCTGTTAAAGTTGAAGAGAAAAGAACAAAAGACGCATGCATCAAAACAGCAGAAGTTCTCACACCCTTTAGTTTACTCTATTCATGTTTGGGTGAACGTTGTCAGCTTTGTTTTCATGCAAATGCAAATTGTATTCTCTTACATCAAACTTTAACATGTTTTTTTTCTGTTTGTGATTTGTTATCACAAGGTAACAGCTCAGCTTTTACAAGTGAATGCAATTATGATAATTATAAATTCAGTACAATAATATACTCAGGTAACTCACAACACACTCCTTTTTTTTCTGCATTAAAATGTGTTTTATATATCCGGCATATCATAGAGCATTTTAGATGCACTAGCACTAACTCTTTTGAACAAACTGGGTTTTCAGTATCTGTGCTACTTGTCACTGTATTCTGTGCTTTTCCAGCCTCTGTCTGAAATATGATGAGCTTAGGCTAAAAGCCTCCGGAGCCTCTCATCTTAAAAAATGTGACAGCTAAACGCTGCAATCTAGCCACAGACAGAAAGCGCGACTTCAAGAACGAGGAAAGAACTGGTGGTTCTCAGCTTAATGCTTGCTACTGGGGCTAGTACAGCAGCAGAGGCTAGGGAGGGAAATGTAATAAGCCTGTCAAAGTGAGATATTTGTGATCAGTTTTGTTGTGACCCATTTTAATCCAAAACACTGCTCGGCTTCATCAGAACAGATGACTGAAGCACTTCTGAATACTACTTCCTCTGAGGAAAAAAAAAAAGGGAGGAGAGAGTGAGAGATGGGAAAGAACGGATAGGAGACGACAAACACACACATGATGCTCACCACAAAACCTTGCTCATGGCTAAAAATATTTGGCGAGGATGATTTTGTTGTGATGGCTTGTCTTAACCATGGCAGGCAAGAGGAAAACTGGCTTCCAATCACAGGCTTAACCCTGACATGCCTTTTGTGCTGTTGTGTTTCAATGTATTGTGCTCAATTGTACTGCTTGTCCCAATTTTTATGTATATATTCACTGTATACAATATCGACTTTAATACATTCAATGCATATTCATGTTTTTTTTTCTCTAAATACCAATAAAATCTCACTAAGCTTGAGAAAGAGAATGAATTCAAAATAGGAGGGAGCATAAGTGATGGTGATGTTGAAAAATAGCACTGATTCTGTGCGTGTCCATCTCACTTATAAACCAGGACGTAATAAATTGAAGCGCTACTGGGAGTTAAATATATTGTGCTTAATAAGACAGAGAGCCACAAGCAGCAGTGACAGTGGGCTGAACTGCCAGATCCTGACCCCCTTCACTTCATCTCTAAATGCTCCCCAGCTACCCAGCGACTCACTGAGCCCACATCAAGCTGAGGCAGTGATCCAGTAATACCATAAGAAAAAAAAGTTAAACTACTGATGTTACATATCCTGTGGGAAAGGGTGTGCCTGGAAGAGTCTGTGTGGGGGGCAGACGGGGGCACAGACTGAGAGAAGCAGATGGCAGAACAGGTATACTAGTGAAGAGAGACACAGCCATTTTTAGGACTCCTTCTAGACTAATAAGTCTAAAATATATTCCGTTTATAATGTGACCGTAAAAAGGACAGAATCCAAACTACACCTCCGTGTCCTGTTAACGGGTGGCCAACGTTTTACTTCCAAACCCTGTGATAAAAACAAAATTTGCACCAATAACAGAACTAATTTGCACACGCTATGACAGCAAACATATCAAGTGAACAGGATAGTTTAGGGTCTGATGAAGCACATTATATATTAAGTTGGCTAATTTGTTTGCTAAAGGTCTCTATTTTATGAAACTTTTATCCTTTATAAAATACCATTTGTAGAATGCAGTTATAACCGATTTTATTGATATAAATTGATATACTTTTTACACCATAACCACTTGAATTTGATGCAAAAAAAATAAAAAATAATATATATATATATATATCAGAAAATGTATTTACTCTATTGATTATATAGATAATTGTTAAGTTTCAAGTATTGTAATTTTATTATTTTGTGAATATTATTGATATTTCTAAGTTTGAACATTTGACTTGCTTAAAAGTCCACATGTTACCGAACAGTAATTTAACATTTTTCAACAAATATTTTTTCATCTTGCCAATTTTTTTTTATACATTAAGGTGCCTATAAATACCTACTCAAATATGTATAATACATGCTTATAAGTTACTGTGCTTCCATGACAGAGACTGTTGAACATGAAATGTGTCCACGTGTTAGCGCTTGATCAAACCCTTTATTTCTTTGTGCGTCCTAATTAATCATGTATAGTTTGCTGTTAATGTTATAAAGGGGTTGGAATTTCGTCACACGGGTCATGAAGGAAGTAACACGACAGCAGGAATGCATGTTATTTTCAGTCCAACAAAAACACCTGGCATTTTTTCCCCCTGTTACAGACAGTATTCAGATGATTGCTAAATTGTGTGTGTGATCGTGTGTGTGTACGGTCATAGGATTCAAAGTCAAAGCTGACTGACTCACACTATTACTATTTAGATCAGAGGTGTCAAACATATGGTGCACAGGCCAAAACAGGTTCGACAAAGGGTCCAGTCCAGCCTGTCAGGTGAATTTACAAACTGTAAAAATTACACAGAAGACAGTAAACTTTAAGGGTGTTCTCTTTTTAGTTCCACGGCCACATACAGGAGCCACTGTGATCCCAAGTGAAATAAGAACCTATAAAGAATGAGCACTCCAAATATTCTTCTTGATTCAGTGTGAAAAAGTAAATTACATTATAAAAATATTGACATTTAAAATGTGAATATCCCAAACAAATATGAACAACAAATATGAATCACGTCTTCACCTCTAAGTGCAATTTTAACAATATAATAAGAAAGAGAGAGAGAGAGAGAGAAGGGGATAGATAGATAGATAGATAGATAGATAGATAGATAGATAGATAGATAAGATAGATAGATAGATCATGATTATTATGGACTCTGCTACAGACCCTAAGTTCTATTAATAAAAGCTGAGACATAATATTGTTAACATTGCTCTTACATGTATATGTTTGTTCAGATTATTCACATTTTCAGAATGCAATTGAGCTTATTTTTATATTAAAACAAGGGCAAACATTTTAACAATAATGTTTTAGACTTCTATAGTGCTTTTCAAGGCACCGAAAGTACTTGACATTATTGATTTACTCTCAGTCATTTTCTGGTGGTGGTTAAATGACACCACCGCTGCCTTAGGGCAGGCTGATGGAATTGTGGCACAACAACAACAGCACATAAATAGGAGAGAGCAGGATTTGAACCGACAACCCTTCAGTTATTATACGACCTGCTCTACCTCCTGAGCCATATTATGTTATTATTTCACAGGTCCAGGCCACTTAAGCTTACATTGGGCTGTATGTGGCTCCTGAACTAAAGGGAGTTTGATCCTGATTGATTTTGATGATGTGACACGGCTTATCCATTTCCGAATAGAAATACACAAGGCTTTAATAAGGTAAGCCGAGCTCAGAGAATTCCAGTTTTCTATCCTGGTGCTGTGACAAATCACAACAAACCAGCGTCGACCATGAAACTTCCCAGAGGCCCATTTAGAGACACAGTGAATGACGTCGAAACGGCGCATGTGCACACGTGAGATCCTTGTGTTGACGAGTGCAGTTAAATATCCCACACACCTATTTTACTCAGCGGAGTGTATCCAGATTACAGTTAATCCTAAATGCCACAGCCACACTCCTGAAAGCAGCTAAGAGGAGTTGGCATATCAACTCCGTTTTAGCTTCACTGCGCTATACTGGAGCAATTTAAGACTGATTTAAAAAGTTTATTGAGCACCCTTGAGGCATCTTCTAAATTAGTTATATCACTGAAATTTTAACTCCTGGTGTGCCAAAACTGAAACTTTGACAGAAGCCTCACACCGTGTCCTTCTCAGCTCATAAAAATGCAGTAGTATCAGTATTTGTTGACATACTTTAGAACGGCATACTTTGATTTCCTCACATGTACACTGGTTTCACCAACATGCCCCTTATACGCAAAACACACACATACATTTATTTATTATCGGTTTACTCCTTCGAATACTGTTCACCTTTGCTTTTTTGTACTCTTTATTATTCACTTTGGACTTTTAAAAGGCAGGAAAAGCTTATTAAAATAAAACAGGGGACAGAATGGAATGAGTGTCTATTTTTTGGACCCATCTATTTAATGAATAGTCCCGTGTACGTGTCAGGAATAACAAAAGCATGAGCATGGAAACAGAGGAAATGTTGCAAACTGAAGGGTCTAAGAAGAAAACTGCGTTGAATAATAAACTGGTAAGAGAGGGAAAAAAACAAACATGTAAAAAAAAACACAAACAAAGAGAAAGGTAAAGGTGGTGGAATGGTACTTATTAACATACTCTATTTGCTGTTTGTGTTCAATATACGACTGAAGCGCCTTCAGTCCGGGGCAGCCTTGAGTTTTACACAAGAAATGTAGCAGAACTGAAGGTGTTTAAACTAATCCAAGTTTAATCCATGCAACATCTACGGTGTTTCAAGTGAATCTGAAAGTGAAAGTTTTTGGCACAGTTCAGTTCTGGCTGACTGGAGATAAACAAAACCAAAGTCTGTAACACATTGTACACTGAGCTCTGCTAACAATAAAGTTTGGTAGACTACATATTGACTTACTGTCCCAAAAACACTCCAGTGATACTCCCTGAGACCTTCTGCTGCAAAGAGAAAAGCTTTATTTGGAATGATAAGAAATAAAACTATCTGACCTTGTTTTAAGTGAGGCATTTGCAAAAAAAACAAAAAACAAAAACAGACAGTAATAAAGCCTAAGTATTTGACACTGTGATGAATTCACTCTTGCAGACTGGGCCTTAGTTACTGTAAGACACTGTTATACGGCACTGTTGTGTTGTCTATCAACTTGATTCTGCTTGAGGAAGTTAGTGATGATGGTATTTATGCTCAAAAATACATGTTTATCATGGACTAATCTAAATAACATGGTTTCTACACTCAGAAACGGAGCATTCAGGCAAGTCGACCAGTTAAAGGTGTGTATATTTCGCTTTTGTAAATAGAATTATGCATTTTAAACATTTCCCTGTGGTCTACATAAACTGTAAACGTTCTGCTTGGGTCTGAATTGTTAATTAATTCAACTCCACAGGTCCATTTTCAACCTCAGTAATAACATCAGAAAGGTTCCTGGTCCTTTAAATGCAAATGAGCCACTTCACATCCCACCCCCTCCAGGTTGTTGGCTGTGCTGTTGGGTCCCGTTCAACCAACAACTGAATATTTTAGGCAATCAGCTTGATGCTTGCACATATTTTCAGTTTTTACTACAACTGCTGCTACTGATAAACAATTATATTGTACTCAGAGAAATGTTTGTTGGAAATCTGGACCTTATATGTGCAAAAGTTGTGACATAACTAGTTAGAGGTGCAACAAATTAAGAAGGAATTAAAAATGGGTTGTAAAAATCCACTCACTTTTTGCCAAAATGTATGTAAAGATAACTTTGCAGCAGCTGGAGGGTTCAAATACAAAAATATGACCCCTTTAAAAACTCAATCTGATGCTTTAAAAGTTTGGAGATCACAACAGCAGCTAAAGAGCATTTATCTCTGTCAGTCAAGTATAAAATAGAATTACTCATTTCTGACTTTAAAAAAAAAATGAATAAAATGCAAGACGAAACATCACCATTTATGATTATATGTAAGTCACAGTCATAATAGAATCCTATAAACAACTTTTATTAATAAGATTGTCTTTCAAATGTAAAAGTTTGCTCCCATTCTAGACAGAAATACTAGAAGTAAAATTTAAAGATTGCAATCTGGTTGGTTTCACTGTTTATGTAAACGAAGCAGCTAACCTGTGGCTAATTAGCAATGCTTTGATCACATGCATGATTGTGAGCCAATCGTATCAGTTCCCTGATGAATGTACAGAATTGCTGCCGTACTGTGGGAGATTAGTGACACATTTGGTTCTGACATGTTTTGATGATAAAGAACCTGAATAATGGATTAGAGGTCTGTGGATCTACATGAGAGACTGTGGAGCTGCTGCTAATGGGAACCATCTGTTGCAAAACCTCTGTCACTTGTCTCACAAAATGATTGTTTTTGTGCTGGATCTGATCACGGAGCATCATAATTTCTTTGTCTGGACAAGGCGTTAAAAATCATCGCAGAGGGCATCTGTTATGGAACCAAGAATTTTCACAAAATAGAACTGAGCCACTTCTCCCATAGGACTCCATGCAAACAGATCAGACTGGTGTCCCTTTGAAGAACCTAAAGCTGTGACATATTTACATCTAAATACTAGAATCTTGCATCTTTAGCCTATGCATCTGTTTTATTGATGTCAAACTGGTCACTTCATAAAGTGTCATACATATTTTTGAAGCTCCTATAGAATACGCACCATTTGCATCTGTGACATAAAACTGTCAAGCTGCTGTTTCTGGTTCCACATCTCTCACATTTTCCATGAACACCTTCTAGCTTTCAAATTAGGATCCACAACAGAAAATAACATTGATGTTTAAAAGAAGTGTCATATGTGGCTTTACTCACTGTTGGTTTTGAGGCGTGCTGGCTCACTGTTGCGGCTTCCTGCCTGGTTGATAGCCTTGACAAAGAAGATATAACGGGTGCCACTCTGCAAGCCATGCACCGTGTAGTGGTTCTGCTTGATGTTTGGTACGATCATCCAGCTGTCTGCTGAGTTGTACAAACCTGGCACGTCCACAGAAATAGACACACACACACATACATATACACGCATGAGTAACAGAGTTGTGTTGATACTTTGAGGATAAGCCAAGCTGCAGCTACTGCAAAGAAACTTCAAAACAGTGAAACAGTGCCCTTCCAAAATCTGGCCAGGGCTGTGTACTGTTGTTTCTTAAAACCATAAATTGAGTCATCACACATAAGCTTTAAGAACATACAACATTCATGTGTAGATCTATTAAACTGCCTTTGCATCAGGTTTATACTCCCCTGAAGCAATACTGCATGTTCACCCACCTGAATATATAAGCTATTAAGAACAAGGCACTGCACAACATGACATGGGAAGTCTGGATTACCCGCCTCAGGCAAGATGAAGTAATAGCCTTAAATGTTCAAACATATAGAAACATGGGCAACACTAACATGACTCCAGCTGGTGGGCATGTGGACTCAAAGAGAATTACGGCAGAGGAGTTAGTGATGGCTGGTTTAACTCTGCATTCACCTGGTTCTCAACAGAGTCTTTTCAGCGTCTGAGCTGAAGCCGAGTGTGAAGGATGAAAAGGAAATCTCAGCCTCAGTCTCAGGAGAAGATCGGGTACAATGAGGTCCTCTTTAGTCTCTAGTCTTAGATTAAATAACACGTATACATTTACAAATTAACACTGCAACTCTTTTCACCTTCTATGACCCATGTTCATTCTTCAATAATAAATTGTATTTTTTCAGTAACACTTTTACACTGGATGAGCAGTGTGTAACACAGCTTGTAGAATAACTGTAACTCTATGTGTAAAACTGATATTCATGTGAGTCATATGATATTTCATGCCTGACAAAATGTAACCATGTGTGCTGATACTACACAGTATGCTAGATGCTGATGTGTGAAAAAACAAACAAGGTGTAAAATTCATCACTTCCAATGCACTTGCTGCGTTATTCACCAGCATTATTGTCATTATCGCACATGACAGGTGTGACCAGAAAACATGTTCAACATTTCTTTGCTGTAGAGAAGAGACCACTTCCACAACAACAGCCAAACTAGTTGGCACAACAACAAAGATAGACTTTTAATGATTTATTTATAGCCCAAAAAGTTTAACCTTGAACCATGTAAACAGTGTGACGCACAAGTGGAAGACCAGACAAAAATGATGCTTTACTAATGAATGTTTAAGCCAGTGACCGACAGACTCAGGGGCCAAATCCCAACTCACCCCTTAGCCCTCCCCCCTTAGCCCTACCCCTTGGACTTGCACTTGGCACTATCCCTTGAAATGGAGCTGCAAGGGCTAGGGATTGAAACATTCCCCTATGAAATGGGACAACCCTTCCAGACCTGTTATGTCAGCAGCGGTCATCGATGTCACTATAAACAGATACGACAACTTTGTTTCCAAAAGTGTTCTCCATATCATCAGCAGCTGTAACTGTCTCTGTTCCATGGGCTTTTGTTATCTTTTTAGTTATTAACGACAAACCAGAAATGCGATCTGTAAAAACCCCTCAAAAATGCAGTGTTTACATTTCCGACGGACCGTTTTTTTTCCACCCAA
>JAPSES010000002.1:12399723-12423753 GCA_029822895.1 Maxillicosta whitleyi
TTTCTATAGGAATTGATACGAAGGCTTTTAAATTTATGACATTTTGAATTTACTACCTTATGTGTCACTTTAAACAGTCCATCAAATGATTAACTTGTTTATGAAGAAAACACGTACATTTGTGTGTTTCTTCTATCACACTGCTGCACTTTTTGGCTGTTTCCCTCCATCTTACCAACGATTCAAACAGAATCATGGGAAATTTCTCCTACCTCTCTGCATGTAGTGTGGTCCTGAAATTTCTCAGTTTGGAGCCCTCTGCCTTAGCCCTTCGCCTCTGTCTAATTGAGAATCAGGACAACACTACCCCTTCATGTGTACGTGCAAAACCGAGGGGTAGGGGTAAGGGGGAGGGGCCAAGGAGTAAAATGGGATTCAGTCACGTATTCTGGATTCACATCACGCTCCTGAAAATTCTGAACATACTCAAATAACCTCTTTCCGAAATGAACAAAGCATCCTGTTAAGCACCACTGCAGCTGATGTTAACGTTTGTAGAGTTGAAAGTAGAATAGCAATTCTCTTCCTTGTCTCATCTTTCCTACCCCTGCAGAATTGCCCGGAAATAAAAATCCTGAAAGGGAAAGAACTCTCTAGGCCATGCCTGCCTTGTGGTGAGGATGCACTGTGAATTATTGAGCAAGATGGCAACAGCATACATAAGTAATAGCAGAGAGTCTGCTTGTAAATATAAATACTTCACAGGACGCAAATAAGGCCTTTAAAAGTGAAGCGGCTTTAAGTATGAATGAGGGGAGGGGACTCTTAAGTTAGAGTGAAGGCTGCGTCTTTACATATCTGCCAACTCCCATAAGCTTTTCTGTGACAAAGAAAAAATGTAGAGGGCTTTCATCTTTTCTCAACACAAACAAGAAAGAAAAAGTAGTGGAGTTTTTAAATTTGTCTTTCCACCTTCCTCGTACATTATCCATTTTGCATGCAGAGATGGCCAGCAGGTCCATCTTCTGTTTATTTCAGCCTGGTCTACAAATATGCATTCAGCATCAACAAAGGCATCCTGTTTCTCCCCTAAAAACATTGTTCCTCTGTGACAGCTGTCCCTGTCGTTATGAAAATTGTGCCACCCACCTGTCGTTTTAGCTGCATTCTGTCCAAATTAGGGAGGCTACAGTGTTATATGGCTTTTCAAAGACAGATACGGGGAATGCTGCCTCCCATTTTTAATGCTTTTGATCTCCATAGCACCTCTCCCTTTTTTTGCTAAATCAAATTAGGTCAGCACACAGAAATATGCTATCACTTATTTTGCCACCGAAAAGGGGGTTGTCTGACATCGCAGCAGCCGTCCAGCTTTGGAGAACATTGTGACTTCAAAGTGTGACGGAGAAGTAAGTGAAAGTGTCAGTGGAAATACAGAAAGAAAAAGGAAACGGAGAGGAAACAGATTGACTCCTGTGTTCGGATACAGTAGTGCGCACATCTGTTTGTGTCTGCCTTAAACTCTAATGCCGACAGATGACAAAAGTACAGAAACACAAGGTATTATGGGAATGGATGGAAGTTATCTTTGATGATGCAATATAGAGTTAATGGTGACAGTCAGTGTGTGTTTGAGCTTTTTATTTCAGTCTGCGTTTATAACCACTGCTGTAAAGTTCACCAAGGTGACAATGTTTTGATGTTTTGTTTTGTTTTTACTTGACCCTTACGACATGGTCTAAAGGGCTCACATTTTGCTAAACCCACTTTTATTAGTCTTTTGTTCAATTTATTTGTGCATTTGGACCCAAATAGTTCATAAAGTTTGAATTTGAACCCTCTAGGTGCTGCAAAACTATCTTTATATTCATTTTGGCAAAAATCCAGTGAATTTCTACAACCCATTTGAATTCCTACTTAATTTGTTACGTTTTATAACTAGTTACATGACGACATTTGCGCATATAAGGTCCAGACTTCCGATGAATATTTCTCTGATTACGACATAATTGTTTAAAAGCAGCAGTGGTTGTAGTAAACACTGAAAATATGTTTAAACTTTGAGCCGATTACCTAAAATGTTCAGTTGTTGGTTGAACAGGACAGAGCAGCTAACAACCTGGAGGGGGTGTGGCCTGAAGTGGCTCATGTACATTTAAAGGGCCAGCGCTCAAAACCACCTTTCTGGTGTCATTACTGAGAAATAGTGTTGAAGATGCACCTGTGGAGTTGAATTAATGAAGAATTCAGACCCAAGTATAGAATTTATAGTTTATATAGACCACAGGGAAATGTTTTAAAGTACATAATTCTATTTAAAAAAAGCAAAATATTACTCCTCTAAGTTATGATCAAATTTAGGAATACAGTTGTGACGGTGAAGGTTAGAGTAAGGTGCCTGGTACGGGCGGAGACACATTTAATGTTACATTTTACGCATCAAACACTTTCCTTTCAAACACAGTATGGTGCTTTCTTGAGAATTTCTTTGTGTGAGGTTGTGCCTTTTCTGCATCAGTTTATTGGAATAAATACAAAATTCAGGCACCAGTTTTCTCATGTAATATTATGCCCGCTGAGAACTCACAGAGATGTAGTGATCATTTACTGTGCTGTCCTCTTTTGTGTCTTTTGTGTTTCCGAAACGTTCCTGCTCTTTCTGCGATGTTCAAGTGACACAAATGTGTGATCGTGTGCCGGTATAATTATGGGTGTTTATTTTCTACCAAACACACAGTGTGAGCAGCTGTGAGCTACTATAACAGCAAGTCCTCATATCTACATGACAGTACAGGTTGATTACCACCGACTCCCAGAGCGGTAATCTTCACAGATTTGCTATTCTAGTACCTCTGGCGGACAATGGACAATATGGTGGATGTGGGCAGCAGGGCAAGTGGCAAAAATACCACAGATAAAATTAAAGGTTCAATATGGAAGATATGTGGCAATGAACAGTTAGAATTAATTGTTTTTTTTTAAAGCTTTATATGGTCCCCCTCCTATTCTAACCCTGTTTATCTGAGATTTTAACAGTTCACTGCCCCAGCAGAGCCCTCTGATCATCCACTTGGATGGTTTTGGACATCCCCAGGTCCCGATATAAACGGTTGAGCGATTGTTCCTTTGCTGCTGCTGCTCCAAAACTGTGGAAAGGCCATTTTGAGTGATGGCCCTTTAAATGCAAATGACCGACTTCATGTCCCACCCCCTTCAGGTTGCCCTGTTGAACCATTTGTATTGGATAATACAACCAAAAACTGAACATTTTAGGTAATTGGCTCAAACTTTGGACATATTTTCAGTATGGACTACAGCCATGGCTGCTGGTAAACAATTACTCAGAGAAATGTTTGTCACAAGTCTTGACCTTATATGTGCAAATGCTATGATGTAACTAGTTATAAAATGTAATAAATTAAGCAGGAATTGAAACAGGTTGTAGAATCCACTAGATTTTTACCAGAATGAATATATAGTTTTGCAGTACCTGGAGGATTCTAATTCACACTATGAACTTTAAGGGTCTAAATACACAAATAAATGAACCCAAGAGTGGGTTTAGCAAAATATGAGTCCTTTAAACATCAAATGTAACATAACTTTTGGGTGGTTCAAGTTGGTTTAAGTTTTATGATTTAAGTACAAAAATTATAGTCAGGGATTAAATCCACATATTTGTTATTGTGACACAACCTCCACCTACTATAGATGCTGTCCCTGGAGTATTTTGTCCTGTTGTATCACAATATGATCATTTGGAGTCATTTGATAGGTGTCGCTACACAACAGGATGAAACTATGGATTACAATAAAAATAACTAAACTTAAACAACCTATGAACATATTTTCTACTGGAGGATAGGTTCCACTGCAACTTTAAAGAAACATATTAGGTTCACAGTCGTGTTCATTAGATGGTTCTTTTGTTGGCTGACAAATATCTATTTTACATCAACTGAACTCCATCAAATACTGCTTCACCAGAGCAAATTAATCCTGCTGAGTTCCTGTAAAAATACCCTGTTGAGAGACACAGAGAGAGATTTTACCAAACTCTGCGCTGTCCTAACACCTGCTGCGCTTCAGCTTTTCACCTGTGATAATCATATTAATACTTCACCACAGGCCAGTGCTTATGAATACACATGAAAGACAGATGGCAGTTGGAGTCTGCAGGTACAGGTATTTCTTGTGTGTTAACATACACACCTCCCAGGAATAGGTATGAATTAGCATTAGAAAATGTGGAAATGTGGAGCTGTTCTATGAGGGGTTGGGATCAGGAATAAAGAACCTCCAGTTCTATAGAGGGATACAATAAAAGTACTTTTCCTGAGCAAAGGCAATATGCAATAATAAATGACTTCGTGAAGAATAAATGGGTTGCATTTTATAGCACTTTCATCCAAAGCTCTTTACAAAGACTCGTCGACACGAAGACAGGAGGAAGCCTGGGTTGAGCAAAGAAGTTCTCCTCTATTCCTGACCCACAGTCGACCCCAGTAAACTGCTATTTTCTGAATAAAAAAAAGAAAATCTGACCATAAAAGAGTGAGTGTGATGGCTTACAGTCTCTGAGGAAGAGTTCACAAAGATATTACAGGAAGACATTTAAGAAAATATTAAATGCCACTCCACTACCACTCCAATATTACTCTTGGATATGGAATTAACTCCATTTGTTTTCGATTCTTTCATTGTCAGTAATATATCTCCTTGAAATTGGTGCCTTCACACATTTTTATTAATATCTCTGCCCCAAAAAATATGCATAGCAATAAGTTATTTATCATTTCACATTGTTGTTTTTTGTAGAAGATGCCTATTTTATCTGGGTGACTTTTGAGCTTTACAGAGCCTCTGGTCGGCCCCTGAAGGCAACATGACTCCCTTCTCTGAGCCTTAATTGATTAGTGCTTACTATGCAACTTATTATTCATTGTGATTTCATGTCAGTTTTACGTTTCTTTAAAGTGAACTAAAAAAAAAACAAAACAATTTTATTCAAATTCATTTTTTTATATTTTAGGCATTATTTTATTTTTTTATGTGTTGCACTGCTTATGTGAATCTATTGCATGCAAATTTTGATTTACACACAATAAAGGTGTGTTTTCAGAAATTATTACACTTTTTTTTTTAAATCTAAATACTAATATTTCAGCTTTAAGGCCCAGCATTTTCATCAGTTTTCCATCCTTTATTCTATTAATAGTTGAGAATGTTCTGCACATTTTGATATGCAACACATGGGGGATCAGGTTATAGGTAGATAGGATCTTAAAAAATTACAAGCAGGTAAAAAAACAACAACCAAAAAACAAACAAACAAGTAAATAAACATTAAAATCATACATAAATTTTTTAAGTAAAGCAATCCTTGGATCAATCCCAGTGCAGCATCAAAAATTAAATGTAAGTCTGTGTGTGTGCAGAAATACGTTTAGACTTGCAGAAGGTGACTGTCAGTGCTTGGTTTCACTTGCTGAGATTATTTTTTATTGCTGCGTCTGGATGATGATGCAAAGGCAGGGTTCGGAGACCACACACCATCTTCTTCCCTTTCTCACGGGAGGGCAAAGCATGAGGATGAGGCCAGGCGAAAGGAAAAGAGAGAGACAGGATGTTGCTCAAGAGACAGCATTTAGCCACTTGGAAAGTTGGAGAAAAATACGGTGGTGAAAACTCAAGTGGCGTGGAAGGCTAAATGGGTTTCTCTCTTTCTCAGTTTCTCTAGTGAATCTCTTAGGACTATGTGGCAGCACACGGTTGAATATCTGAGTCACTCAGACTATCACAGCTGAAATGTATCCTTATGTTTCAGATGGCTGGGGTACTTGAGTTGCATGGTTAGATGGAGAAATGTTAGGCTACAGAGAAAAGAAGAGAGGAGAGAAGATGATGACAGTGTCAAATGGAGGAGAAAAAGACTGGAGAGAACAGGTGTGTGTGTGTGTGTGTGTGTGGGTGTGTGGGTGCGTGTTCATGTGAATGTGCAGGATTATGTACGTTCATCAAATCCTTCATATATAAGTGGCAATAAGTGGCAATTTTCATCTCCCCTATGTAACCATTATCCACTGTGCTATTCACTTCAGTTTCTCCTCCACAGTAGCCTTTTCATCTTTTTATCTACAGATTTACAATTTGCTGAATGTTATTTTATGATGGAAATGCTGATACATTTCGGAAACCTATGGCGGGAATGTTTTTGCCTCTGTTGTGGATTGAACTAGGAAATTTAGAAGAATTTTGGAGACTGAACCTGAGGCTATGTGGTGGTGATAATGACTCAAATTTATACCCAAAACATATTCCGATCATTAAAAAATATACTGTTACTAAAACTGTAATATGATTTCAGACCTAACAAGAAAACTACACCTACGCCATGACAGATTAATGAGACTGCTTTGCTTGATCCAAAACAAGAAGATCCTCCGCTCAACTGATGCATGCAATATCCTAATATAAATCTATAAACCTTAATAATGTTAAAATAAACTAACACTATCATAAGGAGGAAAGGGGAATCACATTACAGTGGTTTTAGATCGCTATGTGTACGGCATTTTAACACTGTTTAAAGGAAAGAAAAACCAAATGCAAAAACCAAATCCATTTGAAGCATCCCTTATGAAACGTGCTGTATGTCCTATTTTTATAATATGTAGTCTTGATAACTCAGCTCTATCTCACTATAAATACAAGCAAAGAAGACTAAAGCCGGACAGAAAATCTAGGTTATGCAACACAGTTTGTATAAAATATTGAACATATGAAAATAAGACTGCTCCGGTTTATACTCCTTTGTAAAAGCAGTGAGGTCAGTGAGTTTGTTTTTTATATTTGGATTATGTACGTGTGTGTTTGTGTAGGTTTAGATATGTAACTTGGATAGTTACATATCAACAGCTGATAAATAAAGCTGCTTCCACAGCTGAGCACTTAGTCACATCACCAAAAATATCCTAATATTTGTTCAAATATGACTAATATTCCAAGTACATGATTTGATCTAAAAACTCAAGGTATTTTGGTGATTAATGTACCAGTACCAAGTTATTGAACACAATGTTTATACCAGTTTACAGGGTTGTACCTGAACGCATCATTGAATGTCTTCATATTTTGGGTGAACATGAACTGAACTGACTGTTTTACTGTCTGATGAACGAACTGTGAACCAGTTCATTCTGTGTCTGTGAACGTCATGTTCTGTCTGTTTAACTTTGTTCAATAGGAGCCAAATTCCTTTAGTGTTCCAGGTTAAACCAGGTTAAACACACCGTAAACTGCCTTTAATATTTAACAGAAAAACATTCAATCTGACAACACTAACCACCAGCGTCGCATCGCCACATGTGTCGTTGAAACAAGACAAAACAAAAAATCAGCAGGAGGCGACAACGACCCATATATGAACATTTAACAGAACTTCTATGACAAGGTCTGAGAGGAAGAAGAACCTGACAATAAATACTGTGGTTCTATATGAGCTTTGGTTATGATACAGAAAAATAATAGAAGAAACATACTGAATAAAATAGAAATATGAATTATGAATATGAATTAACTATAAACAATAATAAACAAACTATTAACTATAAGCAACTATGAATGAACTATTAACTATAAACAATAATAAACAAACTATTAACTATAAACAATTATGAACGAACTATTAACTATAAACAGTTATGAACAAACCATCAACTATAAACAACTATGAATGAACCAGTTCATTTTGAATTTTGTGAGCTGACCTTTGAACTAGTTCAGGTAGAACATAAACTTTCCCATCAGTTCCAGTTTAAGGCCGTTCTCTGCACATGTGAGTGTGTGTGGACTTACTGATGAAGTTGGTCTGGCCAGTGTAGATGGTGTACTGTAACTCGTAGGAGGTGACGCTGAACTCGTCCTCTGACGTCCAGTGTACAGTGATGGTGTCATGGGAAGCGGTGCACAGCTCGTCTCTTATGGACGGTGGGTTCGGAGCTACACAACGACATTAATCACACAGAAAACAGTGACCGACTCGACTTAGTTTAAGATCTATGTGTTTAAACCACAGTACACTGCAAAAACCAAAATCTTACCACGTGCATTTTTCTCATTTCTAGTCAATATATCTAATCACACTTAAACTAAGACATAATAACCTAAAGAGTAAGTTTTTAGTGAGATATTTGAACTTATTTTTAGACAACAGATCTAGAAAATCTTATTTCAAGAAATTTTACCAAGATAATTTTCACTTGCACATATTGTTTTGCTTAATTCATGATTTTTTGATAATAATAAAGTAATTTCAAAGATTCAATTTACTGAGTGTGTCCAATTTCACAAAATCTCAGAATATACTTAAAGATTATTACATCATACACAGAGAAAACTGAAGAAAAAGTGACTTTTTCAGCAAAACCTATCATTAACTGAACATGAACCCAGTGTGTCCACTGTCATTGATCCAACTCTATGGGTTTTACTGGTCAATCAATGTTGTAGAACAGTGTTTTTCAACCTTATCATATCTGATAACCATGAAAAAATGAGAAATTGTATTTTACACCAGTTATTTACATGTATTGATGGGATTAGTGAATCAGCAGGATTCAATATTTATATCAGTAGATGGTTTTGGTCACCAGTGACTGTTTGGGTCTTTATGGGTTAGTGCAGTTGAATAATATATTTACAGAAAAAGCAAAATGATCGTTTGTTTTGGTGGCTGAGTTTAGTTAATGTTCTTCATTACACACATTTATTGAATTCATTATCATTCATCATCCCTTACTCATTATATAATTCCTCAGTTCCAGAAACCATTTGGACAATTAAAAATAATATGCTGCATGCATTTGTAAAGCTCTGAGATTTTTCATCAGTAATAACAAAAAATACATACAGGGTTCTAAAAGCTAAATTTAAGACTTTTTAAGACTACTCAAAACAGAATTAAATGCACATTTCACAGCCATACTGGCAAATATTTATGACTTCTCAAATTTAGGAAAACGGTGCTTAACAAATGTATTACACCACCTGTCATTGAAAACAAGAAAACATAAATAACTTCATAGTATATCAAACATGTTTTGAAATGAACAATGTAATTGTTATTCTTTAAGAAAATGACCAATTGGAATAACAAAATAGTCCTTGTTGACAAATAATAAACAAAAATGTCAATATTGTTTATGAAAACCGTTGGCACAGATAACAGTTTACATTCTTGTTGCTATTGTTTTTATGTAGTTTTACACAGGAATCAAAGATTATAACTGTAATTGTGCAACTTCATTAAAAGAAATTGCTGCTGCATTTCCCTTTGCATTTTTGGAAGTCATCAAACTTGAAAATATATGGATAGCAACAATAGATTTTATTTTAATAGTAAAGATATGGGTTTGATAAAAAAATCTTGCATATACTGGTGGATTAACCATTATAGAAGCATAAAAATATATTTTGGTAAACAGAAATACTATTAAATTATGGCAGCAGTGGGAAACACATTATACTGGGTGGTGGTGGGATCATACATTTGTTAAACACAGTATTTATTTACTCTGATGCCTTGATTCCCACTGTTCATTTCCCACTGGGGGCTGCAAAGTTAACTATAACTAGTTCCTCCGTTCAGTATAAATTGTCAGGTTGGAACGGGTGGAACTGAGTAGACTAACATTACTTTCTTTGCAGTTTGTTCATTTAACAGACACATTTAAACAAAATACAGCCAACAAGTGGATGGCAACATAACTTAACACCTACCATATCACATTTAAGACCTTTTTTTTTTTTTTTTATAAGTGTATTCTTATTAAGTCTTTCAAACATATAAAAAAAAGTAGGACAAACACAGATATATATAGCAGAGGCATACAACGCCACAAAACAAAACAAAAATATAAATAAATAAAGTGTTTCACAGTGTAGTTACCCAATGCCTTTGTACAAAGTACACATTATCCAGTCAAGGTGCACTGTCAGCTGTTCTGCATAAGAAATAAAAGGATGCCATACTACAATAAACCTCCCCATTGATCCATTCAATGTGTATCTAATCTTTTCAATTTGAAGGAAAAACATGACATCACATATCCATCTGCCAAAGGAAGGAGGGTTTATCATTCTTTCAACTTAAAAGAATGAGTCGCCGTGCTAAAAGGGAGGAGTAGGCGATATTATTTAACAGTGGCCTTTGTGGAGGGAAATCTTCGAATGGTGTGCCAAAAATTCAAGGCTTTTTTTAAGGTATTACATGCATTTAAGACTTTTCAAGACCCCGCGGGAAACCTGACATAAGGAGGGGTGAATTTTTTTTACTCTTGCCAAAAGCATCTAATTCAATTACTGATACTAATACTCTTACCTGTTAAGTAATCTAGTCCCTCAAGAATTTTCTTTTCTCTGGAAAAGTCCAGTGCGAAGTTGTCGAATGCCTCATTCAGGTTGACATCAGGAATGAGTACTTGAGAGGAAGCTGTCGCCATGGCAACCCTGCGGAGGGGTCAGAAAAGATGAGCAGAGAAAATGTCAGTAAAAAATGTTAAGAGTCAGGGGAGGTCATAAGAGGCGAAGAACAGGAAAAGGAAGCAAAATGTGATGTAGAAAAAGAAAAAAAATATAACAAAAGTGGAAGAAGTGAGGTGAGAAGTAGAGAGATGTTATGGAGTCACTGAGAAGAAGAAATATAATATCAAAATTTTGAAGTATTCGCGATATCTGAGAACAGCTTCTGCATCCTAATCAACTGGTAGTATGAGTCAGTAGGTACACAGTGACTCCGTGGTTTATATGATCTCATTTATACGTACTCCTGCAAGAATCAGTCTGTGGCAGAAACCAGCTGAGCCACACTGTGGGAACAGAAATAGAGCAGTCTTTGATACTCGTTCATCGGTGAGGAGAAACCAGCCTGTCAAACAACAGACAGCCGGGTGCTACTAAAAGTAAGCAATACTGGCTACAGAAAAGAGGCTACGCAGGGTGCAGGTTGTACCGGAGTTGTGAAAGAGACAGAGCAGGGGCAGAGGGGACAAGGGAATTACAGAAGTACAGAAGTGGAAAAAAAAAAAAAAAAAAAAAAACGATGTTACTTCTCACAAATGATAAATGATTTTCAGCAGAGTCCAGACATTTATTTCAGGAACCAAACAGTTCTAATATAATGCTGATTTCACCAGCAGCCTCAGACCAAGATTGGATTTTAGAACGAAAGAAATCAAAACTGAAAAAAGACAACTGTTAGAGATTCAGAGAAATGAAAATGTTCTATTGTGTGGCTTGAGACGGTGCAAATAGAACTGTCGGTACAAGAACCAGACAGAAAAGCCACAATTAGCACTGATTAAAAGCAAAGGCATGAGATTATTTATTGTAAACATGCAGGTGCTACGTGTGTGTGTGTCCGTGCACACACCCACCTTTCAGCCACATTCCGGGCGGTCTGGAGGAAGCGGGCGTGGTCATTTTCCTTGAGGCTCTGTTCGGCTTGTGTGATCAGGGCGCTTGAACGTTCAAGACACTGGCGACAGTTGGCAATCTGCTGGGCCAACTTACGTAGCTTCATCACCTGAAACAAACAGAAATAAACTCAGTGATGATATGCTGTGATTTACCCAGTTTTGCTCATTTGCTCACACTTGTTTTTTCCACAAAAATGTAACTGGAAAATGCCTATCTGACATGACAACGTCAACATGATACTTTTACTTAAGTAAGATTCTTGATGTAGTACTTCTACTTTAATTGAGTAAATATTTTACAGGGTATTGGTACTTTTACTTAAGTACTAAACTTCAGTACTTCCTCCACCCCTGGAATTTAACCAATAGTTTTACTGCGAAAAGTGTTAACAAACAAACAAACAAACTGAACCAAACCTAATACCCTTTGCCTCTCCTTTGGGGGGTGGGATAATTACTTGTATACACAAACATGACGACCACTTTGCTGACAAGTGGCTACACAATTATGATACAAAGTGAGCATCATTACAACCCAGTGGGATGATTCCTGATAAGTGGCACAGGCTCTTATTAAAGAACACAAACAAATAAAAAATCGGGAGGAATCTTGGACGGATACAAGAAAGATTTGGAAAAAGATCATATTTTGTGAATCTTTGAAGAACATTCAATTAATATGACATGAGGAAACAGAAAGCAGGTACGAGTACCCATCTGTGTGAGAGGGGTAGATGAAAGGACAAAAATCTAAATGCATTAGGATGCAACATGAAACAAAGCCGAACGGAAACAGAAGCTTTCCTTAAAATAAAATATCACAAATGTGTGTATTCTGTGGCATCTGCAGTGAATACAGGAATAAACCTGAATATATAACGTATAGGCACAGAAATAGTATGTGTAAACAGGATTATATACAGGAAGACAAAGAATATGTGTTTATGGCTCAGAGAGCTTATACAGTAATTCACATAGTGTCTTCATGAATGCATCAAACAAACAGACGGGACTGAAAGAATAATGATGTGGGCAAGATATAGTAGGAGGTTCAAGATTCACGATTCAAGAAGTTTATTGTCACAGCAGTACTGAGCAATGAAAGTCTTACTTTCTGAGTTCTCTTCACACGAATAACATAAAAAACTAAACTAACCTAAAATGAAATAATAGAAATAAACTGTACAAAAAAGCAATTTCAACCAAAATACAAGGAAATAAATAAAATAAAACAAACTATAATTAAAGTAATTTCAACCAAACTAAAAGGATATAAAGGAAATAAACTGTATAATCAAAGTAATTTCAACTAAACTAAAAGGAAATAAAGGAAATAAATTGTACAATTAACGCAATTTCAACCAAAATAAAAGGAAATAAAGGAAATAAACTGTACAATTACAGCAATTTCAACTAATCTAAAAGGAAATAAACTGTATAATTAAATTAATTTCAACTAAACTAAAATGAAATAAAGGAAATAAACTGTACAATTAATGTAATTTCAACTAAACTAAAAGGAAATAAAAGAAATAAACCAAGCAATTTAGGGATAGGCTCCAGCGACCCCTGTGACCCTAGTGAGTATAAAACAGCTTCAGATAATCAATGAATGAATGAATTACAACTATTTAAACTAAACTAATAGGAAATAAACTGTACACTAAGCAAGGAAGAATAAAATTAGAAAATAAAATAAAATAAAGCAAGTACTCTGTGCAAAGGGTAAGTGCATCAGGTCAAAAAAAAAAAAAAAAGAAAAAAAAAGGCTGTTATTGATACTGAATACTGTCCCAGTGGTAAAACATCTGGGGTTAAACAGGATGTGCCTGTGTTTAGAGAAGAAATATGCTGAGGGTCAGAAAACATGAACCAAACATGAACCAAAATCTGCGTTTAACACAAACTACTAAACATTCATGTGTAGCTCCTTACATGTTTCCACGAATGTGCTAATCTGACGGAAATTGAAACCGTCACAAAAAAATTGAGCAAAGAAACTCATTTTGTCCCCAGATTTACCATATTAGCACACACACCCCCCTTTACTATGTGAGGGACTGCATCCATTTTGACTGTAATTTGTCCATGGGTTTATAGTAATATAATTTCCGCCTGAGCATAAGGAGACCATTTTTGTCTAATTTGAAATTAAAGTAATGTATTTATCTTCATTTCCACTGATATCCTGTTTCCCCAAATGAACTTAGTGAAACTAGAGAGAAGAGGCAGCATGTGAGCCTCCAGACTGTTGGAGTGAAAGGTGAGCAGCGGAATAAAACACCAGCTTTAACATGAAGTGCTTTTAAGTAATTATGTGGAAATGAAACCTGAGTGAACTCCTAAATGGCAACTACGAAGGAAAAAGTAGCTTTATTGTCTGAAAACAGTAAAAGCTAAAAAAGAGCAGAAACAACATTTAATATTAAGAGTGTCCTTAAAGGATTAGTCATTTATATTTTCAGCAACACATATTTTTTTTGCTTGAATTATGCAAATATACACTCATTAAAAATGCACTGCGTGACAATCGGTTAAGTGCTTGTCATGAAAAGCTCTCCGAAAAAAAAAAAAAATCAAAACAGTATCTAATGTGCACTGGTTTTCTGTTGCTGGAAAAGTTGCTCTTGCTTAGAAGTCTGTGTAAGCTGGCAACTTAATGGAGTTTTCAATTGGCGTCTCAGGAGCTCTTCTACTAAGTCCACCATAATCTCTTGTCACAATAAACGGCATTTGAGCAGGTTGTTGACCGCACACAGAAAAGACGCCAGATGGGTTTAATGGATGGGTTATTATTTGACAACACATGCCTCAAACAACAATTTTAGAGATGATTACTCTCTCCAATGGAATAATAGACAACGCAGTTTGTGTGTGTGCGCAGTTCATTTCACTTAAAGACTCCCTCATCTAGAGCTGAAATTGAAGTCTATTCATATATTTACACCTTAAATACTGTAGCAGTTAATCAGTATTGTGTTTTTCACGCTTATAATAAGAGGCCGAGTCACTCTGAAGGAACGAAATTACTTTCTTTTAATATTCAGTTTGCAGTTTCTAAACTGGTTAGAAATAGAAAAATAAAGATTATGGTCACGGTTATTTATTGTGTATTCTTCTGTACAAATAGATTTTTTTTTTTTTTTGCATAAGAAACATCCCTCTCTTCCTATCATTGCTTGCAGTTGTTCAGCAGTGATTGTATTCTGGTAAATATAAAAAAATTGTAGAATTTATAGAAAATAACTAATAGGATTTTCATATGCTATGTTTGTTTTTTGGTGTCCCTTGCAAACTGAAAGCACATATGCTATACAACTGAGTGTCAGAATTAAAGAGTAAACTGTTAAAGTTTCAGATAATGTCAAACTTTTATAAAATATTTGTGTAAAAATCTTTTTCTGTTTCAAAAGCTGTGACAGCATCAGACAGATACAAATGCCAGTGATTTATTTATTTGTTTTGGTTTATTGTTAACAAGAAAAAAAAAAAAAACTAAATCCTTGACAGTTTCAACATGTCATGTCCTGGAGGTGTTTCATTATCTTGCAGAAGCATCCAGTTCTGACCTTGACAGAACCGAGCACGTGCAGAAGGGAAGGTGTGGGTTTGAAGAATAGAACAATGCAGAAGAAGAGTTCTAATACAATAGATCACATATGCATGAGGTGTCCAAAAACTTTTTTCCACTACTGTAAAGCCGACAAATTATTTAAAGTTATTAACTCTGACGGCTTTAAAAAAAGTGAAATAAGAGTTTGAGAACGAAAGGAAAAAAAAAAAACAGGCTGTAAAGACTCTTGGAGGACAAGCAGTCAAATGATAAAGACACGCTTGTACACATAGAGACATGGGAATAGTCTGCGTTTTGTTTGGACATGAAGAGATTAAGAGTGACTGTTGAGTCTCCTTAGAGAGGGAGAGGGAGAGAGAGAGAGAGAGAGAGAGAGAGAGAGAGAGAGAGAGACAGCTGGTAAGGAGGAGGTGAGACAGCGAATGGGAGCACCTTGCACAACTCTGCTCCCCATAATCAAGCCTACATAATCCTGTTATTCTGTTGCGGAGTCACCTCTGAACACTTTCACAAAAAAGAGCAGTATTAGTCATTTTGGCCTGAAATGAGCTATGTTTACTTTTATCTGCACAAGGGGGCTGTGAAAACGACTGGTGTCTCTATCTTTGAGAGGAGGAGTTCAGGAGGGAAAATACAGAGTGTGGCCAGGTTTGATATAACACACGCTCTACCACTGGCATACTGATTCTGACAAAAGGAGTGTGTGACGACTCTGATACCCCTGTGACATGTGGCCAAGGCTGATTTTCATGCTACTATTTAACATGATGATGTTCTTTTGCTATCTGCTGCCTTTAATAGGTGCATAAGTCCCAATTTACTGACATAAAATGTCTGTACAGTTCAGGAGAACCGGACAAAAACAGGCGTGAGCTAAGGAGGGGATGAGTGACCCCAACTGTAAGGAAATAAAACTACTAACACGTTAGGTTTCAGACAAATAATGGGTTACAGCGGTTTACTCTTACAATTTCAAACACTGACATGAACTAATAATCCGACTTTTATTCAAGTAAACATCCTCATATTGATTAAATGACTTGACATATGTTGTGCAAATATACAGTATGATAAACATGTCAGTAATAGTCTGCCAACAGCTGCCATAGTGATATAAGACTCATATAATACATTATGGTAATTTTCATATACATCTTACTGTAAGTAGCATGTGTGGAGTACATAGTGTCTAGCTAATGTATTATACAGTTCACCGTAAGGACAGTTCATGTTTTGTGATTCTGTGATCAAAATACTAGTACGGGAAAGACCTTATTTATAGAAAAATACACGATAAATTGTCAAAAGTCAGCTAATGATAAATTGATGTAGTACTGACATAAATTGTTGTCTCATGCTTTTACAGTCTTTGCAGTTCCAAATGCATCCCCCTAAACATATTCTCCTTTCTCAGCTGTGGTCGGAAGTTAGTACCAAAAAAAAACGTAAATGCGAATGCATCGGACTCGTCTTCCTTGACCCCTTAAATATTAACACATCACCTGCGAGCTGACATCAATCAAGCACTCCTCCTGTGTTTTATGCGTCTCTCCTCGTTCCTCCGTCTCCTGCATTTCATTCCTCCTGCCTGTACTAGACGGTCTTTTACCGAACCAGACTCTCAGGAGAACAAACCTTACTCTTTGTCTGCAATCACTGCGGACACAGTCTGACACACTTGCTCTCGCTCGCTCTGTCTTTGTCTTTCTACCTCTTTCAAACACACACATCCTGCAACACATCTATTTCAGCCCTCCTGTTCAGTGTTTGGAAATTTTTCATCTCTCCACAAAGCTTTTATGCTGCCTTGAAGAATCGTCCACAAGCACTTAAAACGTCACCTCTGGGAGGACACAATTTAGAGTTCGCTTCACTATGAAACCTTCTGTATTCAGGGCAAGTCTGCGATCTACAATTGGACACGCACGCACACACACACACGCACACGCACGCGCACGCACACACACACACACACACACACACACACACACACACACACACACACACACACACACACCTCTCTACAGTAGGTCGTGGACTCTTCCTGGACTCTCAGTCATATGAGGTCTTGCTGCCATCTCAGATTCTTTCCACACAGAGTCAGACTGGCTGCCTTCATATGGGTGAGGCTTTGCTCCCTCTTTCCCCTTTTTATTTTTCCAGTTTTCCTAAAGCTTCCATGTAGTGCAGCAGCATAAAAACACACAGCACTGCTGCTCTTATGAGACACACATTCATCTGTACAGACCCACTGGTCTGTCTACCAGCAGAACGTCTGCATGTGAACTGAGTTGAGTGAAAGGATCCAGTTTGACTCATCATGTTCTTCAGATGGAAGCTGCTGATTTAGCAGCTTTCATCTACATGCTGAACCCTATTGATTACACCGACATGCTCTTACCATAACTACTGTCATACTTGGAGGTTACTATGAAGCAGAGCACAGAGCCTGTCTTAATTAGCATTTTCTTCTGATTAGCCACGAGGGAGCACCTAGCATACCAATGACCCAGATATTTTCCTCAGTAGTTGGTAAAAACAAAACGCGAGTCACAATATCTGTGAATACTGGACTTGTTTCTTTTCTTTATATAGGTCAAAAAAGATTAATACAGCTCTAAGTTATTGGGGCTTTGCATAAACAAATTACTTTCAAGCATTTTTTTGTGGAATTCTGGGAAAAAAACATTACCTTGGACTCCTTGATCTTCACAGCGATGACCTGTTTTCTCTGGCGGATGATCTCCACAAGCTCATCACACTCCTCCACCAGCTTGGCTTCATGCATGGCTGTGTTTACCTGCACAGAGAAGCATATACTCATCTAAACACAAAATACACACAGGTAACACAATCACATTACATCAGTCATATAACACCATGATATATTATTATGGTGCGTCCATATAATATTATTATCAGTGGTCTTGTTCTTTGTGTATTATAATTATACACAATGTCCGGATCCTTATAATTCATAAAATTGTAAAACAGGGTGAAATTTTACTAAAATCTTACAGGAATTGCTGTACTTGGGTTTACTAGAATTAAAGCTGGTTTATCTCACACACAAGACTATTACATCGTCATTAAAGTGGCAAAATTATCTTCATATAATGGTAAAATAATAGATTATGTCATTATTTCCAGACTCAAGTTGCCAAGCAACTTATCTACAGTTCACTGTTTCAGGCTAACACTAAATGAACAGCCAATGTCATATTGTGTGTGGGCGCATGGGTGTTACTAAAGCACTGAGGGTGTTTGCAACATTAATCCACTACCAACAGATTTACTACTTGATTCAGGAAAAGAAAAATGTCAAACTGTATACAATATTGATGTACACTCAAATAGGACAGTTCTTATGTTGGATTAGGATTAAAATTGGTCATTACGTTTCCATAGTCAGCTCTTATGAGCGATGTGAGTCCAACTTCATAGAGATAACAGAAGCCACTGCAGGAGCTCATTTAAAGAATGAGAAAAATGACAGATTCACTGTAGAATTCAATTAGAGATAAACCAGCACAGTGTGGTGCCGGGGAACTTCTGAAGTCTTCATAGAAAGCCACAACGAAAACTAAGAACTCTACTAACACAGTGAAGAGACTTAAGACTATCAGAGGTTGATTATAGGCACCGGATCAGCAAAGGAGTTTTAACAGCATCACAAGGCATGTCAGCCTGTGTTTGAACCATTAGAGAGAGTTTTCTGCAGTGCACTAATACTGAGCAGGTGCAGAAGCGCCCCTCAGTACACCAGAGACTGCAGGGAGGAGACCTTTCCACTGTTCTGACTGGTCATGGAAACCTTAAAATAAGTATTGAATTCATAAGGTTCTTTAAAGTCAGGTGGTCGTTCATAGACAGCTGTTGCACATTAGGGTTTTACTACAAGCATTTAACACTGCACATCTGGTACTTATATGTATATGCTGTAGTATGTTATAGTGTACGTTATATGTTTCTGTACCAATGCTCCTGTTATGTCCATGTCACATAAATACATATAAAAGTTGAAGCACTTTGACACTTGCCTTTTTGATTTCTGAATGCTCTAAATGCTTACAACCTTGAATTCTAACTACAATAACAAAAACGTTTACTGTTTTTATAGAAGTTGTCTGTAATTTCAATGCCATTTTTCATTTTTATTGTTACTCTATATAATTTTTAAAATGACAGTTAATTACTGTCCTTCCTCTGCATTTACAGCTTCATTTCTTTTTGATTAGTTCCCCATCCTTAGATTTTACAGGGTTGTGACTTTCTGTCATGCTGCGTACTATCAAACTACTTACTGCAACAACCAAGTTCCCACTCATCACTTCACAAAGCTCATTACAAGATGCCGATCCAATTAAACCTCATTATTCACACACACACGACCACGGTTAATTCTGCAAAGAGCCATCTTATGACTGCAGGTTAGTAATTAAACAGGATAGATAGATCCATCCAGGATCAATGTGAGCTACAACTGAGCTACTTGGCAGCTTATACTTATAGAAACAATATTCATCTGTGTCTCTTCTTCCTCTTTCACCTCACCCAGGACCTTCTCATCCTCCTCCTCCTGACATTATTATCCACTCCCTGGAACACAAACATTGTCACCAACTGCGTATCATCCTATTCATCAAGTCCCTCTGCAGGTGCACTGGAATCACAGTGCCAACTTGAAGTTAAAGAGTTGGTCTATTATAGGAATACGAGGAGAACAAACACAGCAAGATTGGAAACACTTTTAGTGTCAAAGACTTTTTAGCTGCCCCTGAAAAAAACACATGTTTCTAATATCCAAAAAAGCAGCGGTTAATTTTGATGTCAATGTTTATCAAACCCATTGGGATTCCATTTTGTATTGTGATTAGTGTAAACAAATTTACTCCAATGGAAAAGGATGTTCTGTAGCGCAGATAACTGTATTAGTCAAAATGAAATGCAGACACAGTTAGCATCCAAACAATATTAAATAAGCCTATTTAGTCATTTTTGGTTCAACTATCACCCATAGTGCGCAATCTGACATTGTCACACTCATCACATGCACAACCACTACTCTTACTGCATATATGGGTTTACACTGGGCACATGTGGTTGCATACATATAGGCTCAGATCATTATGTCAAGATGAATTGTGTTTACTTATCGTTTTTATTCTGCTGAAATGAGCTGTATTAATTACAGGCTGAATCAAAGTAAACTGGACAGCTACTGTATGTCGCTACATTTTCTAGTATCGAATGACTGACAGTTACCATTCGCCTCCCACTCTGCTGTTTCATCGAATAATGATGTGACTGATGTGTGAAGCAGTGGATGACATGGACTGCCAGTTATTCGGATGCTGTCAGTCACAAAGAGGTGAGCTTCGAAAAGCAAGAGGAGAGAAGTCATTGCCTTTCAAATCTCCTCGATATTGTGACTCCACAAAGAAATCTCTTATTATGTTCAGATTTAGAGAAAATCTGTTGACTCCAGATAAATTGAGCTGAGTTTTAATGATGTTGCAGTGTTCATTCAGTCTTTGTCACGGCTGCAGTGGCTGCACAATAACATCACAGATCCTGCCAAACACTGTAAAATCACCCACCCACCCCGATATAACAAATCCAAAATTATTTTCTCTTAAACTCTACATCTTAACAAGCTTATGTCAAGTTGACAAGTATTGTTCAAACCCACACAAGTCCTCAAGTTTTATAACATACCACCACATGTTCTTCACTAAAACTAAAAAAAAAAAAAAATACACCGTCTTGGATTTAAATATTAATTTGTATAAATACTTCATGAGCTGCTACTGTAATATATAGAACATGTTTCAGATAATACACCCATACATGTTTATTTCAACAAACTGTGAGTTTGAGTCAAACCAATGTCACACTGTAGCTGTGACAAAGATTAGCTTCTACTGATTATTTGTCAAATTTCTGTTATCCAGATGAATTATTCCACGTATGTTGCAATTACATCAGTGAAAACAAATGTTTCAATTAAAATGAAAACCGATTAAATTATACCACATATGTATGGCCATGCATCTATTTTAAGAGATCCTAAATAGATTATATCAGAATTGAGATAAATGCAGATACTAAATTGAAAGGTGAATATGAAAAAAAAAAAAAAAAAAAAGTTACAAGCACAGACAACTGAACAGTGGAACCCCCCCTCAGGGACTTTCCCTACCTAAAATGGTTCCTGTCCAAAACTTGGTGAAGACTGGTCCAAGTTCCATTCAACTCTTAACCTTTGGCTCACACCAAAGCACTCACATCTTGAATCAATTCTGTACTCATTCCACTCCTATCACCCTCTGCTGCCTCCTATTTCTCTTTACTTTGAACCCTCTTCTTTCTGTTTTCGCCCTCTGTGGATTGCCTCCATTCTGCGCTCATCTAACTGACCACCAAATGCCTCTCTTGCTGCTGAGCCGCCTGGCCTCGTCCTCTCAGATAAGATCTGCTTAAACAGATGCACGGATTCAGCCTGACAGCTTTATCTCAGATGCCGTCCACGGATCCTGGGATAGCTCCCAGAGATTTATGACGCACAAGTGGCACCTGGCTCTAAAACAAGGAAAAATGGCTTTATGAATTCAATAAGATAAAATGCAACAGGGAGACGCAGCATATCAAGGACATTAAGTCAAAAGGATGTGATTATCTGATGCGATGGCTATGAGTTCAAAGATGACCTTTCAGCTTTTATCACCAAGCCTTATTAAAGAGTTTATGTTATTGGACACTTGACAACTTTGACTTTTGTCAACCTTTAATTTTTTAGGGAAAAACACACCATGTATTATGCATACACACATGGTCATAGACAATATTGTCAATTAACCAATTACTTGGTTGAAAATAAACATGGTCAGTCAGCCTTGTTAATTTTTTTTTTCTTTTTAATGATTTTGATACTCACCTTGTTATTTGTCCTTAATATGCACATGACACATAACACATTATTCCTGTGGTTTGTTTGACTTTTACCTCAGAGAAACTATATCACTGCAATAAGACTTATTATTCAGTTATTCACAGAAAACTAGACTGTATTCCTACTAACCATAAAAAGGCAGCCATCTCTATGCTTTCAGGTTAAGGTTAACCTGCTTTATTAACCCCACATTAACCCACCCTAATACAGATATGTGTTTTAGCATTAACACATATTACGAGAAGTGAGCTGCCATTGAAGGCACTATGGGAACAATTCCAGATATTTATCAACACCACAGTCTGACACGGTCAAAACTGACTGTGTTGACCAGTACAGAAATGTGGTGGTAAAGTTTGTAGAGTAACCTAAAATGCCTGATGGGAACATGAACCAAATCAGTGGAACGGTGCCATCGCTGTAGTTAAATACACAGATGCTATGTTGAGTTTTCCACTCCACATAAGAGACTCACAATCATATGTCTCCGTCAAAGCACAACTTAAACATTGGATGAAGGAAAACCATGCCTGTGACCATCAGTACATTGTCCTCACTGTGTTGTTTTGTGTGTTTATACGATGTTTTGTCTCGTGTCAGTTGTCTTTCTTGTCACCTGCCTATAGGCTACAGATGAAAATATGAACTGTTGATACAATCTGGCATAATTACCGCTGCAGTTGTTGTAGATGTTCATTAATATGTACTGTCCCTAATAAATAAATAATTAAATAAATGAATGTTAACTTGTTATCTTATAGATGATATGTTAAGTTTGTTTTGTATTCGTGTTCAGGTTACTATTAAGTGCCTTGTTATACATGGTAAATGCTTTTGTTAAATACTTTTTTGCTTATGTAACTGTAAAATCTTTATATTCATGATTTATAATTATCCGTGCACAAACTAGCAGCAGATATGAACCAACTGTGTCACATCCTCACCTAGTTTGCTTAAAGATGGCTGGAAAAAAAAAGAAATGCAACTGAATAACAAATTGTTTGTCTGTGTTCTACCAATCTGTAGGTAAAAATGTAACAGAATACAACAACATTGCTCAGTATTTCATGTCTACTTTCACTTCACATATCAAATGCAGTGAACAGATGAAAACTACAGCCCAGCCAAAAATGATTTAGATATCCAAATGTTGTCATGTGTTGAAGGCATGAATATATTTGTAAAATAACCTCTTTATTCAGACGCAGTAGTGTCATTATCTCTGACTACTGTAGATCTGTGTCTGTGTAGAATAAGAGCTCGACTGAAAAAGCTTTAGAAAAACAGCAAATACAAACAAAAGACCATTTCACAGACTCTCTGGCAAAAAGGTAAAGGAGAGAACAAGATGAGGCCTGATACAAAGGATTAGATAGCATTAAAACCATCTTCATGCAGCAGATTCATATTCTGCGCACAGCTTTAGAGATCAGCTTGAGTGTACATAAACCTAGACGGGTCTTGGCTAATGACTTACAGCTCATTGTTTAATGAAAAGACATACACGTCTGAGCATTAACACCCACTAGGGTTCTGCCTGATGTGATTCTTTCTTTTTCCTAACAGTTCTAATTCAGACGTGCTTACAACCACAACTGTGGACTAATTTATTTTCCTCTCAGCTGGCGACGCAGTTCCAGAGGTTGGAGACAGTGGCTGCGGCTTTGACTGCTTCCTCGAACAGCGGTTTCTCCACATAGGTGTGTCTGGATGAGACGTTCTTATTCCGAGGTACAGTATTTGAGTTAAGCAAACTGTGCCTTAATAATGAGCAAACTCATTAAAAAGCTGCCAGAGAAAACAACATGTCACAACACAGTCTTTGTTAGAGGAGGATTATTTGAACCAGCTCTGGAGTGAAAACCGACACAAATGCAGATACAATCATTCAGAGAAACATGACTAAACAGTAAATCTGATCAACTGTGCAACTCTGTACACTGACACAATAATAATAATAATAATAATGATGATGACAATAATAATGATGATGACAATAATAATAACAATAATAAATATAGACCGTGTTTGTTAACAAACTCACGGGTAGCTCCCACGTGGGTATTAATAGTTCATTCTAAAAGTTT
>JAPSES010000002.1:12430953-12445316 GCA_029822895.1 Maxillicosta whitleyi
TATCTTACTTTTTTACTTTTTTAATTAATATTTTACTTTTTTTTTTTTTTTTTTTTTTTTTTACACATTTTGCAGTGATAGGAGACGCTCCAATTTCGTTTTACAATGTGAAATGACAATAAAGGGCATTCTGATTCTGATGTAGTGTCACATATATTATATGTTACATCTACAGAATCTTGCTCCTCTCTGGATTGTCCCCTTCATCTTCCAATTGCTGGTTCTCCTTAGATCCTCACTTTAAAAGCAGGGTCTGACGTCAAGGTATTTTCCTACTTGCCCTGCCAAGCAAGTGGTTTTCAAATCTACTTGCCCCATCTAAATTCCTTCTTGCCCTGCGCAAGACATTCTTATTTTTTTCGTGGTGTTGTGCAAACTTTTGTCACGACTTACATCTTACTAAAATCCATTATCTAATGACCGTAGATGACATTACACAACATTTCTCCCTTCATATTTTTTTATTTGTCATTATATTTACAAGTAGATGGTACTGTAGTACTAGTACATGGTACTGTAGTACAAGTATGTATGAGTGAATGTATTGTTATGCCCCGTTTACACTACATGGTACCGACTCGACTCGGCTTTTTTGTGTTTCCATTATGAAAAAGGACCTGGAATTTGGTACTACTTTTTGGTACCACCTCTGCTGTGGTTCCAAGCGATACTAAACCATAACGTAGAACCACTTCGGACATTGATTGGGCAGACAGTTTTCTCTGTGACCTGAAGTTTTACAAAAATCAGATGCAGAAGTCAGACATCCCAAGCTCCAAAATGTCATTTCAGGGAGATTTTATCGGAGTCGCGGGCATTAGAGAGCAACTATAAAAATTAGGGAGACTCCCGGAAGTTCTGGGAGACTTGGGATGTCTGAGAAGTTTAGACAGTGAATCGTGATCCATGAATCCACATGATGACAGAACAAAACTACACCATGGACGGTTCAGGAAATTCAGTCTGTGGTGGAAGATGTAAAAATTCAGACGAGAAAACACACGAGCGAGTTTTCAGCGTCTCTCTGAGCAGATGACATAGAAATAACGAATTGGAGTAATGAGTTGAGCTGGTACCACGTCACACAAATGGGTCATTCCAGCCGCTGTGCCCTTTGTGAACATGTGAGCTACCTGTTTAAAGTTCGAACACTGTTGAAAAATTGAAAAAATTGGACGGGAGGGCCTTCAACAGCCACACAGAACATGACTGCGCAGTCGTATTCCACACATGTATACACTTCCGTGATGGCAAAAAAGTTCCCTTTTCATATGTCAACCTGCTGCTGATGTTTTCTCCAAAGCTGCTGCCGTTGTTTTGTGTAAAAGAGCGTCACCGTACGTCTGTGGCTTGACGTCAGCACAGAGGGAGCCAATGGCAGCACACTCACACACTCACTCACACAAAGGCTGCAGTCGCATCCTCCGAGATACAAGAGAAAATACAAATAATTCAGAGTAGGTGCTTGCCCGACCAAGCAAGTCTACCAAAGTTCTACTGGCCCGCCTGATATTTTTACTTGCCCCGGGCAATTGGGAAACCGTTAATATCTGACCGTGAAAAGGATAATATTAGGTTAGTGAAGCCACTGAGAAAGACTGAGACACAACAGTTGGCTTTTTGGTCCCCTGGGATTCTAAGATTCCAGGCCTTGTACAGTTCACCAATGCAATGAATAAGTGACATTTTGAAGTTTTCATCACAGCCCCACAGCTTTGAGAGTCCTTGGTGGTGTTATACCATATCACTCATAGCAAAGTGACACACCAGATAATCTTGCTTCCGACACTTGGCCCAGAGCACATTTACACTTGTGGACCAATTCATGTGCACTTTACAGACTTTGGAAACGTAGGAGCTTTCTGGTTCCGCTGGTATATGCACTTCAAACCTGTTTTACTCTTTCTGAGACATGGCTGTTTCATTTGGACAGAAGATAAAAGCAATTGTCTGGGATTGGGACCATTATCATCATGTTCAGCTTCATCATTTTAATCTGTTTTTTACTTGTCGCATTTTGCATCAGTATCAACAATGTGTTTGTCAACCACTCATTTCATGTTTGCATTGAACTCATTTATACCATATGGTCCTCCGAAACATTTGAGGCTGATTATCATGTAAATTATTATAACACCAAATGGATCATATTTTATACATGTGTTTTGGAGTCCTCTGCATAATCACTGTGATATTTTTTGTTCTTGCAAAATCCTGATGTATACAATTAGATACATGCAATACACAGATAATCCACCAGGGGGATGAATTCGTTCACCAGAGGGCGTGGATGGAGGCTGAACTGAAGGAATTACTAATATTTTAGACATCTTTGAGTTACATTATATTTTTGCTGTAATATTTGAGCTTGGAGACCCAATGTATCAAATATGATACAAAATTAAAACTCATACATAGAAATTGATATTTGAAAAAAAATGTTGGTTGTTCAGAAGGACCAATAATGGCTCAAATTTCAAAGAACTGGAATCTTCTGTCAATGATTTAATCGTTCAGGTATTAAAAATATAATTATTTGCGGTTTCTCAAGGGAAAATGAGATTGGACGTCTATGCAGATATTGTACAGCGTTAAACAAAACGGCAAAACAAAACAGAGCTTAAATATCAACAACATGCAATTCTGTTTTATTCTTACAACTCTTCAAAAAGCCCCAAAGTTATTTCAAGAGCTTAGGACCTTGTGAATCTACTGAAATTCATCTGTTTTATTGAACATTTCCTGGACTGTGCAGACAGTTGAAGCCTCACCTCTGGGTTTGCTTCAGGCTGACTGGGTTGGAGCACAGGTTGTCATTTAAATCTTGAGTAGTGATGAATGAATCACCCCAAATGTCAACATCATGGAATCCCTATAGCTCCTCGTTCTGTTTCCCACCCCCGCTTTGTGCTTCTTCTGTCCTACCACCTCTCATCTCCGCTCGACAATGTCAGCTGTCGCCTCTTTGTGATTTCTTTTTCAATCCTGACCTTCATCTTTGTATCTTTCACTTCATTCTGCTTTTTTTTTTCTGTAAATAACTGTGACAAAAGGAGTGATATCTTTAACATTTACCACAACCACACCATTTTAGTGCGGTGTAACAAGAAAAAACAGTTGGGTACCATTGCAAAAATCAACCTCACTTAACATGTTTTAGTTGATATTTAATAATTGAAGTCCTAGAAAGTAATCTTCTCTCTGATTTGGATTCTGTTTGTCATGTCCAAACCCCATGAGTCATCTTTAAAAACAGGAACAATAATATACTGGGACTGACATCTTCTGCACTAAAAGCTTTACACTTGTCAGCTTCTCATAAAACCTCCAGAGTTCATCTGAGCTCATGGACTGCAGAAACGGGGGTTGGTTCTGTGATAGTTGCTCATAAGGTGATGAGCAACGCAGTGAGTCAATTTCTTTTGAGGTGAGATGGTTTGGAGGCAGAGAATGAATCGTTTTTTTGCAAGTGTACAAGACCAGTGCCAGAAGGAGGGTAAACATGCACTTTAGTTACAACCTCAAAGATCTATGTCAAAATTTAACTTGAAGCACTACGCAAATGCACCTTGAAGCAAAATTACCACTGACTGGAGCTTGATGGTGAAAAGGGGTCACGAATGGCTCTGACATAAAGCAGCTGTGATTTTAAGCCGTTTTTACTGCAAACTCAAATTTAGCTTTGGTGCAGTTCTGAAAAAAAAAAAAAAAACATGTCTCTGTGACTTTTGCTCATCTTGACAGATCTCAGCATGGTTCTAACCCAATCTGCCACAAATATGCTTCTCTATTGCTCGCCTTTGAATTAAAAACCTTGCTTTCGCTGACATTTTTTTGTTCGTCTTATTTGATAATGCTGTAACCTCTTGAACGGCTTCCCTGGGCTCGATACACAAGGGGGATAAAAATCCTTGAATATTACTTGAACTACACAAAAGAATACGCCTGAATAAAAACACAAGAAGGGAAATAGCAACTGTCAGATATTTTTTGCTGCTTTTTCAGCAGTATTGCATGTGATAGTGGATATTGCTATCTGGAGAGTTGTTTTAGAGAAACAGGGAGAACTAAACCCTGAAGTGATTTTTCCTTGTCCAGCAGTGTGTGACCCCCTACCAGGCCCTGCAGGTATTCAGATGTGGAACAAAAAAGAGACCTGAATCTCATCTGTCTGGGCCTAAACTGGCAATATGCACACAACAAAAATAGATAAATGAATACACACTTGTCCGCCATACTCAAAATAAGAAGAACTCCCATATGTTCACACACAATGGCAGTGGTCAGCGACAAGACAAAGTGTCTCTATTAGTATCAAAGTGCCTCTGTCCCTTTAACAGATGGGGTGGTCTCCTCCTAGGTGGGCAAAATGATTTACTCTATCGCTACTGTACTTTACCTTATCTAATTGGACCCACCGAGTACAGGAAGCAGGCCAGTAAATCATGTCACTATCATGTATTTATAGATGAGGCCATGTAACACTAGTGCTGATGGCAGATACATAACATCTATATACGACACCTGTTACTATGGCAGCTGCTGGCAGGATGCCCAAAAAATGGAATGGACGGAGGACACAGGAGGACTATGATGAGAAACGAGGGGCAAGTAAAAGAGGCGACGACAAAGATGACAAGATGAGAAAGCGAGGTTATCACATCATTATACTAAAGACTCTGCCATCATCGGACTGACTTTCAGATGCCATTTCACAAGCTGAGAATTCCAGCTCCCATTCACTTATAGAGAAAAAAGAAATCTACAGCAATGACAGCCAGAGTGCAAAATCGCATCACCCCGGCTGTGACTCAGCTTCACTGGTCTGCATTACTGATTTGGCCAGACACAAGAGTTAAAGTGCAAGGAACTACTCTGGACAGCGTCTGCGATGGTAACAAGACTTGCCGTGAATAGGAAAGACACATTCCGTGCGTTCCTGCAATTCTGCGTGGTTGACTCTGGCGTCGATATCTAGAACAGACATTCCTCTCTGCATGGCTCCCTGTGGTGTTGAACTTCCTATTGGAAATCTGAGCCAAAGAGACACTTCTAGGGATGTTTTTCCTGATTGGCAACATGCGAACAAGGAAGAAATAAGTATATTCAGATTTACATTTCAATAATAATGCAACAGTAATTATTATCTTTTTATCATATTGAGCACTGAAGGGTGCAGTGTCCTGAAGGGAAATCGCTAAAGGTTCAGAGAGCTGCCTGCATCTATCATAAACTGCCTCATGTATATATCATGTATATATACATATATATATATGTTTTTATCAATTCTTTATGCATGGATGGACTTTTTTTTCTGTCACATTTATTTGAGCTGGCATATCAATTAGGAAGATATTTACAATTTACACTGACATGAGAAATCCATTTCCTGAAGCCTCTTAGATACCGATGTGTGTTTACAGCATATGTGTTTGTTGAGGGGGTAATACTGGGGTTATAGCGTCTATCTGAATATCTGGATGGGTTTTCAGTATCTGTAACGCATGCATGACCTCAGAGACACACACGTGGCCATGTGTTTCTCTGTGGAGTTTTAGTGGAGATGGTGCTAGCTGTCACTGTCACCACCGTGCAGGCCAGAAAAGATAGGTGATGTGTCTCTTTTTAGAACCCATAAAAGAATCCCAGCTTACTATTAAGCATGCATCAGCACCCCCTCTCTCAACCGCTTTAAGAAGGGGGCATCGGAGCAGAGTGCTGTTAACCCGTGTTCTCAATCTCACTGTCACATGAAACGAACAAGCTCCCAAGTTACTCCAGTCGGCAAAGTCAGTTCATGGTCATATTGTCTGGTGTCACTTCTGTGTCCTAAACCGTGTAAGGCTAAACAACTCCAAGTCATACCCCAGCGCTTCCTGACTTCTACATGTCTGTTTCGCATCAACAGATGCTTTCTTAAATTCCAGAGTCAGAGTGCGAAGTCGAAATGTGTAATCTCAAAACAGAGCCATTTTGTATTTTGTGCCAAAACAATAGCTGTATTTTCTATTCTCATGGAATTTTCCAGTTATAGTTAAGCCCAGATATAGTGTGAATAATTCTGCACATCATAATCACACCGCTGTAAATGGAAAATTACAACTGGAAAGGCTGTTGCTTGAATGGTGTTGAAACAATATAAGATAAGGAAATAACTTCTTTCAATACACACCCATTCAAAAACTTTTGATTTGACTGACACTGCCACATACGGAAAAGAGCATTTAACTAAAACATCCCCAGCCTGAGAATGTCTTTGAACTTTAAACTAGAAGTCAGCATCAAAATGTGTGTGCGTGTGTGTGTGTGTGTGTGTGTGTGCACACGCATGTTTTTAAAGTCTATGTATGAGGAAGCAAGAGATTCATAGGAATGGAATGCTCTGAGGAACATTTCTGTCCAAGGCAGCTGTCTGAGACGGAGCGATATGGGTGAAAATGACGTGGGAGACAGGAATTCTCCTTGGCCGTTCAAACACACACACACTTAGAAATCCAAAACATTTGTTCAGGAACAAATCAAGATAACATTAACTTTGTAACATATTATGGAATAATTCATCTGATTCATTATGATCCGAATAAAATCTCTGGGAATTCTGGGATAAGAACATAAAGCTTATGGTATTTTCCCAGTTAATACGTCCAGTTTTACAACAGTACTTACTTTCTGGTGTTCTTGTGTATATACCTCTGCTTCATACAGTCTTACAACTGTTTCACAAATGCCTTCATCAACATATTCTTCACAAATACTAAAAGTTCTTCAGCTAAATTGACCAAAGTTACATTTTTTCCCCCACTATTTCTATTTGTCTGTTGATGTGCCAGTTATGTTGATCCAAATCATGGAAAACAACTAAATTAAAGGTTATGAAGTCACCCACGAATACTGAAGGTGTGAATTTATGTGTCAAATTCCAGTTTGATTGCCTGTTCTCAGTTATACGTTATGTCCAAAGAATTGTGAGTTTGTTCCAGATTGACTGACCTTCACAGGATAGTGTTTTTAAGCGCCTCTGATGCTGAAACAAGTTGGTGTGTGAACTCTTATCTAAGGATTAGCTGATGACAACAAAAACACCAACATTTAAGTCTAGGCTAGTTTCTCACTGAGTCAGAGAGCTGTGTGTTTCATAACCAGGGATGGCCATTTGCTGTGTTTGACATCCAGAGTCACTGAGCTCTTCAGTTCTACAAAAGGAGATTTTTTTTTTCTCCATTGGAAGCAAATGCTAAAAAGAAGCCAAGCTGCCTTGGAGCCAGAACAGACAAAATTGTTGCTCTTAAAAACGAAAGGCATCCGATAATGAAAAAATGAGAAGATGATGAAATGTGACCATCACCAACTCTATTTCTAAAGTTAAATTTTTTTTTTCCAAAAGAGGACAGAAAAGGTTGCCTGTGTAGCTCATTCTGCCTCCAGTTACTCTACACTGAGTGTCCGTATCATTATGCTGGGTCAGTACTGTACCTACATTGCATGTAAAACACCTGATTAGCATGAAAATCAAGGCTTTCAGTAATGGGATAAAAAAAAAAGTCACAAAAACAGAGCAGACGTCAGCGTTAGTGATGCTTCCTATTTGGATTTTGCATGTGACCCTTGTGTCTGTGTGGGTTCCCTGCTGTTACTCTGATTTCCTCCCACCATTCAAAGACATGCACTTTAATATGTTAATTGTTCAATCTAAATTCCCCAAAGGTGTGAATGCGTATTTGTCCCTATGTCAACAATGTGACAAACTGGCGACGTGCTCATGGTATCCCTTTCGGTTGCTGGGATAAGCTTCAGCCCCCCGCGACCCTCTCAAAGATTAAACACTTTGAAAAATGAATGAATGAATGAAATTTTCTACCTTACTTTAAATTTAAATGGTACACACATAGAAACTGCAGTATAACTTCAATGAGTTTCAATAAAAAGAAGCAAAACAAAAAGTTCAGGTCTCTGTTTCACTAAACCTTCATTCATAAACTGTCAGATAATCCACCTTCAATATATTAACCCCTAAAGACACAATGCTACTTTTGTGGCAGTTCCAAATATTTTTTTCCCCTCTATATTTTAACATTACTTGAGCGATTTATTACCATTTATTCTAATATTATCTTCTTTATTTTGCATTCTTTCAGTGCAAATCAGGTGTCTCCCCATATTTAATTTGTTAATCATGCAGACGTTCATAAAAGCTCTGATTAAAGTTCAGGGTTATTATATCAGAAATAGAGAAAACTGAAGAAAAAGTGACTTTCTAAACAAATCTATTATTAACTGAACATAAACCAAGTGTCTCCATCCACTGTCTATGGGTTTTACTGGTGAATCAATGTTGTAGAAGATGACAGTGTTTTCCACGTTCACTACAGAGCCTCTGAACATCCAAATGGGTCATATCTGATGACCATGAAAAGATGACAAACTCTATTTTACACCAATTATTTACATGCATGATAGGATAGGTGGATCAACAGGTATTAAACATTTTAGATCAGTAGATGCTTTAAGGGTTAAACTGTAAATATCATTCCCTTGGTGAAACTCAGAAATGCATCAGAGGCTCCTGTTGTCTTCTGGCCGTTGATCTCACACTAGTGTCATTAGTTCAAACTACACATCTTCCCATTGGCCAGAGGCGACACACAGTTCCTGCCTCGCAGCTACACAACAGGATGCGGGATTCATCAAACACACAGCATAAACAAAAACGAAGCACTGACACCAGAACATACCACACAAAAGAAATTGTGTGCTTTGTGTCGTTGTGCGTACACACTTGCACAGACAAACACTATACTGTGGAGTATAGAGCTGGATACTGACTGACATTCCAGGCTGAGCATAAATATTCCTGTTATGTTTCATTGTCTTCACTCAGCAACACGAGCCAAAATAACGTCTAAAACAATCACAAAGCTCACATCCTAGACTAAAATAATCGCTTGTGTCATTAGAATTTGTCATTTTCATCAAACCCTCACAATTGGTCTAAATCCCTTACAGATACTAAAATGTAATTTCTAAATCACATTAATGCTCACAGAATTCCTGAGTCATCGGATTCCTCCAACAGCCCCTCCCTTCCCCTCATATAAAATGATCTATGCCACGCGTTGCTATAGATTAACACTAAGAAGTGCTTGCTCATCAGATATTGCAGGCAAATAATGTAGCATTATAGGAAAAGTTGAAATCACAATACTTGGAAGCGAGTGGAAATCAACACCAAAAGAGCAAGATGACTTTTCACTGATGATTAATGTGTAAATCCTCTTCTGTTGTGATGTGTTGCTGCCAGCCATCTGACTGAAATACATAAATAGCTATCAGTTTATAATATGCCATGTGTTACAGCAGCTATATACACTAACAGTATGAATGGAATAAGGAGTAGTTTTTTCTAAGTTTTAAGATCAGATATACTGAATGCATGGTTAATGCTATATATGGATCTGTATGTTGAAGAAGCTGCAGAGATTCTGAATTTGTATTTATCAGCTACTTAGTTAAAATGATTCCCTCTGAATGTCAAAAGTGTCAGAGGCTCAGCTCAGCTTTACTAGGTTGTCAGCTTCTTACAGCTTACTCAAAAATACACACAGCACAAGCCCTCAGTGTCTGAATTCCAGCTGTAAGCTTTGTAAAATATTAAGGAACTGGATCTGTAAAAAAAAAAAAAAAAAAAAAAGTTGATGAAAAGCAAGACACAAGGAAACATATAAGTATGTGGTGTAAAATGTTAACTACTGCAAAGAAAATTTATAGTAGATGGCGAAGGGAAGAGTTAGTCAATCAAGACGTTTTTATTGCTGGGAGTATGAAAAAGTCCTGTCCTCCACTGAAGACTAAAGCCTTGAGGATAAGAAAAGTCTTTATGGCATTCTCCTTAAATCAGAGATACAATATCTGTGTTGATTCTCAGTCATTCAGGTCATGGTAATCCTAATACTGGGTTCAGATGACATGATATTTTTGTCTGTTATGACAGTCACTGTGTGAGATCAGGCAATTATGGAGTCACACAGAGAGTTGCATCATGGCCTAGAAACATACGACAATGTATACGGCCTCAACCAATCACTTACTGTCTCTCACAATGTATGAGATTCCACTGGGAATAAAAAAATGTCTGCATGTTACTGAAAGAAGAAAGGTTTACATTCTCATTGTGCCAAAGGCGTAAGTGATACTGGTTGTTTGGTGGTCAGAAAAAAAAAAAAAAAAAAGGAGTCAATCCTTCAAATAGAATGTGAGGTAAAAATAATGAACTTTACTATGTTTATAATCTTTTCTTCCTCTCTTATATTTTTATCCTGAATCTTTTTTTTAATTTTTTTATTTTTTAGAGGAACCCAGGAAGACTAGCCCAGCATTTGTGTGTTGGCTAATGGGGATCCTCAATAAAGAATAAACAGAATAGTTCTGTACAACAGAGGATTCTGTTCTCTGATTCACCAACATCATGACATAAAATAATATACTGTATTTCCATGTCCACTACTCCTTTATCATCTCTGGCTTGTCAGTTCTGCAGAATTGGGCCCAGTCAGACTGATACCATGTCATCTGAACCCAGCGTGAGTGCTTGAGTCGAGGCAAGTGGGATTCTTTTGGTCTTTGAAAACATTTTACTTCTGTTCTGTGGAGCTTCCACACTTCTGTTAGGCACAGGGGGAGGTCTAGGTAGTTATGTCATTTTTAGGGCATTTCCCGCCTGAAACTTATGTGAGTTTGTTGTTCCCACTTGATTGTTGGGAGATGCATGTGTGCATGGTGCACATGTTTGTTAAAACAACATGAGGAGAGGTGTCATAAGTGGACAGTATGTAGCTGACACGTTGTGCTTTGGAGAGCTTCTACTGTTGAGGGATGGTCATTCTAGACCAACATAGATGGTGTACTGCATTCTTCTCTTCAACTTCTTGTGTTCTCTGACCAGAAAACCTGCATTGTCCAAATTAATACTCTATTTATTTACCAAGAAACTATACAGATTAAAGAGTCTATGCTCCAGTAAATGAAAACAATCAGCGACACTGTAAAGACTATGAGCAAAAGTGACAAAAAATACATTACAATTGCCTTAAAATAATTCTGACAAGAATTTGACTATAGTCCTGCTTTCAAGAAAAGTGAAAAAAGACATTAATATATAATAGATAATAAGAATGGATAAATTTGCACGTCGTTCTGGAACATACACACAACACTCAGAGATGAGTAATGCGAGTTATTCCCTGCTGTCTGCATAACATTGTATCACTGCTGACACCAAAGCTTTTAAAAGCTTTCTTCCTGCATAAATTGTGCATATGTGTGATGCAGTGACTGGGAGTGATTTGATAAGCTTTTTTTTTTTTTTTTATGACCCACAAAATTTTATGATGGCCTGGCGTGACATATTTTCACAACACATGCATGATGCATTGACAGGACGTGCTTGTGTGCGTGGTGAAATATAGACACTCTCTCTTGCACAAACACCTACACACATTCGTGCACATGTCCTGATAGGCAACTTAGCGCAGGCAGAGAAGTGGTGCACACAGACACTAAAAGCTTTCTACTATTTTCTTGGTGGTTCCGTCAGCATGACTAAGTGTGCTCCATCTCTCACTGTTATCCAGATAGAGCCATGATTTCCCCTGGCATCACACACTCAGCTTCCGATCACTCCACACATGTCATGCACACCCACACATGCTCAAAGGCACACACACACCTGTAAATACTGCACTAAGGTACGCATATTTGAAAGCAGTCATATACCCTCCTACACAGACACAACTAGAGGGCTGTGATCCTCCTTCTCACTGGTAATATACTGCAGTGTACGTGGGGTTTGTGGGCGACTGAGGGCGGAGAGTGGTGTTACCTAAAACAAGACAGACTGGCCACCGGCCAAATATTGCTGAGAAGGATAGTGAGAGAGACAAGAGAGAAAAGCAGAGTGACAGAGAGCAGATGGGAAGAATGATGCAGGATGTGTGTCTGCATGTAAAGCAGGCAAAAAGAAAGTAAGAAAAATATGGTGACAGAGAGAGAGAGAGAGAGAGAGAGAGAGAGAGAGAGAGAGAGAGAGCAGGAATACAGGGTGTGGGAGTCTGTGAGAAAAAGACAAAAAAGAATTAAGAGTGTACTAGAGAGGAAGAGACTGAGAAAGATAGGAGTACAAGTAGAATTTTGGTAGTGTTGGTGCCTGACATTGCACCGTTTTAATTTCCTCTTAAGTTTATTACTGTCTGGGGCTGGCATACAATCAGATTAGATGAACTGAACCCTATTCTGAGAACTTGTCTTTGTTTGTCTGAGTGAAGGGAGACTCAGAAAGTACAACTGGGTGTGAATGTGCTTAAATGCATATGAATGTGTGTGCCTGTGTGTGTGTGTGCTCATGCACAAGAGTGCCTCTGGATTTAACCAATCAAATGGGTGTAAATACAGCCAGAGTGGAGTCAGCAGCAGCAGAGGATGTGATGCACACATCACACAGAAAAGAGTAAGACAGGGCCTTAAGGAGCTTAGATGGGGGAAAGCAGGAGATATGAGGGTGAGAGGGTGGAGGAAGAAAACTGTGGGGATAAGTGGAAAGAAGGAGAGCTGGAGGGACTAAAAAAAATGAAACGACGGGCGAGAGGGAGTTAGAGAGCAAAAGAGCAAAGATGAGAAGGGGCGGTGGTGATGTCAGTATGCTATGACTAGCCTCTTCCAAAACAGAAATTAATCCAATAATCGCTTGGGAAATGTTTTGCACATTTCTTCATTCTTCTCATCAGCATAACAGACTATCAGCTGATACAAATATGTGTGAGATTTGTCAAGACCTTGGAGACATACCCAAATGTGACGACAAATCCCAGTGCTGTAGGGTTAGAGCATGTGTGATGCCACTGAGAGTTGAAGATCCACAGCCTTCAAGTTTATCTGCCACTTATTTCTAAGTGTCACCAGTGATAGAAGTTGTGCTGTGGGCTTTGCTGCCATGTCAGATCATTAGCACATGCAAAAACCACACATACTTCAAACCTTCAAGAGCTTGAAGTCAGTAAATTAACTATCATCAATGCACAAGACAAGAGAAAGGAGACCTCTTATCCTTGACATGAAGCTCATTTATCATCATTTCTACTTTTTATGCAGACTCTGTCCAGTTTTTTTCCACATGCCTTCTATGCTGTTCCTCAAGTTAAGCAGTCTTTTGCATCAGGCGAGGACTACTTGTGCTATTTAGGTGCTGGGATGCAAGCAAATTAACTTCTGATACTTGTACTGTCCATCAAATAGAAAGGAAATAAGGTACTGACAGGTAGTAAAACACCACTATGCAGTAAAATTGTAAAGGAACATTTGCATTGTCTGGACATTGAGGTACCTCTTGTGAATAAATATGATGAATAAATCAGTGAGTCACCATTACTTAGAAGTTATAGCACTGTATTTTAACAAGACAGGCTGATTCTGTCGAAGCTGTTAGAGAGTCGTGACTGGACTGCGTTGTTTTAACCTCTAGAACGACATCTTTAGTGCTTCCACCTCTATTGTATATCACTGTAATATAAAGTAAATGTAAATAAAATGTTCAACTCTAAAGTTAGAACCAGTAAACTGAGGTGCATACGTTAAATAAGAATGAAATTAACCGTCCTTCTCATCATTTAGCAACGTCCCAGATTTCTTTCTTCCACTCAGATTCTAATATATGGCAAGTATGTACAGCAGAAAAAACAACTTCTTTCGCTCTCTTCGTATCTCTGTGCGTTGCCGCAAGATGACAGCTAGTCTACCTGTTTCACTGCTGAAAAAAGTTGTTGACTAGTGCGCAGCAGTCAGCAGCATGACAGCGCACTGATAATAAATGACAGAAAGTAGGGCCAAGTGATTACGAGGTGGGACTTTTTCGTGGACACTGGATTGTGATGTAAATAAATCACTCTTGTGAACACATGCTGTTTTTAGAAGAAAAACGTTTTATTTTAGTGACCCTCGCAAACTTGCCGGAACTACTTTTGTTTCGACCAAAACCGGACCAGAACTGGGCTCACAGGACACTGCCGGAGGTAAGTCAGATTAGATGTACCACACTGATGATGGGGATGAAATACAGATTCATGTAAAAAAAATCCTGAACTATCCCTTTAAAACATAAAGGCTTTTCCTGTTTTAGTTTAGCTTTAAATATATTGACCTGTTTTATTTATCTGAAACACTCATATAATGTTCTTCAGCACATCTGTCATGTTCAACGTGTGACAGAAAATAAATAGGATTTAAATAAAAAAATAACCTTCTGATGAGCAACGGAAAATTTAAGCTTGACAAAAATAGCGATTTGATTTATATCATGATACATATCAATATCACCG
>JAPSES010000002.1:12462865-12480154 GCA_029822895.1 Maxillicosta whitleyi
TATGGTTGAAGATTGTTGAATTAATGAAGAATTAAGACCCAAGCAGAGTATTTACATTTTATATAGAACACAGGGAAATGTTGGTAAATTCATAATTACATTTAAAAAAAAAAAAAAAAAAAAAAAAAAGCTAAATATCACTCCTGTAAAACTTACTAATAATCCTGTAAAACTGTAATATTGGCAGACGTCATCTCATCAGCTCTGAGGCTCATTTCCTGTGGTGGGGAGACATGAACACAATACTGTTGCAACCATGCGCCTGCTCCTATTGATCTATTATTCACATGCATTTGCCCAGGTGAGAAGAAACTCTGCATCAGAAGTTGGCAGAGCAGCTTATTAGATATATAGATGTGGCAAAGAATGCTAGTGGGAGGGAAGCTATGAAAGGAGAAGGAAAGCAGAGCTACTTCTGACTGTCAACACAGGCAAAAATGTAATCAGCAGATGGGCATTAACCCAAGCAGCAAGTGCTAAGGTCAGGATCTGTTAACCCTCCATCAGGCTCATAACTCAGACGCCAGTAAAGTGGACAGCAGGATGGACTTTCCACAGCATATATTATGTTATACTACATTCCATAGTATATTTGATCATTAGCTTAAAATGCCATGGCTAAGAAAAGTGTGGTACAAAAAACACTTTTTATTCTCTAAAATAATGATCTCTTTCCTTCAAGACACTCAATCTGTGTTCTGTATCCGTCTTGCATACATTTCAGCCTGCAGTTTGTCTTTGTCAGATTACCCTCCTCTGAGGCCTCATTGAGGCTGCTTAAAGCTGTTTGAAAGACTAAGTCATCTCATCTACAAAGAACACAGACTAATGTTTTCAGCATTAGTTCACCTTGAACACTATTTGAGACAGAGCTGAGGCATTGATTGTGCTTCATTTACTTTGACTAAGCTCCGCACAAATCCATAATTAATAAATTGGGGTGAAATGTAACTTGCAAATACACATGAGGATGAAATTCTCAGCAAAAAAAAAAAATAAAAATCTTTCACTGTTCTGACAGCTGACACAAATTCAACTTAAAGTTATCTATATTTTTTAACTGACTATGTGTGTATATTTAAGTGTACAAAAACATGGTGCCAAGTAATGGCTTACCTTTTACTGGAATTTTCCATAAATATGCAAATTTGTCTCCACATCATGTGAAAAAGCAATTTATGCAACACATGAGATCCATTCTGAGCTTCCGGAAAGATCTTTTCAGTGGGAAATTGCATTCCTGAGCCCTGTACACCTATATTAGCCGGGATATACTGTCAAGAAAACAATTGCCCTCTGTATGAAGATTGACGATATGTTGGTGAAAAGTTTTCCCATCATGAAAAATAGCTGACAACTTTAAATGCATTGTATTTGTGGTTTAAATAAGGAGGCTTAGTGATCTGTGAGGTGCCAGCCACTCAATCAGATGCTTGCCAACATGTATTAGCAAATAATGATGTCTAAGCTGGTGTTACTGAGACTATAGGAGGCCACGATAATACTAAAATAATACTAAAGCATCCAGACTTTTATTATGACACCTGCAGATGACAGTGAAAGGAGAAGACATTGTTCCTCTTCACAACAGTCATTTCTAAAAATGAAAAACCAAAATCATTTATTTAGACAAAAGCATACACTCTTGCAGCTAAAGACTGTGTTGATTCGCGTGACTTGTGTGCTGATAAGAATGAGATAAAGAGAGACAAAAAGTCAAAGAGAGATTGTCTCGGTGGCAAAGTGTGTGTCATTGTGTATGTGTGTGCTACCTTGTGTGCGTGCTGCTTCCTAAATCTGCCTACAACAGCAGCTGGGGTTCAATCTTTCAAGCTGTCTGTGCAGCCTGGCAGCCAGGGGAAATACATTTATACGCCTGATACAAAAGATACTGCAGATGAAAGACTTGTTGGAATTGTCTCGGCTGAATCATCTGTAACCCTATTACACACAGTCAAAGCAACTAACCTCGTTTTGGGGAGAACTTTATTTTTCCCTCCGTTACTTTTTTTCAATAGAGATCTGGGGGGAAAAACAGTCAAATCTAAAAATAACATCCGGAAGTCAATATTTTTAAACATCTTATATTGTACCGTTCACTGCTGCCCTCAGGGTAAGAGGTCTTTTACTGGTACATCTCACGCTATGTGTCGCGTAAGCCTATATATACAGGGGACGCACTAAGCTAAATGCAAAAAGAAATTTCTAACCATTAAATTAAATGGAGCTGACTGAGCTGTCAGCGGTCAGAAAAGACTTCGTGACCAAAAGCTATTAAACACAAGCTTTCTTGCTCTAAGTACAGCATTCACCTTGGGTCAAAGTCCTTATACTCTTCCCAACATAATACATCCACAAGGGCTATTTGCCACTTTGAGTTGTAGTAGATGGTGTGTGTGGCATTAATAAAGCAGTAGGTGTCTGTGATGTGTTGAGGCGTTCAGTTATTCATGATGACTGGGTGTCAGGCTAAGAGGGAGGGATGAAAAATATATATACAGAATGTGTATATGTAAACCAAGGGGAAAAAATATACAGGGAGGTCAAAAGGAATAAGCTCAAAAATAGATCACACAGAGAGAAAAACAAAAGAGCAATAAAGACAGCGAGAGCATAAAGAGGTGGGAGACCTTGCCACTGGTGTGACCCCAGGGAGGGGGTTCCTGTCCTCTATCTCACTCCCTCGCTCTACAAAGTTAAAGCTTTCTATTTATACAGCACTGTAATGTTTGGCATTTCCTTCAGGAGAGAGTCTGAGCCATTGTTTTCTTTGGCTCACGTTCGATTGGCTCAGCAAGCTCCATGCGTCGAAATGTCAGCGGCTTGTATCTATATTTGTTCAATCAGCTTTTTTTTTTTCCCACTGATAAACACTCATTTGTTCATTCTTGAGATACGAAATCGTGTTTTCATCAGTGAGGAAAAGACGTGCAGCTTCAGAGCACAATGGCCAGGCTCAGACAAGACAGATTTAAATGATTGACTTTTTCTATTCAGGAAAGATTGATATGAGACATGCTGCAGTTTGTCAGGGTGTAGATCTGAGCTGAAGCAACCGCAGAATAACACTACTGTCCACAGGCAGATCTGAGCCTGTTGATTCTAGCTGGAGCGGCAATGGTATCGCAATAATATGCAACACACTCCTTATAAACACAGTCATTTGTCGAGTCATTCTCAACTTAAGGATCAGACGGCTTAAGACAAACCCTGGCGATGTAATGTAATAATGGAATATATCATGAAATCAGACTGTAAACAGCATTTAAAACCCCCAGTCTCAAGTTTCTTATGCTTTCATGTAAGCCCTTAAAGGTTTTTAATAATGTGATTGTTAAAAACAGAAACATGCTCCCTCTTTTGTTGTAACTCTGCAACTGAAGCCGACACACAAATCGATGGGTTGTTAAGATACACAATAGTGGCCTGAAACTACTGTAATTTAAAAATAGCCATTCCTCACGGCGCTGTAAAAACACAAAGAGAACAATTGTTAACAAGAGGTTAACAATGCCCACAGTTACATCAAAATCAAACTGCAGTGATGGATGGGAGACAAACTCAGGCAAGTTCACAGAACTTTTACTCATAATAATTATGGTTCAGGATAAAATGGTCAAGTTAAAAGCAGCAGTAACATTCAGTGTTCTGAAAATAACTAATACAGGCATTGAAAAATGGCTCTGGTTTAGGAGAATAGAAGTGCTTAAGTAAGCGATGCTGCACAGTTGTTTAAAACGTGGTCTCAGTGGTTGCTTTAAAGCTGCACGTTTCCTTTTTCTCTCTGTCTCTCTCTCTCTTTTTTTTTTTTTTTAACATACCAGCATTCTAGAAGCCAATACTGTCAGCTAAGTTACTATAATAACTAACCAATGCTCTTTATGAAAGCTCCAAGAATATAACATGACAGGCAATGCTTCTCCAGTTGGGAACAGGTCTTATGTGCTTACTGTACATTTTTCAGCACCACTCTCTACACTGCTGAACTGCACAGGGAAATGAGTGTAAACACACTGATGGTGGTGGACAGTGCACATGCACAAGGGATCTGCTTAACCCATCAGCTAGGAGCGCTGAGGAAAAGAGCTGCTTTTAGAGGAAAAGGTGTTCTTAAAATACTCCTGCTGGCTTGTCAGTATGATGAAAGTATGCATGTGACTGCATGAGTCAGTCAAAGAAAAAGGTGCATTTTTCATTCCTCAATCTTACATGTTCCCCCTCCTTCATCCTTAAGACTCTTTTGACCTGATTTTCTAAAGGTTTGCGGGTGTAAAAACACGTGCAAAAATTGACTGCACACGCAAAAACACGCTGAAGCTTATCAATTAACAGGTCGACTGAGGGTTGCGTCTCTCAAATGGGCAAAATACTTTGTACAACCCATTTAATGTGTTTACCTTAATGAATATGCAATATCAGCACTTCTGCCAGAACATGCAAAATTATTTGGAGGATGCAAATATTTATTTAGCATCCGGAATGTGATTTATCAAACCCGAAACTGATTGCAGTGGCTGATTTTGCATCTATATTTAGCACATCTGAAAGGCTGGTTTTAACTGGCACAGCTTCACACAAAACTAGATGCAGTTGTTGAGTTGCAGTTACAGAGGCAGCATAAACACAACCAAAGGCAATGCAGAGAACCAACTTGTTCTGATCACATAATAATTTTTGGAATGATGAAAGTAATTATATTATAATAATAATTGAGGCATATGGCTTGCCCGGCACTGCCATTTTAGAACATGTAGGTAAACTAGGGGATGATTTGGGATCAGTCATAAGGAGGAGGCTTACAACACAGTCTATGACTAAACTCCTCTTAATCTTACATTTCCTTGCTTCTGGATCATTCCAGCACACTGTTGCCATTACTACAGGTGGATTCCAGAGCAGTTTTTCCAGCATACCATCTCCATGACAACAACCTGCATGCAAAATCCTCATTTAGTCAGGGCGGTCTCCAAGACTTTGCACCTGTTGTTATTTGCGCAGGTAATCTTAGTTGGTTTACTGTGATAAACAAATCAATAGCATGTACATTTTTTAGCACAAGCAAGAAGCTTAGTGCCCATTATGTGCAATTTTAGTAACCCAGGCTCTTTGTCTTTGTTTCCTGCTGAGTTACTATTAACCAGAATCTCCTAAACACCTGTGAAGCTTTCTCATCTTTTTCATGCATCCTACTGTTCACACTGTTCCTCCTGATCAATCTGGACTATTACCATCTGTTTTCCAAGTCTGGTGCTTCTACCAAAAAGGACTTTGTGTGTCCAGCTAAGAAAAGTAAGGGTATTTACTACAGAGCATCAACCTACACAAAAGTAGTCAATAAAATGAGTAATTGTAGGATTCTATTATGGATGGACTTTGAAACAAAATGTCTTTAAAAATAGTACTCAAAACATTTTGTGCAGTGAGACACTATTAATCCATGGATTTATAGCAAACACACTGGTACACCATGGATAATAAAGCACAATTTACAGAACACATATTATTATTATTATTATTTATAAAGATTTGGAAAATAAATAATCATAAAAATCGAACAGAAAGCCCATCAAACAGCACTAGTATACTACACTGCAGCAGCTGTAAACACAGGGACACTCCCTGATCCCCACCTTCTCAACCTGCATGGCCACTGTGTCACAGACAGATGAGGTATGGTACACTCTACCCACAAGAGAGGGGTTTAGGGTGGGAGGCATGACAGCAGAGCTGGGCCTGGTCCCAGGCTCTGGTGCCAGCAGGTGAGATCATGGGAAACAGATGCAAAGCTGTGGGACTGTTCACAGGCAGCTGGACGTTAACTAGCGTAGTGGGAGGTTGGACACCTCCGCAGGCTCAGCTGCTGCCGTTAAACCAAGGGAGAAACGCCTCCACCCTCAAAAGGTTTGTTTGGACTTTTAGCATTTAGATGTCACTGGATTCATATGATGGCCACACACTACATTTGTTCAGGGTCAAGTACAACTGACATGTATATAGACCTCAAAGATAATTAGATGTACACAGACAAGAAATCAAAAAGCAAATACCATTTCATTATTTTCTATTCAACTACAGCTATTCCTTTTGCCTTGTCATATTCATAAATCCAGTTTTCAATCTTACTTTACCTTTGCTTTTTCATTATAGTCATCACGTGATTTTAAGTTGTTTAATTAATTTACTTAGTTTTATTTATCAAGTGACATTATATGTAAAGGTGTATAGAATGACAATTATTTACCTATTTACCTCTTCCTAGCATTAAGGAAGATTTGAAATAAAGATTATCACTGTGAGTATTGTTTCAGTCCAGCAACATTCAATCAGAAGAGTTGACTATCTAAATTGGCAGAGTCTTACACCAACAGACTCCAGGTGCAACGGAAGACAATCTAGACCTTAGCCTTGAGGGCTTCCAGGAGACAATGGTGCCTTATAACGCTGCCCAAACTTTGACCTGAATCCCAGGGCAGCACAGCCAATAACATTTTAATTAAATAAAAAAAAAGGTTTACATGAGTTACCTGTTGCTATCATATCCCTGGAGACATAGTGATTTCATATAAAACTTACAGTCATATTGTCATTTATAGTAACTGAAAAGGCTATAGATGACACTCAGAGATAGTGTGGTAAAAAGAAAATCACAGTAGACAGCGAAGGTGGAAAAATCAGGGGAAAAAAGACACAGTAGAACCTTTACAATCGGGACTAGAGTTGGTTTATAATCTGATTTACCCCAAAACACAGACAAAGATACAATATACTCTAATATGCACGGCATGGGATCAACGTCACGACCTCCACTGTTCAGAATTAGCCAGAGGTACGTTTTGCCTTAATAAACTATCATAGGCCAACATTATCTTAATGCTCTGGAGAAGGACTACAGCAAGTCACTTAACCTCTGGTTTTATATTTAGGCCAACAAGCATTTATTGTTCCCAATCTTGCCTCACAGAAAGCAGATAAATGTTGGAAGATAAGAGTTTACTCAGCAGTAGTAGTTTGCAAAATAATCCAGTGAGGTTTGACTGAATGTTAAGAGCTGGAGGACAAACTAATGCACAAGCTACTGGAAGAGGATTATGTGATGATGAGAATGAGATTTGGTTTGCAGCTCTGACTAGGTACTAACCAAAGTGTGTGCAATATGATTTCAGTCTGTTATAATTACAGCAGGAAAAAAAGTATTTTGATTTATTTGGACTATGCCAGACGTCAGTCACATCTTAAGACATAGATTACTTTCCATATATTACATTTAATGGACTGTTTGACAAATGTAGGAATATATAGCAGAGAGAGCGAAAACATTTATGTTAGCGTTCCCTCCTAAATGTACTGCTCTTTCCTTAATTTTCTACGCTTTATTCTGCTCAAATGATGCTCCATGCCAGGTGACCAGCTGGGTGCTGTTCAGTTCCAGCCTAAACCCGAGTTATAGCAGCAGTAAGACCGTCTGCCTGTCAAAACACAGCAAAGATATATTTAATGGCCGACCAACATAACCATAAAATAATATTAATGTTGTTTTTGCCCCAAAGCAGAAAGTTAAGCAAGTGGTCCCATGCTTGAGTGGTCTTTGGTGATCTACATGCAGCATAAATGCATCAGGGAGATGGTCTATACCTCTGTAGACGGAGACCTTCACTGCTCTGAGTGCAATGAAGAGATCAAAAGAGTCTGGAGACAAAAACAGGAGGCAATCTGTCACACCATACATCCAGGCTATGTCTTCCTCAACTCAACAACAAATCAACAGCCATCCCCTGGATCAATTCTTAATCTCATAGAAACTATTTCCTCTATTAATCAAACGTCTACAGCGAAACTTGACAAACTGTAGTTAGATCCTGTGTCTCCACCTACGATATCAAGTCAGTTTATATCACATCTTGTGCAAATTTCAATCCCATTGTAACTGCGTCTATAAAGGTGAGTCCTTACACAACACACTATGAATAATGGGACGCATCAATCACTGGCTCTATGTCAGCTATTTTGTCTGCCAGGAAGCAATTTTAATCTTGTATTTGCAGCGTCTCGTTTTTACTGTCGATGGGATGTGTCGCTCTTTTCTAGCAGTAGCCGTTTAGAGCCTAGAAATGTAACTGTTGTTCCACCTGTTCTGACGCTTCCCATTTAATATTGGAAGACATATTTTGCTTTTTGCTAGGACGGTTCTTGCGGGACATATAAAGCCTGTTACAGATCCTTGCGGTTGTTTATACTTAGATATATTTCACTAAATATTTGTTTGGTCTCAAGAACATTCAATACTGTGATAGCACTTGCTTTAACAAAAAGCAATAAAACAACTGGCATTTCACTTCTTGTACGACAAATGGCACTGCAAGCCCTCAGACCTGGAGAAGCAGCATGTTTTAACCAAAGCGTTCCTCTTGTGATATGGGTCTACACTATAATTTGCCGGTACATAACAGTTTTCTGAGCTCATTTACTATCCCTATGTGCACAAGGTCGATGGCAGAGGGTAAAAACTCAGGAGAGCATTGTTTATTAAAGTGGGTCACGCTGCTCACTCAGATGATTTATTTGAACTGCTGAGAAGAATTAGTGGAATTGCTGTGGTCCAGATTCGTTGCAGAAAGCTGGGAAACTGTGACGAATTGTGGAGGTTTGGAATGAAGAGCAAGGATTTTAAAACATCAGGGGTGCAGATTCATGGTTTTTGTCGGTATGTTCACCAGATGAATGAAAACTCATCACCTCAGAGCACATGCCTGGTTTCCACACCCATAAGAGATGAATGACTTTTCCGATTAACATCTTTGCAACTGAGCTAATTTCATATTGTGTGCTTGCCGACACACCAAAGAGTTTGAGTCGTGATGGGGTTTGAGAAAAGAACTTGGAATTAAATCAGCTTCAAGCTTTCTTTAACCCCTCAAAATAAACACTGATATCCCTTGATTGCTTAGTTTCAGCTGGACACGCTACATCAATGGACAACAATGTGTTTTAAAGCTACCACTTGCGCTTAATCACCCTGCTGAATAACCAGACCCTCACATAAAGCACAAATAGATTAACACAGCGAGCCACGCTTCATGTCTCGGAGCACTGAGGGAGAACAGCACCCATCATTCCTTGGGGAAAGGCTCGAGAGTTGAAGGAGACAGATGATTGATGCATGGATAATCCAAGGGGAAAAAAACAGAGACCGGGAGAATGAGAGGAAGGAAGGAAAGACAAGACAGACCACAGGAAAACAAATCTAAAAACAGAAGGACACATGAGATAAAAACGTATGTCATGGAGGACATAGGTGGCAGCCCGGGGCACTGCCTCTGCTCCTGTCTATCTGCAATGGAAGCGTACATGAATCTGCTGATGTGTAATCGGCCTGATGAGCCATATTGAATAATAGTAAGACAATGACAGGGAGCCTGGGTAAACTACTACAACTGCCCAACGGGGCTTATTGGGTTTGTGCTTGAAATGAATCTCATTATGACTTGCTATATTTCAGCCGCTGACCCTGACACTGAGAGAGAAAGAGCTAAGGAATGTTACATGAATTAAGATTCAGCCAAGAACCACTTGTTTAAGTAAAGATTAGGGTGAAAAAGACCAAAGTATTCAAGATTTCCTTCGAGCAGAAAACTTAAATAGCACTTAGTACAATCTAAATATGTTCCTTTTAGCACCACATAATCTAAATAATGTGCAGAGACACCTTAACACACCTGCCAACTCTATGTTGTCACATCTGGACGAGGAATCTTTTATTCTTTGTAGGCAATAATAGAGTTCATTCCATATGTACATAGATGTAAATGTTTCAAGAAAAGTTTGAGCTTTCTTTCTTGTGCATCCAAGACACTACAGACCCTCACTCCTGCTGTCAAACAGTATTAAATGCAGTTATTTCTATTAGTTCAGTACAGTAGATATAACCACAGGCAGCCAATAGCCCCAGATGTGTGTGTGTAAAAACAAAAAAACAAAACAAAACACTAAAATAGGGATACACGTGTTGATAAAACGGTTCCACATGTTTTGAATTAACGCCTAAATCTCTGTGCTGAATCATTCTAATAAAAAGAGTCTGCGATCCTCTGTGCAGTAAAGGGTATCCAAAAGGTCCGGGGCCGCCCTCAGGGTTTATGGCCGTTAGGATTAGAGCAATATCTTAAAAAAAAAAAAAAAGTCAGTCTGCTAAAATACTATAGCCTACAAGTAAAAATAGAGTAATGTAGCTTTGTGTGTTTGGCTTTACTCTGCGCTGTTTACTCCATTTAGTAGTAAACTAAACCACCGACACAAATCTGTCCACGGCACAATAATCTATTTGGACCCATTCGTTTTTTTTATTCTGGGTTAGACACACACATACAAAAAAAGACACAAGAAAACCCCCTAAAGTGTTTAAGTTCCACCACCAAGAGCAGATGCCTACCTCTGACATGGTCGCGCGCGTTTTACTCGTGTCCATTCAAGAGAAAGCCAAAAAATAAAATAAAATTTAAAATTAAAAAAGGCATTTAAAGGAAATTCCGACTGATGTTGGAGAGGATAAATAAATTAAATAATAAATGGATAAACACCCGATTTCATATTCGCTATAGTCTCTGTGCGCTGCCCGTGCCACAAACCTGAACCTTAGCCAGACCAGACCGAGCCAGACACCTCAGCGCGCGGAGGGGAGGGGTTTCAGACACCTACCAGCTTTAAATGCCGAACACTCTTTTCTTCTGTCATCTTGGAAGTAGCCTTGAAACGAAGTTGGAAGAAAACACACAAAGGTGAAAAGAGCAGACGAGGACAACGGAGGGAGTAAAAGACGGGACTCCTTTGCTCCAAACGGCGCAGCGTAACAAAAAAAAAAGATACCAGCCCGGTGCTTCCGTGGGCTGCTCCGCCGGCAACAGCTCGCAGGCAGGCTGAATATTCAACTTTGGAAAAACGAGAGAGGAACGCAGAGAGAGGGAGAGAGAGAGAGAGAGAGAGAGCGAGAGAGAGAGAGAGAGAAGAGAGGAGCCAGACAATCACAGGAAAACGGCTCCTCCTACTTATATACAATACAAAACGCAAAAGCCAGCACAAAGAGGGTATGTGCATCCACTGAGAGCGACTGTTTACGGCAGTGTCACTGAAACAACACTCTCACGTGCATTTTACTGCATTCAGATTCCATGTCAATCCAAAAAACAACAGCTATATGACTTTTAGAATTGTATTCATCCAGCAACTTGTGCGCACCAGTGACATGGAGCAGGTCAGTGGTTCTGTTCACCTTCCCTCCTGACAGTAGTTTTCCTGCCTGACTGACGCATGGGTTAATGACCACAATCCCCTTTTTTCTTATTCTAGAAAATGATGTAACTCTGGGCAATAAAACAGGCCTCACATATTAAAAAGGCTTACGTTGTTCATTATTATCAATAAGTAAAACATGGAGGTAATATCTTGTTCAATTGCAAAAGGCCTAAAGGCAGCAATTAGAATATTCATAGATTTTAACTTGAGAAAAAATGGTTTATAATAATTGCGATATCATATTCTAATTTCCGGGATTAATTATATGCTTGTGCGCAGGTTTTGGTGTCTCATATTGTGTTGGAGTGTAGAAAGAACATATACTGATAAAAAATATCCCTGGATTTTTTGAAGCTGTCACGCCTCTCTAAGGAAGTGTGCATTTGCCTGTAGGTGTGTGTTCTCACTTTGGCATGAGCCTGGAAACAGTGCAGAGGTTAAGGGTTTTCACGGAGCTTTCCAGCAGACTGCTCTAGCGTGTTGTAGCTGCTTTCTGCCAGCCTGTCCTGCACCTGTCTGACTTAACACCGCCTGTGATACAGCTTCCTTCCCTTGCGCTGTACTCACTTTATGAAAACAAACAAGCACAAAAAATGTCAAAGTAATGCAGTTTTGATGTAAATGTAAAGCAATGTGGATGTGAAAAAAAAAAAAAAAAGATTATCTTCTTTTGGGCTCCTACAGAGTTTAGAAAGGTGTATTTGGCATTTCAGCAAATAGGAACTGTGGTACTGTGATAAACAGAGCTTAAAAACCATGTTCAGAGAATGCTTTGAAGAGATATCTCACTATTGCCCCCAAAACGTCTCCTCACTGGTCATGTGGCCAAATGCTAAAGCTTCATTTTCTTGTAAAAAAGCAGATACTAACATGAAAAAAACAAAACCAGGCATGGATCCACTTGGCCTTAGTGATCATGCCATCAAAGGTCAAGAGACTGTCCGATGTCTGACTTCATCTCATAACAATGTTGGGTCACTGTATACATTTTCGCACCACATATACCACATTTTATCTCTCGGTGTTCCATTTCCGCTCAGCAGACTCCCAAGTGAAAGTCGAAAAAAAAAAACAAAAAAAAAAACACAGCCTGTGAAAGTCCAGCAGCTCCAGTCCACCTGATAAGAGTAACGCACCTCTATAGCATGGGCCAAACTTTGCGATCTAAATAGTCATTTTAGGACAGAAAAAAAAAAAAAAAAGTCTGGAGGCATAAGATATCTTTATACTTTTCCTCAAACTGGTAACTGTTTAAGAAGCTCTTTAGGATTAGTTTGTACTGAATCTGTGGAGAATAAATCAAAGTTTCAGTGCATTTACAGAACTACAAAAAATGACAAAACTAAAGAAAACAGTGATATTTGTCATTAGTTTTGTTTGATGCAAAAATCAAGTGGTGAGTGAAGGCTTTCTTTGAAATGGAGAATACACCTTCAGTGTCATAAAACTAAAAAGTAATCTAGTTTTGCTACTGTTGTTATATATATATATATATATATATATATGTGTGTGTAGAGAGAGAGAGAGCGAGAGAGGGAGTCTACATTTTTACAACCACATAACATCAGAATCACTTTAATGCTATGACAAAATATATACAAAGAAGGTGTTATTCATTTCCATATGGTTTTTGACAAAGCAACACTGAGCCACTGGAAAAGGGCCCCGCCATATGTGGCCCCGGAGCCACAGGTTACCCCCCATCCCCGATCTATAGGCTGGTTTATCAACTACTGTAGGAGAAGAAGTAGCAGCAGTAACATATTACTGGTACAACTCTAATAAAGAATTTTAACTCACCTCTTTTGTAAACTTCAATCCTACACTTTTTATTATTAAAGTCAGATTTAAAATGACATTATCTTGTTATGTCGTCACCCAAAAAACAAACAAACTATGCAGTAAACAGATGCAGAATTTACAGTGTGCGTCTTCCCCTCCCTCTACTGAAATGTGATCTATGAGTTCCTGTCCTCAGCGGCAGGAAACTTGTCTAACATGAGTTACTGCATTAGTCAGCCAAACATAATGTTCATCAAACTACAAACTTGCTAATTACTAATCCAAAACTAGTTTTATTGTTGTAATGACAAAGCTCTAGCGCTTATGTTTGTTCCTCATGGGACCTCATTTCAGGGAAAACAATGGTAAGAGACAAGTCATTTTGTGATTCTTTGTGAATTATGGCAACATTTAACCATGGGATATTTGTCAGTTTAAAGGAAAACTCAAGAAAGTTTGTGGTAAAACTGTTTAACTATCACAACAGATGAGAATTGTAATTTTCATCACTTTTAATACGTTTTCACTTCACTCACAGAGATTGAGGTAAAATGGGCAGTGTTTGTTGATGCTGTTTTTGATGTGTAATGACAGATGCAGTCCATTTAGCTGCTTAATCAAAAACTGGATGTTTATTTATTATCTTTGTCAATGTTTGCAACATTCTTGGCTTAAAATAATCTATGTAATGGACAAAGATCATATGTGTACATAGTGGCACAGTTAGGATAAAAAAAATAATAATCTAAAGTTAGATCCCATCCCCACATGGGAAGGGGCGGGACTTGAACTCTGTATACAATACCAATTAAAATTTTTATAGGACATTTGTAGAAATGCTCTGACATTCGAATATTTTAGTAGTTACTGGAGGACAAAACCAGATTTTATTACTTTTGTGAAATTTTGGAATAATGTATATGGTCATGTAGAAAATCAAGGATAATGTTACCGTATTTGGTTCTTTACCTCTAGAGGTAGTCCTCGGTTCCGTTCCTACGCTGTCGACATAAGCTGAATTTCTGTGCAAGTCAGAATTAACTCTTTACCACCCCTAAATACCCCCTAAATCTCTAAATAACTATCCAAATACATGCATTACACTTCATATTAATAAAATAAAGTAAAAAATAAGATACTGTACTTAATGTACGTATATTATATAGTACGTATGTACAGTAATGGTGGAAGAAATTTCAGCGGACGAGACTCTGGCGTCGCAAAGTTGAAATAACGTAAGTCGGGTATTTCATAACCTGAGGACTACCTGTAAATGGCAATAAATAAATAAATATATAAAATTACAAGAAAAATACATTTAATGTGACTTGTGATTTAATGTGAATATTGACTTACTGTCTTCATTAGAACTGTCTTGTAATGCATGCAGAAATTACCAAAAATAGTCACTTGCACAATAAAGGGTTAAGGTCACCTATACTGGATTTGACTGGTAAAACTATCAACTTAAAACCTAAAATCTCACATCAGCACCAGAACGCAGCAGGTCTGTGGCTGCTATGGGTAAACAGTGGCAGACAAGGTGTGGTCACACAAGCAGGTGTGCACTGCTACTGTCAACAAGCACCGTGGGAAATCTTTTGTCTGACTTTTAGTGTACTATATATTTGACTACATCTACCACTACAGATGTCATGCCTTTTCTTGTCTTGATAATAGTTTGTGGGTCATTTTTTTAAACTACCACCTATGTCTGCAGCAGTGGTGGCCTCCCAGTGTGAAAATAGTCCAACTGATCTATTCTATGCCCAAAAGTATAGCACATCCATCATCTCACTAGTGTATCAGCTGTGCCTGGTTTTCTAGCAAGGTACTGGATATTCTTGTTACCCCCCAAGCCAAAGTGGTGCAACTGGACAAACAAGTAGCATATTTCAGTACAGTATTATCATAGAAATAACACACAGCACAAATACCTAACAGTGACAATTGTAGCTGTCAAAAAATAGATACTGTGGGGAAAATGATATGGTTTAACAAACAGCAGTAACAGTGTTAAATTGTGCTTGAATTCAATATTCATTCTAACCTTACTCTAATACATATACCACAAAATGACCAGCACTTTCCATTGAGAAAATGCATTAGGATTATTTTTAAAGCTTACAATAATATGTAATTCTTTTTCCAATACAAGTCTCTTAAAACGGATTTCCGCTTTTTTTTTTTTTTTTTTGTCTGTGATCACAATTTATTAATATTGTTCTCCTTTTTGAGCATATGCTTAAAGGAAGTTACAAGTGAATATTAAACTTTAATTCCCAGCAGGCGTACTTTAGATTTTAATAGGTCTTTTACCCTTTGAGCCTGGCAGAATGCTTGGCTGATTGACTGCACAGACTTAGCCTAGATCCAGCCTCAGGCATCCATCAGCACTGTCTTCCCTTAGATATCCTCTCTGACCATGTGGACATCTGAATTAGTCACTAAAAGTCTTCCTCTGAAGGCAGTTTCGGCATCCAACAGTCTAAAAGGAACTCAATAATTTGTGGCGTGGAAACTACTACCCTTCTGTCACTTTAGTGTCATCATGTTTTAGAATCATTTCATTTAGAACCGCATCTGAACTTGATCTTTATTTAGGATGCCGTTTCTGTTTTTCGGCACATTCTTACTTATAGGCACAAAATGCAATTGGGTAATTCTTTTATTCTTTGTGTACTTGCACTGTTAGGTTTTGTTATGTCAGGGTGCATTTGCATTTAACTTACAAGTGTTGATTTAGGAAACAAAGAGACATAATGAAAAGTGTGATGAATACTTAAGAAAAACCAAGAGCGGTGACAGAATGAGGACAGGCTGGAGGACTGAGGCTGTTGTGGACAGTAAACACACTGGCCGCCTGGGACTTGGCCCTACTTTTGTGTAGCTGTAGCTCAGGCATAGGTCATATTACACATAGAACTACCACCTCTGCCCGTACTTCATAATGTTTATACAATGAGGGAGAGAAACTAAGAGGAAGACACCCAGAAAATCACCAACACCGCCAAAGTGCATGTTAAAAGGAAATGCATCAGCTCGTCTTTTCCTCTTTCCTCTCCCAGCCCTCAGCCCACAGCTCATCAGGGACATATTGTACAGCACCAGCCTGTCTGTGTACTGCACCAACATGAAGTGATTGGAAGAACCACTCACAGCAGAGAAATAAAAAAACCTTTGTTCTTTTCTGAACATAGGAATTTTTTGGCCAAGCTTAGAATCCTCGTGAGACTGATTCAGTGTTTTTTTTTATATTCCCTTCGTGTACATGATATGCTGTAATATACAAGCAGCTACTAGTGCTTCATAAAGTGTAGGCTCATGCATGAGTAGCATGTATATTTCTCCATGATTTCGGTGTAATCAGATACCACAGGTAGGTAGTAGCAAATATTTTTAATATAGTTAAAGGTGGCGTTTTCTGGCCTTTTACTCCCCTATAAAACTGAGACCCTCATAAACAGATCAATACAGCACACACAGGGTGTAAACAAAGTAGTCGCTGGGTGTGGCATCGCTCCATCAACTTTCCATTAGTCTCGCTACCTTAAATCTGATATTTTTCTCCAGAACAGTGACCATGCAGGCAGCTTTCACTGCCACCTACACAGACAATAACCACCGTGTGTAAATAACACACACCAAAGGGATGGAACTGCTTCAGTGTTTTAATGAAAACAAGTAATGTGCAAAAGTTAAAAGTGCAAAAGTGATGACAGTACTGTTAGTTAACCCTTTATAGCTCACTCATAGATACTCTGAAACTCAAAAGTTCGACCTTAGTGTATTACTGGAGGACATAACAAGACTTTAGTACTTTTGTGGAATTTTTTCAAGATTTTTATTGTCAGAAAATTAAGTTAAATGAAGTTACCAAATTGCCTTGCCTGTAAGTGGCAAAAAAGAAAATAAAATAAAACTAGAATGGCACTCAGTAGATGCCGGGGAGGGGGGGGAGGGGGGGTTGCACTTAGTCCCTCATTTAGAAGTCCATGGAGATATATATATGAGAAAACATGAGTCGCCATCTGGTGGACATGTATTATTATTACTACCACAGCAACGCCAATTAAAAGTAATACGCAATCTTTAAAAAAATTCCTGGATCCACACAGTGATCTGGATCACCTCCAAAATTTAGTCATCTGTTCCTTGTCTCAGAGTGAACATTTCCTGAAAATTTCATTAGGTTTGGTCAATAATTAACCCAGATACTGA
>JAPSES010000002.1:12480254-12492037 GCA_029822895.1 Maxillicosta whitleyi
AAAATTTGAGAAAAAATACACAAAAATAATAAAGTCTTGTTATGTGCTCCAATAACACCCCAAGGTTGAAATGTTGAATTTCAGACTATTTCTATGAATGCTCTATAAATGCTTAGAAATTGTCTCAAGTCTCAACTGTTATCATGAAATATTTGCAGATATTTGGTTTTTTGTGTTTCAAAAAGTGTGCTCCATCACATAGACACAAAGGCTTTTTTTATTGTTAAGAAAAAAAAAATGCTACAACTAAATAACTGATATTTTTATCATGTCATGCCCTGAATGTATTCCATTATTTTGCTGAAACTTCCAGTTTTGACCTCAGTGGAACAGAGCATGTACATTAGGGAGCATGTGCGTTTGAATAATGGTACAATACTTGAATGATCACACGTGTACAATGGTGCATTAAGGCCACATAAGAAAATAAAAATGCTTGTCACTAAAAGAATAAAATCGTATTATTATGAAAAACAAATTCAACACAGTTTCCAGTTACAAGCAGCAATTTTCACTTCTGTCGGACCAGATGAACCACAAATTAAAGTATAAACTCACAAAACATTCCAGGTTCTCCATTATGCAACAGGTTGGTATGACTATTCTCATAAATTCTGATATTTTCCCTGCTTGTTTGTATTCTCATAATATTATGTCTCATTATGAAATATTACAACTTTAATCTCATAAAAGTCATTTTCATTTTTGTTAAATGAGTTTTGTTTTTTTTTAAACTAGAACTTTATTCTCATTATATTATGACTTTATTCTCAAAATACTACAATTTTATTCTCATAGTGACAACTGTTTTTATTTTCTTATGTGGCCCTAATATGCCGTTGTACAAATGCATGGGATGTCCAAACCTTTTTTTCCCCCACCACTGTATTCTTCTCGCTGGTCCATACGACGGAGCATTAGGGCCATTCATGAAGAAGATATTTTTTGATATGACGAGATTAAAGTCAACATGTCGACATTAAACTCAAAATGTCGAGAATAAAGTTGAAATTGGATATGTCGAGAATAAAGTTGATGTCCCACAAAGATTAAAGTCGACATTTTATTCTCGGAATTTCGAGTTTAATGTCGACATGTCGAGTTTAAAGTTGACCCATCAAGATTAAAGTCGACATCCAATTTCAGCTTTATTCTCAGAATTTTGACTTTAATCTCAGTCAGTCTTCTCATCATATCAAAAAATATCTTCTCTTTCATCAATGGCCCTAATGCTCCGTCGTAGGTCCAGGTGCATCAGGAGACCACTTTCTGATCAGAAAGACTCTTTAGAGCCTTTTGACCTTGTTTATATTGATCAAATTAAGAAAAGACTCCTTTTCTCGGCCATCAAAATAAAGCATTAATATGCTAAAAGGGGCAGATGAATGTCAGCGGTGCAATGTACACAGGCTAATAAGTTCTGAACGCAGCTGACACAGTTTGACTCAAATAAAACACAAAGGACGTGAATGATGACTGGTTCAGTATATTCAATTATCCTGCATGAACAGAGGCTTCAGCTGAGCTCAGACATGTCAACCTCTGGTGGCATGTCTTGCATTTTTCAAATAAAGAGACTAAATTAACTGTCACAGCTTTGATGGAACGTAAAAGACCAAAAGCTTCCAACAGTATCGTTACTCCCCAAGATAAGCATTGTTTTAAGTTATTTTCCTTAAAATATGGTTCATATCAGATAATTACACCACTGTTACACCAGTCACAAAAAACCAATTTGCTTCATCTTTGTTTTCTGTAATGTGGCGTCAGGAGTTCAGCACGGATGATTTTCAGCGGGAACTTTTTGGACACAAAACTTTTAATACCTTCAGGTGACCGTTTTATGAGAATGGGCGTTGGTGCTGACTTCTAGAATTAGCTCTAACACACGCACAAACACACACACATTATCTGTGGTCATTATCAGCTAAAGCTCAGCACACAGGAGCCACTTCTATCGCTGGGGAAACTCTTTCACATCCTTGTGTTTCCTGGTATGACCTCACTCCCAACAGAACAAACACTATACGTCAACCATGGACTTGTTTCCCAGCGTGTAGTAACGGGTCTTTTTTTAAACTTTGTGTTTTTGTGTTTCACTGTTCCTATAATGAAAGTTATCATACAGTTTAAAAATAAGGTTAGCATTGTAAACATGTGTCTTTATTTCTATATACAATGTTACCATCAAGTTGGAATAACACATTTTTACCTCTTGAAATGATTGCGGCGAAGTGTTTCATTCTTGATAAAGTAGTGGTGTAGTGGTCCACACAGAGGCGGGAATGCTTTTCCACTTTATTTATTTTTTGCAAGTAATCCAGAAACAACACCCTGTTTTAGAAACAGTAACGTATAAGCCTACTCTATTTAGTTTACTCCAAAATCTGTCAACAGTATTTGCTCACTATTATAAAATAATTACAACTTAATCAGGAGCAGTTTGTAGGTTTTACTGGTCACACAAACAGCTGCATGAATGTAAATGTATTCAACATGAGGCAAACATAAGATAATGTTAGCCTTTCATAACATTAGCCTGCCATAACATGAGCCTGTCATAATGTTAGCCTTTCATAACATTCGCCTTTCATAATGTTAGCCTTTCAAAACATTAGCCTGTCATAACATTAGCCTTTCATAATGTTAGCCTTTCATAACATTAGCTTGTCATAAACTTAGCCTTTCAAAACATTAGCCTTTCATAACATTAGCCTTTCATAACATTAGCCTGTCATAACATTAGTCTACTCACACAGTTGAACTACTGGTAACACAATCTCTTCTCTAAGTGTACATCTGACCAGTAGTTCAAAAATGACTCATTCTGAAACCACCTTAAAACTGACCTCAGATTTATGTATTTCACAAAAGTGGGTTCTCTCAACATGTGTCACTCACTTAAAAGATGTTTATTCTGCTTGTCTCATTCTTATTTCCAATAATTGTGCATCTTTCATTGAAACGTTCAGTGACCTGTCAATCAACTGGGATGGTCCTAGCATCTGAGGTGTCCATTCAGGTTCCAGAGGTTACCAGCGATAGTTAGCTGCATGACCCTCCCTACTCTGCCTCTGATTGGCTTATCAGTCCTCATGCCTGAAGTTAACCAATCTAATCAGTGAAGGCAGTGAGTACTAGCCAATGAGAGGGAGAGTAGGGCGGGTCATGACTTCAACATCTGAGGTGAAAAAATGGGAAATTTGGCTCAGATCTTACTGAATGGTACACATCAGGGGGATGTAGAAGTGGGTATATACAATAATGACCAAAAAATACGTAGCTATATACGCTGGATACCCTGAACTACACCACTGAGATAAAGTATAACTGGGACTCAGTGTGTGATCATTACATCTAATCAAATGTGATCACTGATGTGTATAAGTAAGAATAAAAAGAGGAATGTGTCTGAAAACAAAATTATTTCAACTTTACGGGCATCAGAGTATCTTCTGTGCATCTTGTTTGATCAAGGCAGATTGAAATTTATTCAATTCATGTTTATTCATGTTTTAAATTTTATTTCAGAAAAGATAATAGAAATGTTAGGAAATGGGGAAAACTACATTCTCTTTGAGCATCATTACTATAAATCTTTCATCTTTGGCAGTGAATGCATTTTCCAAGTATAAGTCATAAGTGTTTGAACTCCAATGTACATGACACTGCAGTTTGACGTTTGCACATAATTACAAATTAAGCATTGTGGAATTAATGAGGAACACTTGGTGACTTAATGAACTTGGACTTGTAGTGTGTATATTTGGCTCATATCTTACCCTTTCTGTAATGCGGGGCCAGCTACAGTGGGGTCAGTCCCAGTGTAGACCGGCTCAGAAAGGCTGAACCTCTCACCTTAATGACTGCCGACTTTTTTCCGCAGTCGGATGCACTTTTAATTATCAGCTCCAAGGCTCTCTGTAGCATCTGTACTCAGAGGATAGCGCTCGCCTTTTAACTAGGAACCTCCAACTTCACACAGTTGGCTCAAGAATCTGTTAGCATTGCTGAATTCAACCACACAGTAGCAGAAGTGCATTAACCCCTTAATGGCGGCTTCATCTGTGGACAGAGTTAATCTGCTTCTTTTTTCCGCAGTAAACAAATATCTATTACATAATACCAGTGACAATATGATCTAAATTCATGGAGAATTACTACTAGTATACGTTTTCTTACACACATTTTCAATGCTGATGTGAGAATCCTCTTTGTTATTCTGCTAGAGCCAACTGACCTTGGCAAGCCGGTTGAGTGTAGTTTTAATGCTTTAATTGCCTCTAGAAATCATAAAAAGTCACTTCAGCACTGCTTCTCACACGTACTGTTTCTACATCACACGCTCTAAATTCTGCAAATTAAGTTTCCTGGGACCCTGGGAATATGTTAATAAAAGGCTCCTAAAGCATGAAGGTCGTCCGCCTGTATTTGATAGATGATATCAGTAACAGTAGCATGGATGCATCAGCTGTGCAGACGACAAACAGAAGCCTGAACAGGATGCACAAACAGTGTGTTTTGTGTTTCTTTACCCTGTTGGAGATTTGTGCATATTTTGCCTCTTTTTTTGTGATTCACAGCAACAGACACCAACAATGGCTTTCTACCAAAACAGCTGTTCCTCTCCCTCTGCTAAAGCCCTCGCTGGGGCATCATTATTGCCAAGTACATTGTCTTTCACAGCTTTTTAACAAAGCGTCGCTGTACAGAACGCTTCTCAATGCAGACTAATTTCACCTGCCAAGCACCGCGCACATATCTCACTTTGGATCTCTTCGGTAAAACAATCAATTTAAGAAAACGTAACATGCATAGTCCCTCAGCGAAACGTCAGCCTTCTGGGAGGTTTTGCAGAGAAGGTTATTTAAGAACGTAGGTGAAACACTGAGTTTGGCAGTTCGGCATTGAACCAGCACAGCTAAATTGGCAGTGCTTAGCAGCTAATATAGCTGCGTCAGCCAGACTCTTAGTACTAAGTAACCCAGCTAGAAAGGCATCTATAAGCCACTGGCTGTACCTCCTCGACTGCTCTGTCACAAAATCATTAAGAAATTGCTCAGCTAGCCAGGTATACCTTAAAGCTGAGTAACGGCCTTAGCTGTTGGGCTAAGGCAATGCCAAGTTTAAGGACCGTATAAAACAAACTGAAAAAAGTTTAATGATGGAGGTTTCCACAAGCAGAAACAAGTGTAGATTAGGCAGTAAATTGTATTTATACATATTTATAGTGTGAATATAGTTTAGGCCTTTACTTTTAAAGAGGTCATATTTTGCTAAACCCACTTTTATTAGTCTTCTGTTCATTTATATGTATATTTGGACCCGAACAGTTCATAAAGTTTGAAATTGGAACCCTCCAGGTGCTGCAAAGCTATCTATATTCATCCATCAAACATTGAGTGTGTTTCTGCATTCTATGTCACTTCCTTCTTAATTTGCATCGTCTATAACTAATTACATCACAACATTTGCACATATAAGGTCAAGATGTCCGACAAACATTTCTCTGATACGTTATAACTGTTTATCTGAAAAACTGAAAATATGTCCAGACTTTGAGCTGATTACTTAAAATATTCAGTTATTGGTTGAAAGGGACAGAGCAGCACGGTCAAAAATCTGGAGGGGTGGGGTCATTTGCATTTAAAGGGCCAGCACTTAAAAATGACCTTTCTGGTGTCATTACTCAGAAATAGGTTTGAAGATGGACCTGTGGAGTTGAATTAATGAAGAATTCAGAGAGAATCATAGCATTTACACTTTATGAAGAGCACAGGATAAATGTTTGAAAATGCAGAATTCCATTTAAAAAAGCTAAATATCTCTCCTTTAAATTTCTTCCATCTATCATATCTTACTTCATAGCTATAAATTGGAATTAGATGAGATGCTTAAATTAAATCCCATTGTATCATCATTTTATATTTTGTAAGGAACTGTTCTTAAAATATTGTATCAACATCACCCAAAACACCAATTATAGGACTGTTGAATTTACATGACTTTTAAATGCTAATCTAATGTAAATCCAATGTTTTTCAAATGATTGTTTGCGTCAGTACGGGAACAAACAACTCTAGTGTCTCATCATGAAAGCATAGCCTGAATACAACATACTAACACTGGCTCAGTTCTGTTACATTATTAATAAGTTTCTTTTTTGTAACCTTCTTTTTTTCTGTGCGTACCACATTTTGTGCAGCAAAATAAACGACTTTCTTAACTTTTGTGAATGTGCTATTTATAAACCGTGCAGGGCGACATGGGTTTACAAAGGTTAAGAACATGTAAATATGCGATCTGTTATGAACTCAAGATAAGTTTCAGACTTTTTACCTGAAGTGAGAGAAAAGGGTAAAGGTGTGGAAGATAAAAAAAACAAAACAAAAAAAACAGTCGAATAGATAGTAAGTGCAGCGTATCTAAACCACACATATAAAAACATGTAAAATGCAGAACAAGGAGGAGGAAAGCTGCTGAGTGGGAGTCGTCTCATTCCTGCAGCGCTTCCTGCAGCCCGCGTTTTGCTCTGTTCTTGCTCTACTGTCTTCCTCTGCACCATCTAAATATTTTATATGTAGCCTGATGTTGTTTTAGGGACCTGTCCCACTCTTTGATCAGCCAGGCTGTCATTGATTTGTTGCTGGAACAGAGTAAGGCATTGACTGTTTCATCACTGTGGAAGAGGCAATCAAGACGGGCTCACTGAACAAAGACAAATCATTAAATAATGCAACATCAGCTTGTCCTCAGCTGTTTTATCAATCATTGAAAGCCTGATACAGTACAGTCTCACCATTTCATTCTGTTATCACCCAGTAACACCAATGTATCTCCAGCTGTTTACATGTAAATTATGTGTGAAGCTCCTACCGGCTATAAATACCTTATTTTTATGTTTCCTGTTCAGCAACTCAGAACCAAAATATATACATAGCATACTGATTTTACAGCGTAGTTAAATGCACTGTATAACATTGCACTTCTTGAACGTACTCTCAATCAAATAGCAAATGCAAAAGTAATTACAGAAGGACATTTTTCTGAGTCATGGAAGATGAGCTCTATTCTCCAAAATCGTATCAGTTCCTGTTACATTACTGAGCCAAAACCCACTGTCGCTCTGGCTTTGATGTTCAGACTGCCGTCCTGCACAGCCAGGGAAAAAAAAAGTGTTCTAAAAACAGGGCCTAAAATCTGGGAGGCAGAAAAAAATGTTTCCGCTGTCATAATCCTATGGGTAATCGTTTACATTTGATCACCATGCATGAATATGAATGCTGTTCTGTGTGTCCTTGAAAAATCCAACCACTTACAGTCAGTCACTGGGGTAGAAAATACTGATGCAAACATATTCTGTACCTCTTCCGGAAACACGACAGCTATCCGACCGACTTACTCCGAACACCACTAAAATGACGAGTGGGATACAGCGTCACAATTTGCACACATTTATATTTAGTAGTGTGGCTTTTCAGAAACAACACAACAGGGACAAAAAAAAAGACATAAAAAAAGAGTTTACTACGGTGTCTAACGAAGCCAAGGAGATTACAGATGGCTCGCTTTGTGGAAGGGTGCTCGAGCATGTTTTCAGGCTCATTTCAGTGTAATTTTCTCTCTTTATCCATGGGCACGCAGCCTGTGACGGGTCAGAATGAGCATGGAGCCTTGTGGTGGATGGAGAGAGCAGTGCCAAGCAGTGTGGACATGTATAGGCTGAGAGGAGACGTGATGGGGTTCTGGAAAGGCTATTGCTAATTCCTGGCACAGAGAGAGAAAGAGAGAGGGACCGAGTGTTTGCAAAAGAACAATACAACAACAGACACAAATACTCACGACACATCTCATTGCTTCAGAGAATTCTAAATTAAATTTGCCGTCACAAATCAAAGTGTGTGAATGCAAACTTCTTTTCTTTAATGGGATTGTGAGAGCATTCTACTTAAAACATAGCGCCAGTAAATCATTTTAAGGAATGTATTCATCATTTGAGGAATTGGAAAGGTCAAATAAATTCCATCATTCCACACATAAGTGTAATGAGAGTTCTACTGTGCCAAATGCCAAATATTGCTATAAATGGTTTTCTGCTGTAACCACGGAAGAAAAGAAAAAAAGAGTAGATTTAGCAAATGGACTGTAAAATGGAAATATCTTAGTGCAATGTTTCAATATGTGAAAAACTGTAAGGCTAAGCTATTTTTAACTAGTGCCCTATTTCTTTAAATGTATTAAAAAGTTCAGTTGGAATTGGCCCAGAAGAGTTGAGATCCCAGAAGGGTAACGTGAAGTCAGACACAAGTTTAAGGAATAAAATTCTACTTTTGCTGTAATATAGCAGTTCAGCTCTGATTTCACTTGTTTCACGAACGAGTGTCTCCAGAGGCAATACACTGTGTTTTTTTTTTTTTTTTTTTTTTTGGAGAAGTCATCAAGACACAAAGCCTCAAGCCTTTCCATGAAAATAAACAGATAGAAACCAACTTTTACGCGTTCCTCCTGGGTTGAGGTAGTGGTCCTGCCACGAGTCCAGTCCAAGAACTTATGAACTGCTTTGTGCAGATTTTCACAGGTTTATTGTCAAAGCACCAAGGTCACACAGGACACAGGGTGTGAACTACAGAGGAACCAGCAGAAACACAAAGACATGAGGTGTTTTTTGTTTTGTTTTTTTTTAAGTTTCTTTATTTCCCTTAGGTTGGGAAGGGGGTTCTCTAAAATATTCACACTATGTTATTTTGCCACATATTTCTATTTTTCTGTATTTACATAAAGGGTAATGTGCACATTAGGCTTTATTGTTAAGGTATGATTAATATAACAAGGTGATTCACCAGTAATTAACTTCTATAAAAACACCTGTGTTCTTCTCAAAATCACTTCTAAAGCATAGCTGTGTAGTATCAACAATCCCCTTCAATTTAACTCAAATATATATATATATATATATATATATACACGAGTTAAATTGAGGAAAGTTGTTGACGCTAATCACAAAAATTAAATAGAATAATGCATATAACATATATTTTACTGTCTATAGGAAATACCTTTTTATTGATCATATTTTCTATCTGAACTACACATCAACACCACCTAACTACGCAAGTAGGTGAGATCCTTCCACTAGATAATTACTGCAGTGATTATTGTTTTTCTTAACCCTTTAACTGATGTTGTAGCTTCTTATTTCTTAAAAAAAATCAAAACAAAAACCCATCAGTTTAATAGAGAAGATTGTTTCAGTGGATAAAGGTCATGTGATCTGATGAGTTTAGACTGAGCACAGCTCAGACTAACGGATGCATCAGGGTGAGAAGTGATTACTCATCATGCCTAGTGCCTACAACCCTGGGGGGCAGTGTTTTGATCTGGGGTTGACTCACTAGTTCAGGTCTTGGTAATAAATGCTGTGTGCTCTAACCCTTTACCTGTGTACACTGAACTAGCAGGGTTTTTTTTTTTTATGTTTTTTTTTTTCTTGCCTGATGGAACAGATATATTCCAAGGTGGAGATGCCAGGATTCATCAGGCTCAAATTGGAATTGGAGTGATTCTGGGAATATGAAGCAACATTTTCACACATGGATTGGACACGACAGAGTCCAGACCTGAACCCCACTGAGTGTTTGGGATGGGATGGAGGAGACACTACACAGTGGTCCAACTCTCCCATCAGCACGAACTTAGTGAAAAGTGAGTTCAATATCAAATCTAAAGGCAGTACAAATAATAAGCGTGAATTAATAATAATAAATAGAATAGACTAAATACAAATGATAAATTATAATGTAATAAAATTTTTGTTTTGGGCCAAGCAGTTTATTATTACTAGGATCAGTTGATAGAGTGGGTCCTCCAGTAATAGTTGGCGGTTCAAATCCCGCTCTATCCTAGTCAGTCTGTTGTGTCCTTGGTCAAAACACTCCACCCTCCTTGCTTCTAGTGCCACTCACACTGGTGTATTGATGCGTATGATGGTAGTCGGAGGGGCTGTAGGCATGAACTGGCAGCCACGCCTCCATCAGGCTACCCCAGGCTGTGGCTACAAATGTAGTTTACCACCACCAGAGGGGGAATGTGAGAGTGAATGAATAATGGATCAATAATGTAAAGCACTTTGGGTGGCTATAAAAATCTAATCCATTATTACTATTACTGAAATATACATGTCCTCCAAGCGGCTGAATGATGTATAATAGGCAGCAGCAGCTATTTGTATTTTCCCAATCATAGAAACTATAAATGAAAGCTAAATATGCACTTTATAAATGGAGTATCAGTCATTATTATCCAAAAAAAATTGTAAACATGTCAAGCCTCTCCAAAAGTTTTGGACTCTGATTACAAACTGCAAATCACACCCATTAAAAATTAGTACAGTACATGTACTGTCCAACTGAACGGTACACTCCTCACAGTTCAGTACGAGTATGTACCGCACTAAGGCTCATTTTATTTCAGAGCTTTGCAAAGCGACTGACTTCTGGAGTCGGACGCAGCAGAGCCGTCTACTACCAACTATCTTTCTGAATATTAACATTAGTATTCACATTAGTAAAACCTCATCTAACATCACCATTATTTGATATTATCAAAAATTTTTACTCTTCTTCATGGTATTGGTCAGTATGGAAATCTGGAGTGGCGCCCTCAGGTGGATTGGAATGCTCATTCCAACATACAGGATACATGGAAGAATGAACCGTGACTCTAGAACTGCAATACTTACCAAACCGTGGATAACCTGTACTGTTGCATCCCTATTAAAATGCACTTATTGTAATAATTATATTTTCTATTAATTACAATACCTTCAGGCTTACAATAATTCTATGTGAAACTGTATTTGTATTTGATGTACAGTGGAACAGTCACGTGACCGTATACATCCATATGATTAATGCATGATGATACACTTAACAATAGTGATGCTAAAATGACCCACAATGACTTCACACTTATGCTATCTGTTCATAATGTGGGAATTAACATGATGATATGACTGAAACCAGAAACATGAACCTCACAAACATAACAGTACCTAGTTCCCATGAGTCAAACCAAGGACAAAAAGCCCCAAGCGAGACTGTCACAATGCAACCCATTACCCACCCAGTCACATTTTTGATGTATAAGTTTCTAAAGAGCCGAGCATGAAACAGCCCCTTTGTGCCGAACAAAGTTTTACAGAGAACAGCGGCATAATATCTGGTGGGTATTCCCCTTGAGTCAGGGGATGTCACACATGCACATGACAGACACACACATGCGGAAGGATACAAAAGCATTCGCACACACCAGAGCCACGCAACCAGATGAATGCGAAGAGATTCTCTGCACTTCAAGTTTAATGTACTCACACTCACATGCACACACACTTCTTCTATCCCCTCCACTCTCTTGTGACAGAATATGCCCTTTGTTCATGTTCTTTGAGGGAGTGTTGGGGAGCTGGGCTGCTGGGACTCTGGGAACGGACATGAATAAATGGACTGTCCTTCATAGTAGCATGAGGAGAGTAGCCAAACACCCAAGCAGATCTTACATCCATTATCAAAGAGTCTTTTGAACGGGCTACAGCTACAATTACGGCATGTTTGAGGTGGTAGCCAGATGTATGCACGTCTGACCCCCTGTGTATTCGCAGAAGCATGTTACGAATGCATGTGCAGAAATGCAGAGTCCAGTGCAATACATCATCCAGTCCTGACTAACATGTTTCATCCTTTAAGAGTCTCATCCAAAGGGGGGGGGGGGGGGGGGGGGGTGGTTTT
>JAPSES010000002.1:12500401-12512694 GCA_029822895.1 Maxillicosta whitleyi
CATATAGTGTCTTCAAATATGTGACCTGAACTGTGCTGCTTGGCGGAGGTTTGCGCTCTCCGAGTGCTTTTCTAGTTATGAATAGTAATCACAATACAAGAATCCAAGTGCTATTGTGTGTTCTTTAGTGGTCACCATTCCCTATGGTAGCTACAAAAAACATAATGGGTCTTGAATTCTGGACTTTTTAGATGTGAGGATAACACTTAAACACTGCATGCCACCAGCCACAAAATGGGATAAAATAAAGTGTGGTCTGAACTACAGTACAAACATGGTGTATTCATCTGAGGATATTTATTTATTTAATTTTTATTATATCTAACAGTAAAATTAGTTTAAAATCAAGTATATGAGACCAGAGTATGTTTGCAACCCTGTAGGATAAAAATGAAAAAGGAAAAGACACATAAAAAAAGACAAACTGTTACATATAGTAGTGTGACACCCTGTGTTAAGCATGTAAAGAGTGTTTTATGTTTATGCAATGTGTTGTGTTCATGTTGATACAGTGACAGTTATGTTCCTGTGCCTTGGTGTGCACGCGCATGTGTAGAGAGAGTGTGAGAGGAAAAAAGAGGAGGAAGAGACGTGCGCGTGTGTATGGCTGTTCAGAAAAAGGTTTAGAAGCGTGAGTTGTGGCTAAACAACAACTTTTGTTCCTGACTGCTAGTCTTAATAAACCTGAACCCAGTGGAACGATACTCTGTCTCGGGTGTCGTCGGTATCAGGGTTATTACAGTATCATGAGTCAATGTTGGTTTTTATTTGACTCCACAAAGTTATCAGTATTGGTTTGTTTCAGTTTCTGTAACAGTCATATTAACAACGAACAGATGGTCTCATAACTTATTTACTGATTATCTACAGTCAGGTCAGATTTGTTGTTTGGGGAAATAACAGTTATGTTTTTCAAAATATCAGCATTATTAGTGCTATCAGGTTTGTTTTCTAGCTGCTTTGGAGGAACACCAAATGTGGATACTCATAAATGAAGAGTCATGGTGAAATAGTTGTACATTCGTGTCATATTTGGGTTTTTTTTGGTGATTTATTTCCGTATATTGAAGTGTTCTTCTGGAATTTATTTTACCTACGCATGTTTGAAGTGAAGTCTGCTATGTAATACGGCTATGAGATAGACAGTGTGTTTTGATATGTATAATATTTTTCGTGTTTTGTGCAGGATTGTTTAGAATTCATTTTAATGTGTAAGATTTATTAAAGTACTTTGATCAGTAGAAAAAGATGGAGTAAGGGGGTGGGAGTATATGTCATCCTGCTCCTTTTCAAATGTTTGTTTTTTTCCCCTTGTTTTTTATGGTGTGTTTGATAAATGAAATAAATTTTTAAAAAAAAGATACTAATATTTATCCTCATTTTACCTCATTATGTTTGGTTGATTCCTCCATTGAAGGTGTGATTCTAGTACGGTAGTTTAAGAGGCAGCTGATTCTTTTTTGTGGGAGTTATCACATGCTAACACTAACAGCACATCACAAATGTATCCCCCCCCCCCCCAAAAAAAAAAAAATTATATCAGCAGCAGCATGGTAAAGAAAGACTATGTTACAATATTTTCTGTATAAGTCTGTGGCAGTTTTTTTCTAATGTAAAACACTAACATTTCTCACTTAGGTTGTAGATCACAGTGTAATTTTATGTACTTTTACTTGTAGATCAGGGGTTATATTTACAGTGATATGATTATGATTATCGTGATATAAATCTTTTGACTTATTTTGTGCAAGCTCTAAAATAAAACACGCAATATTATAATGTTTTACCGTTTTATTCTTTTTTTTTTATCCTACACTTTATGCTACTAAAAAACACAATCTCTTAGTTTCTGAAAACTGTTATATTCTGTATTAATACATTACATACAAAGTCCAAAAAGTCCAAAAATCTGTATTTAAACATAAAAAAGAACAAGAACTCAATATTTATTATGATAATTATCACCAATGACTGTGTAAATTCTTATGATCCTGTTGCCCTAATATTAAAAATAACGACACAATAATTTGTATTTGTTGTACTTTTTCACACTAACAAAAACATAGTTATGAACATTTTACTGTCTTAAATTTCTACATTTAAATCTCCCTAAATCTTAGACACTGCATCTTTAAAAACTCAACATTGTCAGTACCTGGTGTTTCATCGGCAGAGTAAAAAGGCATCAAATCCGAGCAGAAAAATGATTTTAAAGTGCTCTGAGCAACATTCACACATTCTTTTTCATAAGGTCATACAGGAGATCAGATGAACAGCAAAATGGAAAAGCTATATTGCAGAACATCAAAGGGAAAATGACTTAATCCAATCCACTTTGGAATTGTGAACCAAAAAAGTAAGTGAAAAAGGGTGAGATCACTGTTGTTACTGTAATACAGCTGTAACATAAAGAGCATTCTTCTCATCCATTCAAACACAATCATCATCACCATAGTTTTACATCTCAGCACATTTGAAAGACGGACAACACCCAGCCACTTTCAACATGCTGTATGGCATTTTCTCTAAAAAACAAAACAAAACAAAAACACAAACACATAGAATACAGGCATTTTTATGTTTATCTTACATCACATCCTCACAGCTGCAGAATGCTGTGGGAGGTGGGGGTGAGAGCGGGGGGGCTGACTGTTCCCAGGATGCTTAAGCTCCATGGTTTATGTGTGAGTTTGCTTTTGTTGGGGTTTTCTGAGGATAGGTTTCCTCTCTCGGTCGAGGAATTTAACCATGGGATCAGAAAAAGCTACGGTGCACTCGTAAGACTTCAGACTGTGTGTGAGAAACCCCAAATGAGAGGAGAGGAAGAGGACGAAGAGGAGGAGGAGAAGCAGAATGCTGGAGTTTCTCCAGACCCTTGGAACAGACCCTGCTGGCAGTTTCAAGACATGAGCTGAAAGTCACTAAAACTTTTACAATTGTGATTTATAAAGCACTGTCATCTTCCATTTATAAAATCTAATCACAGTTTAAATCTATCAAACTGTAGCATTTACTATAAACTGTATCTTTCTTTTTATCTCCCATGGTGAGGTCCACTTTTCTAATACCAGGGTCAGGATATTCTTAAAATAAAAGTGATAATCTATGTGACCGGTAAAGCCTCTGAGACCTAATAAACTGTGCTGTTACTGTATCTTCCTTGACCATATGATCCTGCAGTTCAGCACTGAAGTCTTTACTAGTAGTTAAAAACACATGGCAGGATGTCACTATGAAAAGATGTCACACCACTTTAGAGAGTAAGAGGCTCTCATCCTGTATTTTCATGCAAAAGAGTTATATTTTTGTCTGCCAGTCTCTTCCCATTATAAGTCTTTGCTGGTTGACATTTCACTCAAACCCTTTAATTATGGCCGAAATGATGTCTGGCCCCGCAAATCATCCGTGAATGCATTAATTGATGTTCACGGCAAATGATTTTGAAATATTTATAAATGTAAGCCACTGATTTACGATGATGATCATTCAACTTCACTAGACAAGTATGCACGTCTTCAAGTAAGAGGGGGAGGAGATAGAATGTCAAATCAGGGTGTAAGTATAATCATGCAACAGTAATTGTCATTTAATTACGTTGAATGTAGACTGTATAGAGAGCAGATAACAAACTGTAATTATATGGCACGTAACAACCAGTTTAGCCCTGCTCTTTAGCCATAATGTGCAGTCACAGCGTACAATCCAAGCCATTACTCATTAATGTTAATTTGCAAGACATACTGATTAAAGGCACCTCCACCTTGGGAGAGTCGATGTCTCTAAATGAGACTTTTTGGACAGCCCAGCATTCTGGCAGTTGATTCAGCTGACGATGAGGTTAAGCAATTAGCCGGGGTCAAAATATGTTAGCTACCTTCTAATTTAGTGCCATATGTTTGCAACAAAGTGCTCCTTTTTTTTCTATAAACCTAATAATTAACATTCCAATCAACACAACAGAGGGAATGTAAGAGATAATCTAAGCTGGAAACTGGCAGCGGTGTGGAGAATGGATATGGCCTACTTGGGAGATGATTAGAAACTACAAAGAAAAGATTTAGATCTTTTGTGTGTATGTGTGTGTATGTGTGTGTATGCGTGGCGAATGAATCTCAATGAGAGCAAGAGGTAGAAAATAAGCGGGGAAAGCAGGAGATGAGAAGGAAGAGAGGCGGGAAAGGAGGATTGGTGCTTGTGCATGCATGTATGTGGAAATCCTTACATTGCAGTCCTGGCAGCAGAGGTCATCAAGACAGTGAGAGTTAAGAAGTAATTTATCACAGTGAATTAAGTAAAGAAGATGTCACTGTTGAACCCCCTCCTCCCCTGCTGTGATTATAGTCGAACAAGTGGTGACAGAGGACAACCAGAGGTCGCTGTCAGCTTCAATTCAGCTCCTATTGCAACTTCTGTGTCCGCTACACCATCAGCAGAGAGCGACTAATGGGTCTACATCCAGTGGTAACATTATCTTCTAGTACGGTGATATAGCAGGAAAAGATACATCTGATCCAGGATGGAAATAAATACATTTTACTGCTTTGATGTATGAGCAAACAGGAACTGGTCCAACCTTTCATATATCTGCAAAATACATCAAACCGAACATAACTGATGATTTCACAAAGAATCTATCCTTGCACTGGAGCTAGGTTTAAGTAAAGGCAGGCTGGAACAATTGGATTAAGCTAAATCCAAGTGGGTTCTGCTTGTGGTTTATTTAAAATCTCTGTCAGAGCAAAAGAAAAAAAAAATCATTTACAATCAAAGTTATGAAACCTCTGTGTTTGAACTAACGTGTTACTGTAGAATACGGACAGGCTGAAAGGTACAAAAGCATTTGGGACCGGTTTCTTTTTCAATACGGAGCTAAATGCCACAAAGCAATTTATATTAAGAAAGGCTGGCAGCTGTTTTCCTCCCAGGGGCAAACACAATTTAGGCATTTTAGGATTATTTCAAGTATGTCCCTGCTGAGCATCTGTGCATTGGATCCCTCAGTAATGCATAGCTTCACTCTCCTTGCTCTAAATGCAGGGCGTGTTGCCTCAGCCATGCAATCTGTTAATAAAATTACCCCTGGGAATACAGGGTGATAACATCATGGGGCTTGAAAGTATCAGACTTATGATTGTAAAACTGGTATTATATCCTTTTTTTCTATATATAACCCATTCCATTGCCAATTTCTTTACAGAGTGAGCGTAAAAATTAAGTCAGTTTCTTCACTGAAAACACAAGAATGATTAATTAAGATAATGACATATATGAAAGAAATTCTGCTATATTAAAGAGCTTCCATAAATTCAACACATTTCCAGCTAGACATCCCCTCAGGATTAAGTGCTATATACTAAGGCTTTAACAGACCGTTGATCTGATGTGTGTCATTAGGTGTATTTCCCTGGTGTGCCACTAAAATACTTAAAGCTACAGTAGACACCAGCTGCAGTCAAAATCATTGACCCATAAACATCAGATAGCCCTCCATGTGTCGGTGCTTTTGCTGTCCTTCTTAAAAGGAGGGGCCAGAATGTCACAGTCTGTAAGTGTTTAAGCATGTGTGCACATGCTCATGAAGGGCATGGAGGGGGCATCAGTCTCCCAAAGGCGGAATTTTTCTGAGGAGTCTCCCATGACCTGGCTTGATCTCACCCTTTCAGTCTTGAGTGGGGGGTTGTGCATCCATGTGTGCGCATTTGTGTGCACGATTACTGATGGGGATTTGCAGATATTCCTAACGGCTGTCCCTACAGACAGTCCTGCACTCCTACCAGTAATGCTAATCTGACTGACAGCTTGGTCCAGCGTGCCGCCAAGAAAGCAGCCCACCAGCAAGGTCCAAATACCTGACTGCTGCATCTTATCTGCTGTAAGATGACAGAGGAGATCCTACTCTTCTTACAGTGAGCGCAGGCAAATACTGAACTCGCCCCCGCCTCGCTATCTGTCAACACGGTGTTGGTCAGCACAATACTGAGGGATCCACACTTCTTCCTCAGACTCAGCTGGATGTGACAGTTTGACAGACTGTCACAGCAACAAACAAAAAGGCAGTGAAATGACAGTGTTACAGTAGCCGTCTGCAGCCATTTCTAAAAAAAAAAAACCACCTTAAACCTTTACATGCTGTGCTTTATTTTTGAAAATATGCAATGACATGCATCCATTATAGTTTCTATTAATATGGAAAAAGAAGTAAACTGTGCTCATTGTACAGAAGTAAAAATCCAATGATCTAATAAATGATATAATATGAGTGAAAAGATAAATCACACCATATTCAGGTTCATCTGATGAGACACAAATGCACTGATTTGCTGATGCCAGTGCTGTGTGTATGAACCACTGATAAGTACTACAGGAAACTCCTGCCACGTAACCAACACCTCCACAAACCATCTGCCTTGTTTGTTTCTTCCTCCTTCACGGACAAACTCTGAGTCTGTTCAGTTAAGATGCCTTCTCATTAGTCAGGGGGCTGTTCCACCAGCCATCCAAAACAGCTTGAACTAGAGGACCCTCATAATTGAATATTAAACCCCTGATGAGTGGCAAGACAAACTACTGTGATGCCGACTGGAGACTGTAATGTATTGCTGTGTTGTGCTGGCAGAGAAGCGTGTGGTGCACTGTCAGGCTCATCCTGCCTACCCGGAGGTTATTCTGTCACACTGTCAGAATTTCAATCTTTTTGATAAGTTAAGTAGCAACACACACACCCATGCTCACACCGGGGTTCTCAAATACAGGCATCCATGAATGCTACTTGGCACATACATGTACAAACACAGCTGGGACTCAATAAATGGAAGACAGCAAAAATGTTTTTTGTTTCATACCCATCATGGGAGAAGTTTGCCTTTTGGCTTTTTTAAAATTTTGGATCCTGTTTAATGTGCATCCACGAATGTACAAGGCAAGCAGACAGTATGGAAGTAAATATGGAAACAGATGAGGACAAAGATTATGGAGACATGACTCTAAATTAAAGATCTGACTTTGACATTTATCATATGCCTTAAAATTAAATGATGAGAGGAGACATAGGGAGTTAAGTCACAAGGAAATTGAGTTTTTGTGACATAGTGTGGTGTATGACATCTATGAAGTCAAACGGAAAAGTTCTTTGGAATTTATATTAATTTCGTTTTATATAAATTTTATGTAATTATTATGTATTGTGTTGCATAAAAAATACAGAGCATAGCTTGAATGTTTTTTTTCCCCCACTTTTTTAAATTAATGTATTGGATTATTTGTGATATTTTCTTTGCCTTTTAACATGTGACCAGGTATGAAAGTTGAACTGTGGCTCATTGTTTTGGATATACTATTATAACATGCAGTGATCAACACTATGGTTTGCAAATGGACATAATATCTGGTAAATCCACTGCTTCAAACATTATATTCACGTCTCTTTTGTGTATCTTAACGCAACGACTCTTTCAAAGTTTATAACAAAGTTGTTTTTTTCACTGGAGGGCAAACGTCGATCACTTTACAGGCTTTAACCAAAACTAAAACAACATTCCAGGACCCCTGCTGTTTCAAGAGGCTCCCTCTGAAAACATGGCTGTGAGGCTGACACACTGAGATGCCACAGTCAGACCCAATCTGGCATCACCTGTTGACAGGCACCCAGAAAAAAAAACATCCTAATGAGGGGTTTTGTTTTGGGGTAACTGACTGGTCAGAGAATAAAATGTCAGTTAAGAGTATACACAAAACAATACAACATGGTGTACATGTGAAATATAATTGGGCACGGATGCAGAAATAAATAGTTTCACAGTAAAAATTTCAGCATCTTCATAAAACAGTATTGTGTATGTCAGCTTTTGTTTTGGAACAGCAAGTACAGCCTGTGACCAGGCAATAAAAACTAACTACCAACTCTCATGAGTCAACCAGGTATAACACTTTACAGTAGGTTTTAAAACTATTCTTAGAAATCATTGCAGCTACAGCTTCGGCACAGAATGAAAACCCTCTGTCACAGCCATAATCATCGCAGCACATGAAGCTTCTGCCCCATTTTTCTCTGGGAAAAGACACTGCGCTTGTCATCACTATAATGTCTTAATTATCATTTGAGCGTAGAATTGGACAGAGAACAGAGAGACGAACTGAGCATGCTTACACTGTGAGACAAGGCAGCACCCTGTAGATGCATGATGAATGAGGGTGTCAGCTGTATTCACCCAACTAGCAGCGCTGCCACTAAGAGGGTCAGGCCCCATGTGTGGAGACCTGTCTCATTAACCACAGTGATCGAGCATTAACAAGAGACACAGAGCGCCAGAGTAGAAAAATAAATCATTTCTTATATAATGCTGAAGAACCACTTTTTTAAAGTGTAGTAGCTTTAAGCCTTTACACACTGATGAATAACTTGGCACAAACAGAATAGTACACGTTGGAGAGTAAGTATTTACATCATGAATGTCAAACTCACTTTAGTTCAGGGACCAGATACAGCCAAATCTCAAGTGGGCCAGACCAGGAAAGCATAATAATAATAATAATAATAATAATAATAACAATAATAATAATGATGATGATGCTGATAATAATAATAATGATGATGATAATAATAATAATAATAATAATAATAATATGAGCCACTTTTACACAGAGATTCCAGAAAAAAGGGAACTTCACTCAAAGTTCCAGTATCGTTGACGTTGTTAGTGTTAAATTCAATATTTGACATTCTCTCGTAAGATGAGGTGTGTGTTTTAAGGTTTCCACCAACCAGTAGTTTTATCGTGCCACCATCACTAGGGAGGTTGCCAGCCAAGGTTTAAGAGTCCCCCCTACCCATGTGACAGACTAGCCCCCGCCGGATGCCAACCTGGTACTTCATGGTCTCAGAGATAATGATGATAATAATAATAATAATAATAATAATAATAATAATAATAATAATAATAATAATAATGATAATGATAATAATAATATGAGCCACTTTTACACAGAGATCCCAGAAAAAAGGTGAGATAGTGATCCCACCTTTTTTCCCTGTCAAACCAAAGGAGTAACAGAGGTGAGGCTGGACTTTAACACAATGGACCTGTGTTACAGAATCAAAGGGGTGGGGACGCAGCGCAGTGTATAGTGTGATGTATAACTTGTATCTGAAATACCCTGAACATAGTGATGTTGTTAACCTCTCACCTCTTTCACCGTTCCACTGGGTGTCTCAACAGTCTGACATCTTTCTGGTCACGTTGGTACATTTCTTTACTGTACACGGCCCACACTCATTGAGGTGTTCCTTTTACACAGCGTTCCAGAATCATGATCCTACCTTTATCACAGCTGTTACTACCTCCAGAGGTCTTACAAAGACATGATAAAGGCGGGACCGAATGATCCCGCCATTTCGTTTCCACGGATGCCATTCCGGAATAAAGGCGAAATATTCCTGGAACATAAGTGCTGTTAAAAAGGGACTATAATAACCTACAATAAAAAGAACTCCAGTTTAACTGCAAAAAAGTATAATAAATAAAAGTATAATTGATAGATTTTTTTATATAAACAAACTATCTTCTCACAAAACCTACGAGTAACCTGAGCAAACATGAACAATCTGAAGTTTCTTAAAGGTGTGATATTTAGCTAAACCAACTTTTATTAGTCTTTGGTTCATTTATTTGTGTATTTGGACCCTAATAGTTCCAAAAGTTTGTATTTGATCCCTCCAGGTGCTGCAAAAATATCTTTATATTCATTCTGGGAAAAATCTAGTGGATTTCTACAACCTGTTTCAATTCCTGCTTATTTTTTTTTAAGTTTTATAACTACTTACACCACAACATTTACACATATAAGGTCAAGATTTCATAAACATTTCTCAGAGTTCGACATAATTGTTTATCAGCAGCAGCGGTTGTAGTAAAAACTGAAAATATGTCCAAACTTTGAGCTGATTACCTAAAATGTTCAGTTGTTGGTTGTATTAACAAACACAACGGGTTGAACAGAACAGGCCAACACAGCCAACAACCTGGAGGGGGTGGGGCATGAAGTGGTTCATTTACATTTAAAGGGCCAGTGCTCAATACCACCTTTCTGGTGTCATTACTCAGAAAAAAGGACCTGTGGAGTTGAATTAATGAAGAATTCAGACCGAAGCAGAACATTTACAGTTTAAGTAGAGCACAAGGAAATATTTTAAAATGAATAATTCCATTTAAAAAAGCAAAATATCACTCCTTTAAGAAAAATAAGAGTAATTTTAACAATATTATACCCCAGCTTAATTATACGTAAAATTTTAGAGTTTGGAATTTGGATACTACCTAAAAGTTACATTATTATTTTACTGGTCTGACACACTTAGAGACAAACTGGGCTGTAGGTGACCAAAAATGTGTGTGACACCCTCAGCGGCCAGTTTTGTTCCACAGGCCTTATGTTTGATGCACAATGGGCCTCTATCTGTGGTGCTAAATTATAAAGATTAGAACCGATGATCTCTAACTAACATCTGTTTGCTCTTTAATAATCCACATCCAGAGAAATGACAGACAGCAGGGGCCTCTTGTACAACACTGGACCCCACTTTCCTGCTTCCTGGTGTTTTTGGACCCTGCATTATTGATGATGCAACTGACACTGTACACTCTGGTTTGCCTCAACTGTCACCTGCAGCAGTCACAAAGAACAATGGGAGACTCTGCAGTGGATAAAAATGATCTGTGTGGAGATAAAGCTGAGTGCTGGTAATAACTGGAAATGAAACAACACACATTCACAACTTTGAGGGGGAAAAATATAAACAACTGTATCTATTGATCGCTCCCCCCCCCAAAAAAAAAAAAAAAATGTGGAAAGGCTGTTAGATCATCATAGAAACCTTTGGCAGCTACAGAGAGTAACTGTTGCTGTGGTTGTCATTGGAAGTGTCAGCTCAGGTCAGTACTACTACACTATTTCAGAAACACAACAGTGTAAGACTCACAGCTGGAAATGCCAAAACACTCATTATGGAGACTTAACTCCCCGCAGAGAAACTATCAGCCACGGAAATGCTCAATAAACATCTACTAATCTCTATTTACGAGGCCTTATGAAATAAAGATAAGCGCATTAAACAGCTTATTCTCATCATGATGTAATGCTGACGTACCCAATTAAAGATGTGCGAGGGCTGAGCTGCTCCGAAGCCCTCGCTGTTTTCCCAAATCACTGGTTGTTGTCATCTCGCACGTTTCAGTGTAAGGAGAACCCAGTAAAAACACACAAACAGCTGATCTGGTTCTTGGTCGTACTCCGGTGCTGTTGTATTCTACTATTCCATGCCCAACAGACACACGCGCATTGCGCACACAGTAACAACGTGATTCTTATTTATCCCGCGCGCGTCTTTGTGTGGTCGGTTTCACGTTTCTGTCCTTACTCACTTAAAAACCACAGGAAAGAAGCACCACCTACCTGGTTTCGCCGTGACAGCTCCGACCGTATGTCGACTTGTACCGGAGGAACAATGCGCCGCAACGGAGTGAAGATCACAGTTGGTAACAGCAGAAGTTTGGACGAGTCAGTGACTGAGAGATCTCACACACTCACACATACACACACTGTGTCAGAGTCTGACGGATCTGACTGTGTTACTCCACTGTGGACTATATGACAACGCCCCAAAACAAACTGATCTGGCTGATCCGCCGCCGGAATATTTACGCTTGTTAGAGATGTTACCGGCCAACTCGTCCGTGCGTAACGGTGCGCTCACTCTCCCTCCTTACGTGGACCCCAAACTAAACACTCCCCAAGGACATGTGACCAACCCACGGCGGACGGGAATAGCTCTCATTACCCCACGGCAGCAGCTGGGATCGGTTTCACCACTGCTCCAATGCCAGTGCAACAAACCCGCGTTGTGCGCTCTCCTCCTACTCCAGCCTTCCCCGTTCCCTTTGGCCTCACGGTGTCGCTGTCAGTGGTCCGCACGTCCACATGCAAAAGGCCCTTATCGGTAAAATACACCTGTCACATCACATCACATGCACAATCACAGACTGGCATATAAGTCACCAAGACATTAAAGCGAAAAGCTGACGGAAGGGGCTCTTCAAGATAATAACGCACCCATGGATAGGGCATGTGGGGGTCACTGAGAATGATGGGAATATTATGGTCTGGCTTTCACAGATCTCAATACAAATGAACACAGACATTAGATTCTATCATCACCATCAAAACACCACTGGAGGCATTATGTTGTTTATTCTTCGTTGTTTTTTTTTGTTTGATTGTTTTGTTTTTTTTTTGGGGGG
>JAPSES010000002.1:12512794-12528609 GCA_029822895.1 Maxillicosta whitleyi
GCTCTGAAATTAAACTATTATGAGCTGTTTTTGTTGTTATCATTATATTTGTCCAAACAAATGCACCTTTAGTTGTAGCAGGCATTAAAATGAACAAGAAATTGCAGGAAACAAAGGGTGGTCTGATGCTTTTTTCTGCTATTGTATGGTTGAGAAAGTGTCATTATCTGGGGCTGTTTGCTGCCTCAGGCCGTGGATCACATGTCATCATGGAGAAGACAGTGAATCCCCCAGGTTCTGACCGTATCCCTATGGGTAATGTCAGGATGGCTGTCTGCCAGCGGAAGCTCAGTAGATGATGCAACAAGACAGTGACCCTAAACATCCAAGTAAATCAATTACAGAATTTCTGAAAAAAAAAAAAAAAAAAAAAAAAAAAAGCAGTAATAGAAAATCCATGTACCGGTGTATCCATGTGACCCAGTTAGAGCCCAGACCTGAACCCAGTAGAAATGCTGTGGCATGACCTCAAAAGAGCAATTTACACAGGACATCCTAACAATCGGGCTGAGATGAAAGATGTGAGGAAGAATGGTTCAGAATTCCCCTGAACTATTATTATAATTAAAATTATGTAGGTCTGATTATTAATTATCTGGAGGGGTTTGGATGAGGGTATTGAACAAACGTCCAACAAGTTATTAAATCTACATCAGTACTATACATGCTTAACAGCTGACATGAAATGTTATTATGTTTAGTACAGTATTAGATTAAAAGTATTGTTTTTGTCTGTACTTAAGACATATACTGTGTGTGTGTGTGTGTGTGTGTGTGTGCCGTGAGTGTATGTATATGTGTGTGGTGTTTTTAATTATTTTGATTTACATGTAAAGGACTTTGTGCTACATCTACTGTATGAAAAGAGATATATAAATAAAGATTGATTGATTGATTGATTGATTGAAATATGAAGAGCTCTTTTCCAAAATGCTATATATCCATTTTCAAAAATTAAGTGTTTTTATTGTCTTTCTCTGACAATATCACTGAAATCTGTTATAATGTTTAAAATTGTTATTAAAATAGCAGATAATATTAACCTAGTTCCAATTGTCCTGATGCTATCTCAAAATCAGATTATATACAAAAAATTAAATAAATAAAAAAAATCTAATTAAATGGCTTTTATAGCGTTTTGAAAAAGAGCTCTTCATATGTACATTGTATGACCAGTTCTTGCAGAAAACTATTAAGTTTCCAAGGATTCACAGACTTTTTCTTAATACTGTATCTAGAGACATGTTTTTCACCCAGTCCAAGCAACCAGAAAAACCAAGACAAGTACATTTTTTATCAGAATACATAGTTGTCCAATCAATATAAAAGAAGAAAGCTGGAGAGAAGTGCCTGGCATTTAACCTTGTAAAACCCACCAGGTCACTGTGAACCTGTTTAAGGGTTCACAGTGTGTGTGTGGTATAGACTGTGTTTTTGAGGAAGAGTTGGGTTAGTTTCTGCTAAAAAAAAAAAGAAACTAAAATGTGTTCTACTATTACAGTTCCTATATATTTTTTCTTTTTTTATATTTTTTTTAAAGTTTTTAAAATAAAATAAAATTTTATTTTTTTTTTTTTTTTTTTTTTTTTTTACCAAAAAATGTGGTTTGGACTGCATCTTTTAATTTGGGCTTCATTTACAACCTGGTTTAACCTGCTGACTCCATTTAACCCCATTCATCACCATTTTAGCAGTGTTTTTTCTTCTCAAAATGACTCAATGACCAAAGAGAATCACTACATATAACGTGTTAAACAAATCAGAAACTCCAAATGAAAATATGAAAATATGTTATTTCAGTGTTAGATATTTTGGATGTCATTTAATGTTTAAAAAATTTAATATTTCCAAAACTTTAACATTTTGCCCTTAAGTCTTCATTAAAACATTCCCACATCACAGTATCTTTATCGTGTACTTAATCTAATCTTTATGCTCCTGAATTAGGTGCACAATACATTATAGCAGTGACTGACTGAAGATAATAAGAGCAGAAATACTAGTTTATAATGCTGTAACATCAGTTGTCCACAAGAGGGCAGGCTCTACCTGAAGTAGCATCTGGTCTCATTTCACCAGCAACCAAACTGTAGCAACCCTGCTGCCTGAGGACATTATTACACACTCAATAAAGCAATAGTCAGTCATTTTCTCTGCTTAATTGATCCCTCTGCTACTCAACCATGTGTGGTGTGACATTTTACTGCAGTAGAAAGCTGCAAAAATAAAAAATACCTCGGAGAAAGACATACTATTTGTAATTATTCTGTTGTTGTGTTCTTCCTTGACCGGCCATCTGTAAACAGCATGCTGTACACTTGTTGGTCAGCCGCCGAGGTCAGACACTCAGCAGTGCATTCCTGCTGCCGTCTGTATTGGCTGTAATACCAGTGTCCGCAGCTTATGAAACTTGCCCAATTCAAATTGTTTGAAAGCTGACATGGAAATCGACAAAGTCATGAATAACCTCAGGGAACATGGATAAGATAATGTTTGTTTTCCATGTAAATCAATCACAGCTGATGTTGAATACACATACAGACTATAAATACCAAATATATCCACATAGAGGCTGAACATAAACAATACTATTGTGCATGACTCTGAAACGCTATTCTATTCTATTCTATTCTATTCTATTCTATTCTATTCTATTCTATTCTATTCTATTCTATGTTTAGTCTGGTTTTAAATGTTGAAGACTATGGATGGAAAATAGCTCCCAGCTAAATCTGGCATATTTACATAAAGTAAAGTTTTTATTTGTACTGACTGTTCATTATTATGCATAAATAAATTGCATTCTGTTCTGTTCTGTTCCGTTCTATTCTATTCTATTCTATTCTATTCTATTCTACTGATACGTTTATATCCATTATACAATGAAATTGAGCAGCTGTCTACATGGTGCACCATATGTTATATCAACCATCCATCAAACTTTGATGGTTGTACTCGTGTAAGTGGACTGTTTACAAGACTTCATCTGCTCAACAGTCTGTGGCCATTGTTGTCTGATTCTTCTCCTCATGATGTCCATGCATTTTCAACAGGAGACAGATGTGACTGCAGGCAGGACAGTATGAAACCACACTGTTGGAACCGGGGCAGAATGAGGCCTGCTATTGTCCTGTTGAAATAATCGCAGACTGCTGGGAAAAGATGTCGACCTGATGGCAACACATGTCGTTGTAGAAGCCCAAAACACACTTTGAAATCGATGGTACTATCACACAGTTCAGGTCACCCATGAGGGTATTGATGCAGGCCCAGACGTTCACAGATGTTGTTGATGATAGTCTCTGGTATTTTTCATCTCAAAGAACCGAACTGGAGTATGGACTCATCTGACCAGAGCGTATGTTTTCACTGTGAGACGAGCGTGGGCACTGGGAATTACTAACTAAAGTTTCATGTTGCAGTTCTGTGTTAGGTAACTGCGGTTTTTCAAAGTACCCATGAGCCCCTGTGGCTAGATTTATCATAGCAACATGGCGGTTTCTCATGCAACACTTGTGTGAGTGCTTGAAGGTCACACAGATTCAACAGTTGTTTCCATCCTTGACCTTTACACAGATTACATCAAACCCACTCTTCACAAAGCTACGAACTTTAGATGGCGAAAGACAATTTAGCATCAAGGAATGTTTTAAGTGACTGATTGTTTTTTAAATGTTGTACTGCTCATAACCAGTGAACTTTTGAGCTGAAGTAATGAGTAGCAGATGGAAAAACCTGAAAAATATGACTTATATCAAAGGTATCAAGTACTTTGCACAAGCTCACCAACTTTTTCAGACCTAATAACAGATAAATATAGATGTATGTTCCCCCAGGATGTACCTAATAATGTCTTTGGATAGATATAAACAAAATGATATTATTGCTCTGAGCCATCCCAAAATTAATACATTTTTAATCAAATATTGGGCAAGGCAAGTTTATTTGTAGCACATTCCATGTACAGGACAATTCAAAGTGCTTTACATGAAATATAAAAGCATCACAAGAGAATAAAAAAAAAAAACAAAACACTTAAAAAAACCCTAAAATTTCAATTAAAATAGACGTTGATTAGTTCATTAAAAGTTCATTAAAAAAACATTATTTAGGAGTTTAAGAAAAAGCTGCGGTAAACAATCATGTTTTCAGTCTGATTTAAATGAACAGTTTGACCTCAGGTGTTCAGGAAGTTTGTTCCACAGGTGACGAGCAGAACAACTGCTGCTTCACTTTGTTTGGTTCTAATTTTGGGAACACGCCGTAAACCTGTCCTTGATGACCTCAGGGGTCTGGATGCTTCAGATCGAACTAACCAAAGGGGGCCAAAAACAGGACCAAAATTGTGACATGAAAAGCTTCCTAGGTGTGAGTGTGTTTGATCTGGAACACTTGGCTTGAAATGGTTTTATATACTTTATAAATAAAGATACTGTGTTAAATTTGTTGATCCTAGTGGTTTTTGTAATCCAGACATGTGGGTTTTTCATGAATCAGCAGTCACATTTCAGGTTTCGTGTGTAACCCACCGTGTCCACTCATACGGAACCTGCCTTTAAACACAAACAAATCGAGAGTGATTTTGCAACAGCTGTCATTTTTGTGAAACATTCTGCATTGCATACTTAATTTGATTCCCAAAACGTACCTGTGAGAAAATAAAAAGATTTAAAAAAATAGTCGAGCGTATTTTTTTTTTTTTGTGTGTTACATGTACATTTTTGTAAAAAAAATAATAAAAAACATTGTTTTATCTGAAAAATTGTTCCCTTTTTTTTTTTTTTTTATCTCTGTAAATATTTATTTTAAAAACAATGCTTCCAAAGTAGCTTCATAACATTAGTCTACATCTGATTTGAATTCTTAGTCCCTTGTCCTGTTTTTAGGGACCAGTTTCATCAAAACACCCAGAGTTATTAGTCTTATTTTTTAATCTTATTGTGTGTGTGAATACTGTACTTTCATCTATTGATTTCTATTTATGCTATGTTCTATATATTGTAAATAAAGTTTGGATTACCTTGTATTCCTGTTGAAAATGACATGCAGTATTCAGTATATTTAGTATGTGAGTCTGGACAGTTTAAGCCTTTAGTGGAGCCTCTTCACCTCTTACCACTACTATAATAACATAATGAACAATAATTCCTGCTAACTGTGGAATCTACAGAACAGCATCACTTCAGACTTATTTTATCTCTGTCCTAGTTTTTCTTCAAAACTTAAATGTTTATTTTTCACACTCATACAAGTGTATCGCAGTTGGAACCATCTGTCAGTGTCACAAATCCACAGCCCATTTTGACTTATATAATATCCAGGGCGTGTCTCTACCATATCTGGGTCCTTCTCAAAGATGGTCCAGATCTGGATTCAGATGTAAATTCCAGGATTACTGAAAGGATTTTCCACGACTGGCAGACGCTGTGGCCGTTTTCTCAGAAACGAAGGTTCTGGAAAAAGTCATGTGCACAGCATGACAGTCTCTCATGATTAATTTCTTGCTGATCTGTCGGACGGTGCAGAACTGATTGCATATTCATATCTAAATCTGCCATATTTAATGGATGTTCATACATAAAATAATATTGAAATCACATCCGCTCCACATGTAGGAACTTCGAAACAACTTATGACTCAAGTGTGACTTCATTTCCTTGGACTCTTGAAAGTAATGTGTTCTGAAGGTAAGTAAGTTTTGGCCCTACTTTCTCTCTTCGTATCTCTGCACGCTGCCGCAAGATGACACTAGTCTACCTGTTTCACTGCTGAAAAAAGTTGTTAACTCATGTGCAGCAGTCAGCAGCATGACAGCGCACTGATAGGAAATGAGAGAAAATAGGACCAAGTGATTATGAGGTGTGACTTTTTGGTGGACATTGGTTTGTGATGCAAATAAATTACTCTTTTGAACACATGCTGATTTTAGAAGAAAAACGTTTTATCTTAGTAACCCCCGCAAACTTGCCGGACTACTTTCATTTTGACCAAAACCGGACCAGAACTGGGCTCACAGGACGGTGTGGATGTACACTGATGATGGGGATGTCATACAGATTCATGTCAAAAATCCCGAATTGTCCCTTTAATGTGTTAGAATGAGGGATTCTTAATCAATCCACCAGGGGGCGCCACTCTTAATTAACCATACTGGACAAATACCATGAAGAAAAGTCGAGTTTTATGAGAAGAAGAAAGTCAGTAATAATAAACATGGAGCTGACAGAGGTAACACTAATGTAGATACCGATGTTGGAGAGTTTCTACTGGTAAGGTTTAAAAGTGAAGCTTCAGGAGGAAAATATAAACGAGTTTTAAGTTTAATTTTCACTTCTGTGGGTGGTGGTCCGCACCGCTCCTTACCTCCATAGTATTATAAGTAGGACATAAACCAGCCCAGCCCTGGGGAGTTGTCATAAATATGTCAGCAGTTTTTCCATTAACTCACACAGTCACTTTGAACAGATCCTTTACCTCCTTTTACTGTAACACTGTACAGCACTTTGGACAGTCCTATCTGTTTTAAATGTGCTATATAAATTAAACTTACTTACAGTTCCCAGTGGTATTCCATGTCTGAGTACGCATTAGCCCACACCTGGAAAACAAACATCACAGACAGACGGACACCACGGACTGTGTCTTTAATGTTACTTCCAGTTGTCGTTACTTTTGTCACTATCCTTTATTTAGTTACATCTCCACACTGCTGACATTACTCCTCTGTACCTGCTGCACTTAACTGTGAACATCACTGACATAAGTGGTATCATTGCGGTTGTATCTGATGCTCAGTAATGGACCAATACTAGTATCAGGTATTAATGCATCTCTAGTTAGTTACAACTTAGTTTGTTTAGTCTGTTTTGTCTGATGCAGCCACACCTTTTAACACACAAGAAACCTTTTTCCACATGATAATATTAAAATTGTATTGCATTTTAAGTTGTTCCAAAATGTTTTTCCACAGCTTTATAAACAGTATTTAGGACTGGCATTATAATAGCATACCTTAGTGTTTTCTTCAGAATAAAAGTGTTAGCATTTTGTATTTGTTTTTTGCCAATTCTTTTAAGTCTTTATTTTAATATCTGGTCATTAATTATCATCATTATAAATAATAGACGCTTAAAACTGTGTGTTTTAATAAAGGTTTTAAACACATCTATTACCAGAAACAAATGTGAATGTCCATAACAAAACTTTTGGAGATTGCAGAACTAAAATTTCAACTATTTTACATCTGTTGTATTGTGCAAAATGGAGCACAGGAGGGACTGCTGTTGTTAAAGGGTTAAACAACAAATATTACATTTGCTCATCAGTCTATACTTGTGTAGAGGGGTTAAGCGCAAGGGTACATTTCAACACAAACTGAATGATGGATGGAACTTAAAACAGTACAAAACTAATTTATGTACGAGAATATGGACAAACACGAGCTGAAAATGTAAGTAATCCATGAGCATCACACAGTTCTGTGCAGGAAAGCTCATATCGAAAGGATTTTTGTTTTTGTCTTCTCACAACTCATCAAGCCGTATGTGTTATCGTGGCAGTGTGTGTTCCTGCAGCCTCCCTCGTCTGGCCGCCCCTTGCACTGACAGCAGGGTGGAGCCTGCAGAACGGCACATGTTCAAAGCATGCTCTTAACTCCATTCCTATTCTGTGTGTTTCCTTTCCCCTAATGTGTGCACAGTTACATGAGGGCTGAAACAGAAAGGGGAGGGCCTGATGAAGCGGTGATGCATTTTACCAATCACAGGCGTTTCCCCACCCTCTCTGTCTCCTCTCCACCCTCCTTGCTCCCTCCCTCTGTCTCTAGGCACGCCAACCAAAGCAGAGAAAAAAAAAAAGTGCAGGGAAAAAAGTGATAAGCAGCAAGTAGCTTCTGGGTTTTGCTTTCAAGCGCTCTCCCGCTGAATTGGTGAGTGAGGGCGTATGTGTGTGTACACTGTGTGTGTGTGTGTGTGTGTGTGTGGGGCGTTCACTCTTTCTCTTGCCACAGTAGCAACACAGTGCAGCAGCGTCTGCCCTGAACAAAAGGCTAAAGGCAGCAGAGCCACAGGAGGGAAACTCAGGGATAGAGAAAGGCAGAGTGGCCCAGCGTGACTGCACTTCTCAGGGAGGAACTCAAACTGCCATTTACCCTCCTGGTCCTGGACTGGAGACGGGGCGGTACACCAGACCGGCCCAGGCTGCCTGAGCGGGGAACACACCCTGCTGCTGACAGCTCTGACTGTCACTTTGTGTTCCATTCAAACTTTCTCCCTCAGTGTCATCCTCTACTGACACCGCTGCACCTGCCCTTCTGCACCCGGGCGTCTGTTCTCTTCATCTTTCTTCTTTTTCGAGATGTCAGAAGATGATTGCCGCTCTCCCATCGGCCTGGACTGCTGCAGTTGCTGCCTGGACCTGGCCAACGGAGGTGATGACTCCATGCCGGGCGGTCCAGCCCAGGGCCTCGGCCTTCCAGCAAGTCCAACCAGCCCCAGCGTCAGTCATTTCCGCCAGCTCCGCAACCAGCTGATGTACCAGAACCTGAACACGGACAAGCTGAACAACATCATGAGGCAGGACTCCCTGGAGTCAGTGGTCCGAGACCCCTGCTTCCTGCTGAATGAGGGAATCTGCAACAGCAACATTGACCAGACCATGCTCTCTATACTGCTCTTCTTTCACAGGTATGTCTGTTATTTACTCAGGTATCAGTTTATATAATTAATTACTGGTTTATATTCTATGTTAGATTAGAATACTTTCAACAACAACATTCAGTATTAACTCTTCAATCTGCTGCATCAAAAAAAAAAAAAAAAGTTGGGATGCAAGATTGTATTATTCTGATAAAGCAGACAGATGTCCTAAAAAAAGCCTCATGTGTGTTTTTAAAGTCAGAGATGACGTGTAGGCGTGGACGTGAACTTTAAGATAAGATGGGAAGCACCCTGTGAGATGTACGTGCAAATGGACGACTTGGACGAAATTCAAGTGTGGATTATCAGTTTGGACTTTACCTCTGATTCACTGAAATAAAAACTAAAGTAAACCAAAATAATTATATAATGATAGAGGATTTATAAATATTTATGCAGATCTGAGTCTGTACAATTGCACTTTCCACATTTTTTCTCACATCTGCTGTGTAGGTACATTATAGAAAACACACATGACTAAAATAGTTCCTGCTTACACTGTGGCATGTGATTTTCCTTCCTTTAGTGAAGTTATTCGGTTTTTCTAGAAAGTATTTTTAAGTAAGTATATTACACTGCAAAAAGTACCCTTTTTTTTAAAATAAGACAAATAATACTTAAAATAAGCAAAATTATCTGACAACAGAACAAGAAAATTTTACTCGGCAAGATTTTGAAAAATAAGAAAATAATACTTGCACAGCATTCTTAAAAATAATATTTTTAGACTAAAAATAAGTAATATTGTCTTAAAATAAGAACATTTGACTCATGAAACCCAAGTGATTGTCGATCACTCATCATTGTTTTAAGCTTCAAAGTACTTAAAACTAGCTGTAAATACTCAATGCCAAGACTGTTTGACCAAATAAGATAATTAAGTAAAAAGTATCTTGAAACAAGCAGAATTATCTTGTCTGACAATTTTATTTTAAGCAAAAATAACTTAAAAAAACCAAGAAAATTTTAGGTTAATTTTAAGAAAATATATCTTAATTAATTAAGATAACACTTTTTGCAGTGTACAAAAAAGTACTACACACAAATTCACAGCAAAAACACAAGGTTATTTTATACTAAAAGTTCTTGAAGCAGTGATTCAATTAAAATGATCTTTTATTGTTCAAGGTCAATTAAAAGGGGCTTGACTCCTTCTCTGCTGCTGCCAAATGGTGTTTATAAAACAGTGTTTGGCAGCACTCCTCATGGTGTTTTTGAGAAATAGAATGCCCTAGTCCAAAATTTCTGCCAGTTGGATAGTTTGTTTGGCAGCTACTGTCGAGTGACTTCACCCTCAAATTAACAGTTACCATCTCCCCAGTCTGCTGAAGGTTTGACTGTCGCTGACCCCCCAGGCCAGCAGTTGCAGTACAGCGTTCACCTGTAGTAGCTGTAATTACTCACAGTCTGTCTGGTTATCTGCACACTGTGAGGAAATACAGTCATACTAAGCAGAAAAAAATTACATAAACATGCTATCATTTGTGTCAATAAAACGTATCAATTCATAGCATTTGTACATTTAAGACATGGTTATGTCATGTGATAATATCAGTCTGATAAATTAGTTATAAAGTGAGGTTTTCTTCTTGTTTATGGGGTTAAAAAGCAGTACAACATGATTGAACTTTGTCTCCAGCAGTCATTATGGTATGGATTTTTACAGCTTTATGACACTTTTGATAATTTTATTGTGTTTGATTGTATTTTCTCATATATAATACAAACATATATGAACTGTCATGCTCCATCAACTCTTCTCACTTGGAAAAAGAAAACAAAATAGGGATTTTTATGTCTAATCTATAGTCATAATATCAATCAGAATCAATGTAACCCAGTGATGTAACATGATAGCTTTTTTTTTTTTCAGGTTTTTTTTTCCTCTGACATGTGCATTCTTCCGCAAAACACTGACACTAATTAACAGCTTATGTAAAAACTGATTTTTATTTCACCCTGACTAAAAAAAAACAACATTTCCTGATAAAACTTTGCCTGGAATGGACACGGCGGTGTGATTTGTTATCATTGATTCAGGTATTTGCAGACGTTATCATATGATATCAGCAATGTTCTCTAGCCAAGGAGCTTTATCAGTGTTTTATCAATTTTCTCCAGAAGCCAAAGTGTCCAAATGAGTTACATTTTAACCTGTCTTAAGTGTGTACCTTAGCTATATGCAACAGCTGTTAAAGAGGGTTCTTATCTCCTGCCACATAGACTAAATATATGTAAAGGCAGAATATGTTACAGAAATAAAACACTTGGTGTATAAAACACTGATGACATTGACAACACCTCATCTGATTTAACTAGACATTTGTAGCTTTTGGCAGTAATATCAGTCTTAAAGTTTTCATAGCGATAGTAAAAGAAACTATTTTTACACAGAATTCTCGGTACAATAGAATAACCTTTGTCTGAGTAAATCTTCACATATTATTAGTTAGAACAACTGACTCACAATTTATTTCTCCATCTGTTTAGTTACATAACAGCTCCTTCATTTAAATGCTCATTAATTTGACACCTTTTTATGCATTGTTCTTGCGGTGGACGTGCATTGGAACAGTTTGTTCTGCATATATTTACGATAGCGAGGGTGTGCCATTTGATAATACAAAAAGTATGGGTCAAGAAACTAGGACTGTAGTTTGACTCTGTACTCCACTTTTTTTTCCCCCCAATGAGTGATTCTTTAAATGAAAAAAAAAAAAAGTAAATAAAGTGTTTTTATATCAACTTTCAACCTCTCCCGAAATGTAAAATTGTACTTATGCGATTAGAAGAATTAATGTCCCCTGCTTTTGTTCCATACATTACACAAGACCTTTTCTGCTCTTCCTGTCAGATTTACTTCAGTTCCAGAGCGGTTTAATGCATTTCTGCTGTTGAATTGCACTTCTATGCTTGCACAATTTATTACACCATAACTGTAATTCCACATAATTTGTGTAATTAAAAGAATAAATCAGACTGGAGGTTTTTTTGTGTATTTAAGGTATGAGATAAGATAAGATAAGATAAGATACAGTAATGCAAACTGACCAGAAAAGATAGATTAGGTGGAAAGTGCATCTATTTTTGACATTTCTGGCTCAGTACTAGTGCATTCACCCCTACCATTGGGCCGTCTAACTGTGCATCTGCTTGTGCCAGCTCAACTGTTTGCCTGACAAACAGAGTCTTTAGCCAGAACACTTTGTCCCTGAACCCTTCCCTTCTCAAGAGGGAATCACAGACGTGGATCATGTGGCTTTCATGGATAGGCTTTCTCGACAGATTAAAACACTGATTTCAACGGTGTAACTGTATGGGGTTTTTCACACACAAACAGAAGCACAAACACACTTATTCATTCTTACACGTACTCACGGTCTAATCCTGTCACTTAAGACAAGAAAGCTGCCTTGCTGAGCTGAGGATTGCAGAAGTTCCTACATATTTCAAGCGCTCACTTCGGGGGGGTCAGCGTCTGATGAAAGCCCTGCCGGTTTATAGTGTGACCTCACTCTGGGTGGTCAATTTGCAGGGAAGCCGTCATTCCCACTCACCACTTGTTGCCAGAATAAAATGTTCAGCAGAACCTGAAGAAGCCAACGGTGGCATCTTTTACACTTGCAGAGGTTAGTGAAGTAGATACTGCACGAAGATGATTCAAGTGTTACTGAAATGTGCAGGACTTGAACTCATATGTCCTCTTAGGCATTTGAGGTTCAACCACAGAGCCTCACGGGGACATAGTCTGTCTGTGATTTCCACAGACATAATAAAGTGATATGTCCTTATTTACTTATATGCTTAGAATGCTGTCTTTGGCTGCAGAGACAGAGATCCTCTTGCAGTGTCACACCAGGCAGCCAGTCAGAACTTAGCAGCCACTAAACACCATCGCATGCCAGGGGTAAAAAGGGGTAAAGAGCCAATGGTGATGACACCATCATCTGTCAATGAGTGTGTCTGTCAGTATAAGTAGTCAAAACATTAAAACAAAACAGTTTCCACACAAAGATGACACCGTGTCAAAGATCTCCGTAAAGTGGATTTCTCTGCAGCAGCAACTATAATGTCAGACTGGATGTCACAATGACACGCTAAAGGCTTTTCTGTGAAGGCAGAGCAAAAACACTGGGCATCTGTCTGTCTATCAAACCTCTAAGGAGAGAAAATGTTGATGTAAGTATTACAGAGGTATGCAGACTGTCATGTTTATGTCTATAGCCTGCAGCTGCACCAGAGAAAACAAAAAGCCACACAAAGACCGTGGACACAAAACACGGTGTATACGTGCAGATGAAATTACTGACATTTCTTGGTTCATGTCTGTTGAATGAAAGAAAGTATGTGGGGAGGTATGTGAGTATTTGTGACCCTCCTGGGAAAAAGACACTTAACACATAAAGACCCAAACAGCTGCCGGTGACCAAAAAGCATCCACTGATGTTTAATACCTGTTGGTCCACTAAAATCCTATCAATACATGTAAATAATTAATGTAAAATACAGTTTATCACCTTTTCATGGTCATCAGATATGACCCATTTGGACGTTCAGTTCCTCCGTAGTGAATGTAGAAGCACTATCATCTTTTACAACACTGATTCACCAGTAAAACTCATGGAGTTGGATCAATGACAGTGGGTGGAGACATTTAGTTTATGTTCAGTTAATGATATCTTTGCTGAAAAAGTCATGTTTTCTTCAGTTTTCTCTGTTGTAAAATAAACACCTGTGAATTTACTTCAAGTTTTAATGAACATTCACATGATCAGTGAAACAAATATAGAGAAAATACATCATTTATACTAAAATATGCAAATTACACTGGATAATGTTCTAATAAATGGCAGTAAATCACTTAACAAGGGTTAAATCAAGAAAAAAATAATAATTTGTGAACTACTACTAAAGTAAGACCGGGACTTTATGGCTTAAGATGCTTTAAATCTACTTCGACTATGATTATGCTGCACACAAAACATTATTTTTATGATTTTCTGCTGTGTGATTATTTTCCCCCTCTGACACTTGTAAGTAAATTCTTGTCCTGCCAACAAGCTTATTATAGTTTGGCCTTTGGTGACCACTGGACACTGGCTTTGGTCCAGCAGACTACTGAACATGACCTAACGCTCCCACAATACCCGAGAGGCAAAAGTATCCAGCTGTGTCAGAGACTCCACTAGGCTTTAAAGCTCTGCACTGTGATCCAAATATAAACCACTAAATAACATCACTGCAAGATATCTGAGATTGTGGAGAGGAGATATAATCTGAGATCAGTGTGAAGGTTACAAAAAGTGTGCACTTCAGCTCCATGTGTGTGTCCCCCCCCCTCATTTCTTAACATTTGCAAATGCATCTCTTTGAAAACACCATATACACATTTCATCCTGTTAGTAGCTGAATTAATTTGCATGCAGTTCACACAGAAAAGATTATCTCTTGTCAGTCAAACTAAGGCTTCTTGCTCATTTCCATAAAATACTCGACAACCAAGAGATGCATGCTTTGGTGAACTCACAGAGGGATGGCAGCGCACCTTGTTTATTTTCTGTCTCTGCATGTTTTTTGTTGACTTTTGTGAATTGCGTCACGATCTTCATGTTTCGCTTCAAAAACAATAGATGTGGAAGATGGGTAATTATGGCACTGAAACAAGTTATTGTTAGTAAATGACATCCATCTTTACCCGACTGTATTCAGCCTTGTTGTGTTGATAATATTGTGACAATGTATAGACACACACATCTGTCAGGAATGAAAAGATGTAAGGATGAGGTAAATAAAACCAATGTTCATCTGTATTGTTTTCTGCAGTAAAATTGGACCCTGTTTGCAGAAAAATCTCTTCATTCTCCAAACAGAGAACTGGTGTATGACTTATATGTAACCTGCTACAAGATGTAACAAGCATCGGCATCAGACTGAGACTGTGCTGAAATTCTAATTTCCCGTACCCTCCAAAGCAACAAAGAGATTCCTTGGAAAGGGCGTGTAATTTAAAGTCCTGCATGGATTCATCTAACTGCATTATGAGGAAGGTGAAACATGCTGAGGTTTAAAGATTCTTCTCATTGCTTTTGTTGTATCTCCCTTTTCTGCCCACATTAAAGGCTTATGCATATCAAACACACTGTGGCTGACAGCAGAAGCTGTATCATGTTACAGTTTGTTCATTCAAGCTTTTTCTGCATTTCGCAAGTTAGTCACAAGAAATGATGTATCCTTAAAAAAAAAAACCTTTACGGAAAGTTACATAACTTCACTGCTTCAGGTGGCGGCGGAGACGGATGTAAACAGAAAGTCAGATTACTGTTGAGAAGGCAAAGGGAAGGATGTTAGGGTGGAAGAACAGATTCATGGCCAGGCAAGTTGGAGCAGCCGATCCCTGACAAACAAAGGCCATGAACACAAGGTCTGAGCCACGGCAGGAGAGAGACAGTCAGAGAGACGCAGACAAACAAGCCCACAGGAGGCCGGCGCAAAGACAAAACACGCACGGCACTTACTAAATATAGTGCACTGTTAAAGCCTGGTAGATTTCTCAGAAATACGTGGATTGGAGGTCTATGGTCCAAATTACAATGTTCTTTAATATAAAAGAAGGGAAACTACTCTGTGGTGGCTATGAAAATGCTTCGCTGTTTTTATATTTCCTTAGTATCACAACTTTTATGCTAAAAAGAGACGTGGAATGAAAAGACTGTGACTTTCAAGTGCATGTTAGCAAACATTTGCTGTGTTAGAATGAAAAATGTGTGTGATAACACATCACCAGGGGACCAATTAAAAGGGGGATGTACAATAATGTCTTTTTAATAGACCTCTTGAGTTTGTGTCTTGTGTTGTGACCGCGTTAATCGGCCGCCGTTGGTGCTAAGCCAGATGACGCCTGGAGTTTTATTAAAGTGTTTGTGAATGTCTTATGTATACTTTTCATTGTGAGTGTTTTGGACATCGCTAAGGTTATGCAAGGCTCTACCACAAATGAAGGTCAAAGCCATAGTTTATCATACATAGTTTTACCCTCAAACACGCAAACACACACACACACACACACACACACACACACACACACACACACACACACACACACACACACACACACACACA
>JAPSES010000002.1:12529699-12558556 GCA_029822895.1 Maxillicosta whitleyi
CATTTCCATTGTTTAATTTTACTTTTTTCACTCTAAAAGCATTTGGAAAAGTTTGGCGTTGACCTCATTTATCTATTATTATGTTATTATTTCATTGGCCCGGCCCCCTTCAAAATCACAGTTAGCTGAATGTGTTTGACACCCCTGCACTAAATTAACCATGAGTAGAATCTGCACATGACCTGAACACAGCTGAGAACAGATGCCTTTTAAATAGCTTTGGGAAAAAAAGCTAAATGGAACATTTCAAATCAAGAAGAAAAAAAAGCATTCCTGAAAATAATCCCCAAAATATGAGAGGAACGGTACCCCCTCCCCCTCCCCCTACCTATTAACTCCTTTATTCTTTCATGTTTGTGTAGCTCTCTTTGTACTTCAGTCTTTTATTTGTTCCATTTTGTCCTTCTCACTATCTTTGTTTTTCCTCTTTTTTTTTCTTCTTTCTCTACTTGTACATCTGTGCATCTCATAGCTGTTCTAACTGGAAGCCAACACACTTATATAATTGTAAGAGTTGTGTGTATGTGTGTGTGTGTGTGTTGGGAGGGGGGGTTGACCAGGGCTGCCCTCAGTGCCTTATCTGTTTGGACCACAGCTATGGCGCCTATTTAGATAATAAGGCAGTCTGTCAACACTTGCCATCACACACATACACACACTCCAGTGGTTGACTTGATATCACAGCTGAGCGGTGAGTAATAGTGTCACAAATAGTCAATATGTCATAATTACACCGTTTAATAGGCATTTGACCGTATATTTACATAACAATAGACTTCAGACCAGTCTCTTTTTATCCACAGCTTTACACAACATTGGGGTACACTGTTTATCTGTATTGTCTCAGGTGGATTTCATGTCAGATTCAGGGAAACTGAAATGAGTTGGTTATTAGACTCACGCCGTCCATACCACCCAAGCTGAATGGTACAAGCTGTTGGCTAGAGGGCTATACCGTTTTCATTCAGTCCTACTTTCATTAGCCTGGGATTTCTGCTCCCACTTTTCTAATTCTACCAGAAGTGAGAATGTGGTAACCCACCCGGCTATTAAGAGCAACATTAAACTATGGCTGAGGTCAGGAACTGTATATCTGAAGTGGAAACAAATGCTTTTCATGAGCATACGGTAGCTTTTCCCAGCTCCATGGGAAGATGTAACCGTGCTGAAAGCATATGTACAGTAAGTGACTGAACTGAAAGAGTTTGTGTAAAATTCCAATACAAATTTCTTTGCCCAGAACAAATGGCATACATAACTGCCATTTTAGATTCATTCCGATGCTTATTCCATCTGCTTCTGGATGCCTGTTTCATAATCCCAAGTGCCGTTATCCCACACTGAGTCAGGTTTTTCTTACACAATGGTGAGCTATACAATGCAGCCAGACAGTGCTTTTGTGAAGGAGGCCTATCATTAGCCTATCATTATTCACCCTGGGCAATATTCACACGCAGGTTGGGTACATAATGTACCCTGAGAGCACACATATGTATGCATACACCAATGTGGATGTTGACTGAAATGAGAAAGACAAGCAGAGGGATGAGAATGTGCATTAGAGCCCTTCTTTTTTTCTTTTTTAGTTAAAGCGCATACATACTTATACACTTTGTCCATCTTCTTTTCCCCTGTAGGGCATGTAGCTAAAGAATTAAGCATACTTGAGCAGAAAAATATTGAGAAATGCTGTTATAGCTGTTGGGAAGAGGAAAAAAAATCACTCTTCTGAAACTTCTGCAGGTCATGAAGTCATGCTTTCCAGAACGGGGGCAGGTTTACAGCTCCAGGACCAATCACATATTCTACATTTGAAATTGACATCTGCAGTTTGGCAACATGCTGTGTTTTTCTTTTCGGCCTCTACTGCCTGTACACTTTCTACTAAACAATTTTAAGATGTTGTGTGGGTGTATAATTTAGGTACCCAAAGTTTCCCAAACATGACTCTCCTGTCATGTTATGAGCCGAATGGTAATGTTTACGAAACTGAAAATGTATTTCTCTGGAGGTGAAGTCAAACTTCCCGTTAAGTTGCTCTGAGTCGTTAAATAATTATATAATGTGTGTAATTGAATTCCTACAAACCTCACACCAGCGGCCCTATTTAATCTCTAGTACCTGATTGACATTTCAACAGTCGGTGCAATTAAACCCTTCTGAGGTGCTTTGAAGAGGTGTCATTCCACCAACATCTGCACCATATCTGGGAACACCTGTCTCGTCCTGTCATCTTTAATTGCATGATGAAATTATGATTTTGTAAAACATTCTTCACATAGCTGCCTGTGAAACTGAGCTGGGAACATGTTGTGTAACCTGCAGGTACTTAATGCAATCCATTTGTTTCATCAGATGCTTCAGAGTATGCAATAACCTTTGCTTAAATCAAGTGTACGTTTGGTTTGAAGGAAATATACTGTAGTTCTTGGCTGAATGTGATTATACTAAAACTGCCACTCTGAATTACAGTTTACAGTATACATGCTTTAAAAAGGCCAAACGACTGGCAAATCCCCATGAACCACAGTCAAACTCTGACTTTAGTGTAATGAAAATGGTTTCCTGTTTGTTTCTAGGCCGTCCAAATTTCCATACTCTTTTTTTTTTTTTTTTTAGATTTAAGTGTCCCTGCACATTGGACAGCGACCCAGTGAAAGAAAAAAAACACTAAAAACAGGAAAGAAAAATCAGAGGGATAAAAGAAACAGAAGAAAATAATAACAGGACACAGAATAGGGTAATATGACGTAGAAGCTGGCAGAAACATATAAACATGGCAGTTATCATGTTGAGACACAATCTATTAAAAAGAAAATGTGAAATGAAAGACAGTGAAAGGACATCTGTCACTAAAAAACAATGAAAGCCAAGTTGCGTATAGTGGCTATGGCTTAGCTCGATCCACCTGGTGTACAGCAGTGGAAGAATGAAAAGGTGGGCCATTCTGCCAAGCCCTTTTTTCCTCTCCCCCCTCTCTTTTATTTGGTATAAATGCACTACTGAGAGAGAAAGAAGAAAAATGAAAGCATGTGCCAAGTTTCAGTGAGTCTGTGATTGTTCTGGCCTTTGCCCAGCACGAAGAAAGAGAGACAGACAGAGAGTGAGGCACTCGCAGGCTCCAATGAGCGAAAATACCAAGATGCATCCTGTCCATGAACTCACTTCTCCATTCAAGCCCCTGTGTTTTTAACCCATAAAGAGCCAGCGCTGCTCTTGTGGCACTTCTCAAATAATAATGATAGTAAAAAAAAAAAAGATAATAATAATAATAATAATGGATTGCATTTATGTAGTGCTTTTCTACGGACACATACTCAAAGTGTGCACAGTGGTTTCATTATTCATTCACTCTCACATTCACACTCTGGTGGTGGGAAACTACATATGTAGCTACAGCTGCCCTGGGGCGTGGCTGCTAATTTACGCCGATGACCCCTCCGACCACCACCAATCATTCATACGCATTCATACACCAGTGTGAGTAGCAGCACTGTCTTGCCCAAGGACACAATGGCACATGTTTAGGACAGAGCAGGATTCCAACCACCAACCCTTAGATTATTAGAAGACCCCCTGTACCTCCTGAGGCACAGCTGCCCCCCCTGCTCCGTCACCCCAAGCTCTTTTTGTTTAAATACATGTTTTTCCATATGTAACTTTTCTCAAGTGATTTCTCACCATTCATTATACTATTATAATCTGTATTTTGTGGGGGTTTTTTCCAGTGAAAATAATATATACATTCAGTTAGTTATATATTTGCTGAAAAAGCTACTTTGTTTGTTTCTGATATTATGACAATTAAGTTTAATCTGAGCTTTTATGAACATCTTCATGATCAGTAAATTAAATATGGGATTTTTTTTTAATTGAAGATATTCAAAATACAGAGAATAATATTATAATAAATGGTGATAAATTACTTAAGGTTAAATAGAGAGAAAAATTCATTTGGGCCACAAAACAGCACTGGGTGTTTAAGGGTTAAACAGGCAGACGTAATAATGGAGCGGGCCAGGATGGCAGAGTCTGAGGGGGCATTATGTCCTCTTGCCTCTGCCATCTCACTGTGCCATCATGGCGAGTAATTAGCAGCAATGATATTAAATGACCTCTTTCTGCATTCCTTCCAGTATGGAGTCATGGAGAGGCATGAGTCATAGATCATCATTATGTTTGCATGCTGTGGTGTTTACACAGTTTGGGATTAGGCTAAACAGAGGTCCTCTGAGAACAAGTAGAAGCTGGACCAGATACAGCTCTGATGTTCAGTTTTGGAACCAACAAGGCTTCTACCGAGAAAGTGTGGGAGTTCAGGGGAATGCTGACAAATGCTGAAACTCTGTTCCGCTCTTCCTTCATCCACTCCTCTGAACAATCCCTAGTTCTGTTGTTGTGTTGTATAATTATCCACATCTTATACAGTATACAGATTGATTCCACAAACGCTGCCATCCAATCTTTCACCAGCCTGCGACACACACAAAGACTCTTTATTACTGTGCTGAATGCAAAGTGTCATATAAGGGGAAGTGGAGCTTGAACTGGTCTAGCAGAGAGCAGGAGGAAGAAAAAAAAGAGGAGGTGAATTTATGTAACGCGGAAGGTCACAACCTCTCAGCGCTCATGAGCTGACAGTATGGAAGTAGGTTGGGGTTAGAAGGTTTTTGTGGCAGACGTCTTGTGCTCAGGGGAGCATTAGCTGAACAGGAAGACTGATGGTTGACCCAGTCCTCACCTATAAAGCAGCAGCTCAGTGGCCTGGAAAGGTCATTCTGAACAAGTAGGAAAATTCATTCAGCGCAGATTATGAAGAAACAGAAGCTGTTCAGACAAACAGGATGCATGTTCAATATAATGTGCATTTATTTTCACAAAAAAAGCTGTTTTTAAACTATCATTGTGATGTGAGAAATGGTTCCCTTATTTATCCATTTCTGCTCGGTGCTCCCTGCTGCTCAAGTATAGGCAGGAATTTTGACAGGAAATCACATTCATATGTATGGTGCATGACTTTGCTTTTCTTCTCTTACACATTTCCATCTGTAGATTATGCACATTTGCTCACTTTGACCCTAATGTATTTACTTATCTGCTACCCTTGGGCTTGTTTAGCATATCTTAAACTCTGCGTTACTCAAAGCTGTTATAAAGCAGCACAAGGTGTGTGGGAAGGAAACAACACATGCAGAATAAACTGGTTCGAAACTCTGCTCTTTTTTTTTTTTACTGTTTGTCTTTTCTTTAGTAGCTGTGAAAGAGCAGCGTTAAATGGAACTAATCATAGCACCACCTTGCAAATAAAATGCCAGGATCCACATAAAGGTGATGACAGTCTTCTTACGTTGACACATAGATGAATGCTCAGATAATCCAACCATGAATAATCTCTAAATCTACCATAATGACTGTCTGCTTCTCCTGATTCCAAGGCAGCGTCCTGTTCTCACCAGAGGTTACATAACAAACAGACAGACACAACACTATGGAAATGTTGGCAAAACTCAGACAGTCCTTTCAAGCTTTATGTCGGTAGAATTATCCTTCTGAATTGGAATTAATGTGTCGTTATCTGATCCATCCAGGGGCTTTGAGTGAGGAAGTATTTCTAGTGCTTTTTTTTTTTTTTTTTTTTGTATGCGAGACCATTTCCGAGCCCTCTACAGGGAAAAGGATGCTATTGTAGCTCATATCAGTGGGAAATTTAGAGAAACACCCTGATAAAAAAACAAAGCGCTTTGCTGTTATTCTATGACAGCCAGAAAAGGGTGGATATAAAAGAGAATACTAAAAAGACATGCAGGATACTTCCTCCTATTCATATTTAAATGAGCTCTCTAGAAGTAGGTATCAGATTCAGACAAGGCACTACTTGTCCCGTGAGTGTTTTCCTTTTCTTGCAATATTAAGTAGCAATGATATCTAGGCCATTGCGTTGAAAACTGAAAGCCACTCTCTCAGGACTTGTCTTCTGGCAAAATCTCTCATTTTCCCTCCCATTATGGCATCCTTACTGACATTTACATTGGACTGAAATCAATGGAAACAGCTTTACTGATTCTGACTGGAGAGCCAATATGCAATGCATTAAGGGCTGTTATTTGCTGATATTTCCAAACTATGATCATGTTTTTTCTCTATATAAAAGCAAAACAACCCCATCTGTACTAAGTCAATGTTTCAGCACCTGCCCTTCTGCTCCTGTCTGTCTGTTATAGTTTAGAATAACTTTCTATCCTGTCAAATGCCGTGACAATAGCAACAACAACAGTACATTAATTCTAAAAACTGCTGGCCTGTAGCAATAGACTAAGCAGCCCATGGCACCTGTTGTCACCATCACAATGAGACGTGCAGTGGGACAGATTAAAGACTTAGATTCCGCTTATTATCCTGATCCCGTGATAAGAGGCTAACACGTTTTGCAGATGTCTGCATGTTACTCACAGCAGCCCATTGAACAATCTCCAGGATGTGTCATCTTAATAACTAAAGTGGGGATTTATTCAAGAAAGGTTGTTTACTACTTCATTGAAGTATATTTTATTTTATATATATACTAAAAAAAACAAACAAACAAAAAAACAGTAAATCCGTCTTTGACAGTATTGCAACAGATTTCAACTAAAGTACATTCAGTCATGTCACAATTTTCTAAACCAAACAGCACCATTCCAAAACACTACGGAAAAATATTTAGCTGATTTTATCAATATCAGCATTTAGACTTTAGACCTTTGTAATATTGAGACGTTATCATTCTCACTCCAAACATGCCCGCTTGCCCCTCCTCATATCTCAAGGTAACCATGTTTTTTTGACAGTTTACCTAAAGTACTGGGAGTACAGCCAAAGTCTCCTATCAGAGGAAACACTGTCTAACAACAGCTGTGAAAGCCCTCTCCTCCCTCCCTCCCCTTTCTCCTCCTCTCTTTTTCTCTTCCTCATTTTTGTATTTTCCTGTTTTGGTATTTAGTAGCTCTCTACTTAGTCTTAAATACAAAGCAAGGGGTTGTCCTGAAGCTGCAGGGTACAGACGCAGCAATTGGTAACTGGGCAGTAATGAAAGGTGATCCCAAGGATTGTTATTATTGTGTTAATTTGTGTGTGTGTGTGTGTGTGTGTGTGTGTGTGTGTGTGTGTGTATCTGTTTCTGGGTTGAACTCAGAGTCACTTTCTGTTCATGCAGACAGGACAGTTTACTGAAAATATTTTAAAAATGCACGACATATCACATAATTAACATAAACAGCCTTGCAACGTAATATTCCCTCACATTGCAGTTCACTGTATAATGTACATGTCTGCCAGCACTTGTTTGACTTTTATGGGTGTGTTGATAATGTTTTAATTTGCCAAAAGTAGGACAAGTCATGTGACTTAAATAGCTTTTGTTACTTACATATAAACATGTGTAATATGACGTGTTTGTAGGCACACCACATGACAAAAAAGCCTGACATCTGTGGTTTCTTCATAAAACACATACAAGTTGCTACATGGTGTAACTGTAGTTTGTAATTTGCTTCCAGCAAATCAACAGTTACTAGTGTTCCCTTTTTGTGTGCTTGTCCCAATGTTTTCAACTGTGTTTTTAACAACAGGATGCAAAATAAGAAGACTGGGCACCGAATGTTCAGTTTAGGCAGAGAATATGGCCCAGACATGATTTCCTTGCAGAACAAACAATAGGTTTGAGAATTGACCCAAGTGCAGGTTTGGTGTGTGCAAGGCTGATTTTGTTTCAGCATGTCCCCTCTGACGCTGTGCCCTTATGTCGTTACACGTAAAGAACACTGCCTCGCACTCTCATGCCCCCGTTGGTGGAACATCCACAGCGTGAGACTAACACCTGTGCCAAAAATAGGTGAGCGCTCCAGACAACAAAAAGGAATATGACGAGACAGGTCAGAGACAGGATAATTACCTTGAGGCGGTGTCAAGGCTAGGCTGTCCTGACAGTCAGATAGGATTTACTGTTCAGACAGACGGTGTAAAAGGTCATAGTTAGCAATAACAATTGAGGAAGGAGGGGCAAACACAAAGACAGATGACAAGGCAGAGCAGGACAAATGACTGTACACAAGGTGGCAGACATGTTCCAAGATGTGCAGGGTGTTTGTGAATCCGGTTTGGAAGTGTCTTTGCGTTCACAGTTAATGATCACATCAGTTCAAATATTAAATAAGGGAGTATGAAGACATTCTTTTTTGACCACCAGACTGTGCACCTTCCTATGTGGTTAGACTTTAATAACAGCCTCGACAAGAAAGAACACCACAGTCATTAAATAAGTCTGGAGTAGACAATCAGTCACATAACATAACATAACATAACAGAAAAAAACACTAAGACCAATAACACCTGGCTGTTTTTGACACAGTGTACACTGTAGTGTGGGGTCATGACGTGTTCACTGGGTGTGGGAATCTTTAAAATACTGTTTCAGTTCTGCAAATGTTGAAATACTTCCTCAATGTAGAATACACTGGTTAGCCGTTCAAATAATTATTAAGATAATATAAGTGCTCATTTCTGTAGTCTATAGGAGATCTCATATCTACAAACAGTAATTAAATATTAATGAAGGAGCAAATGAATTGATTGACCACAAAAATGTAAAGCATGTGTATGTCTACATCTAAAATATTGGCACATTTTATTTTTTGCAAATATTATACAATTATGCAAAAGCAAAGCTAAGGCTGGTACGATTCCATAGTTTTGTGATACACTGTGCACACTTGTGTTATCATAGGACTGAAGCCAAACAAAACCCTGGATCGGTACAATGTTCCACAGTGCAGTGCCTGAAGGTTTGACCTCAAAGCCCTCTTACAGTCTCTTCCTCTTTAATGTGTTTTTTTTTTTTTTTTCTTTTCTTGAGCTGTGATTGCTTTTCAGAGAACACATTTGTGCAATCTTGGTTGTTAAGTACAAGAGCTACTAGTTTTTTGTTGTTGTTTTTTCTCAAGGAAATTAATGTCAAACTTTCTCACTGTTACTTCACCTCATGCTGCCACACTGGCACAAAGCCAAGGGAACATCACACTAGTGGGAATCTCATTCATCACTGCTTAAATTCTGTGATTTGAGTTTAGTGATAAGGTGACAGTGTACTGGCCTCCAAACACTGCTTACGTGGGTAAATCTAACATCTTCAAAACAACAGCAGCCTCTTACGCACTTCTTCTCACCCATAGACCAGATCTGATTAGAGATTTAACGTCAGCCTCGGCTTTCATTTCAACATCCCAGGCAGAGCTGTCTTCTCCTTATTCCTTTATCACTTCGAAAAAGGATTTTATTATGACTGCCATGGGAGGATATTTAATTTAAATCTTAATTAGTCCTTTTCTCTCAGCATAAACCCATAGTACATCTCTTTTCATGACTATATTCAATCTAGGAACAGACAAAGTCAGTGTTACAAAGGTGTTCATTTGGTAAAGAGACTCCCTGTTTGAGAGTCTTAAGAATGTGAGTTGTCCTCTGCCAAATATTGTAAATCTACACGCCCTGACAGAAACAACAAGAGACAGTGTAATACTAGTACATGCCTGTTTGCGTGTGCATGTGTGTGTGTGTGACTGCTGTGTCCTCTGTTCATATGCATATTCAAGTTTTTTGTGTTTTACCTCTACATGCCTTCATGCTTGTTTGTTCTTTTCACTTGCATACAACAGAAAGATCCATTCAGTGCGTTACCTTCCACGCTTGACTGCACACCTTTGCCTGCAGGAGAGCGTGAACGTGTACCTGTGCTGTGTGTGCGTGCAAAATAGATATAAGAGTGTTCTGCAGTTTCAGGAGTGAACTTTGGACCTCTGCATTGTTTACCTGAGCTTTTACACAATGCCGGGGATGGCAGAGATCACGCATACTCACTCTTGTACGCAGCTTCGAAACCAGGAAAACACCATTTAAAAAAGACAATTTGTCCTGTGTATGTTGACCGACTCCAAGTTCAAGCGTCATTTCAACGAGAAATATTTCCTGTTTGTTTCCAGGACAAAAGTTTGAACCTCAGCCTTTCACCGTGAGCAAATTATCTGCAGGACGGTACTATTTTTTGGTGAAACTGACACTGAATTTAACCATATAATGAATAGCAATTTATCACAGATGACATTTACATTTTCAAACAAAAACTTAAGATTTAGTCATTTCACACAGTTGTTTTGCAGATATTTCAGAACGCCTTGTTTTAGCAGTGACACTTTGAGCAGCTGCAGCATAATTTACTACAAACTGTTGCATTCACTAAGTGTTTCCAATAGAATGCCTTTAGGAAAGAAGTTCTTAGTTATTGCATTGCTGGATCCCCACAGCTGTACATCATCATACTGTATTTGCATTATATTTATGTTGTTTATGTGAAGTGAGCTGCACATCTCAGCAGACTATAATTTTCTAAATCACCAAATATCCTGAAGTCAAGCTATTATCTCTTTCCTGCTCTGCAATCCTGCTGCTGCACGTCTGTAAATGGACTGTGACCAAAAAACAAATGACCAATCAGTGAATTTGACATGGCTTGTGCCTTTGGCTGCTGCTTTTGAAGGCAGGATAGGCTGGGGTTCCTGTCAAAACCAAAACAACCTCAGCCCAGTAGTGCACAGAGCTTAATAACACTATTTCCTTTCCTTTCCAATATTCCTTTTGTGGCTGTTAACCAATACTCTCTCTCTTTAACCTCTCTTAAGTGATTTATCTCTAGTTTTTATAATAGATTTTTGCATTTTTTCCAATGAAAATCAGGTATTTATCCAAATTTAATTTACTGGTCATGAAGATGTTCATATTAAAGTTGATTGTCATAATATCAGACATGGAGAAAAATGAAGAAAGCCATGACAATAGGACAAACTGCATTTTACACCAACATATTGACAGGTTTAGTGGATCAACAGGTATTAAACACTTTAGATCAGTAGGTGGTTTTGGTCACGAGTGGCTGTTTGGGCCTTTATAGGTTAAGCTTTGTCAGCAAAGCAAAGTGGGCCATATGGGTATCTGTAACATTAAATTTGACATGGAAATGACCTGTGTGTTGATATAATCTAAGATAATGTCAGAGAACTTTGAAATCTGCCATATAGTCAGTTGTAATTGATTTTTCAGGCACAAATAAAAGTGTGTATTTAGGTCAGGTCATAACACGTACAATTTAACCTGTTTGACGCTGAAATGGATTAAGTTTATATAACATAAAGAATCCAATCAGTCCTATTACTTCTTTTGAAAATGCACTGAAGCTTTTCTCGATTTAACTGTGAGAATCATGATGTAATAAAGACTGCGCCTCAATTTATTAGTTTCATAGTTTTGACATGGGTGGCCAACATCTGGATATACGTTTTAGTTGTAGATGTGGCTGCCTTAATTGCACTTTCTCGTTAATGTTTCTCAAGTTTTTCGTAGAAAAAAACAAAAAAAAAAAAAAACGAGGGTTTGCACATCTGGCCCTGTCCTCCTCTATCTCAGCCAGTCGTCTGCTGGTGGGGGATCCTCACCATGCAGACAGGCTGAGGAAACATTGTGCACACTGTGTTCTTTCAGGCCTCTGTTTGCATGGGAACTGCAGTTATAACTCTATGGGACAACATGGGCCTGTTGCCTCTGTGGTTTGTCAGACCTCAAACTTGAATGGTTTTAATCTGTTATGCTATCTGAAGGGGAGTCACTGCATGTATATCCAGTCTGAGTTATAGTGTCTCACAGCTACAGTTTGAGTTATATCAGATTCCCCTTTGAGAAAAAGTAAAAGTGGCTTTTCTCACTGAATTTATTTCAACAGTATGCTTTGGTAGAATTTATGTTCCTATTTACATATGAATGCAACATTGTCTGATGTCTTACTTTGCAGTCGCTGCGGTGCAATAAATCTACCATAAAAAAGCGTTCTCACATAAAACAAAATGGTAATGGAGAAAAGAATAGATGCCTCAAGATCAAGCACATACAAGATTCTGGATTCCGGGTGTGAAATGAAGAATAACTAGTCCATTTACGGTAACAAATGCGCTTTAAGTGTTACAGTGATGTGGAGTAGTCACAAGGTTCGTGCACAAAAAGTTCCCTTAAAGCTGTTATATTGTACTGTATAAATACACAGTTTTATACCAACTTCATTTAGATAATGCAAAAGGAAACACTATCTATCAAAACTACATTTTAAAAGCATTTTATTGTCTCATACGTCACGTGCATCTATTTCTGTTTTCACACGTGCGTCTACATTCTGCAGTAGTAGCAGCATAATAATATGATCAAAAGCATGTTATTATTTTGTCACCAACTTAATTTATAGCTGCCCTACTTGAATGAAAATGAGTGTGAACGGAGGAAGACTGAATTATGATCAGAATAATTCCTGTGGTTTTGTTGAAAAGATTAACACAACACAACTTGTTCAGCTTGCAGAGATCACAAACTTATTCATTAACTTCTCATAATTAAAGCCAGGAGCTATTACTGCAGCATTTATAGCCTACGCGACAACACTTCTTACAAGGCTGGGAATTCTTCTTGAATTCAGCAGCATTTGATTAAAGCAGTGTTTTGTTGGAGGCGCGTAAAAATTACCAACAATTGGCACAAATAAAGTACCGTTAAAGGACTGAGGGAAGTATCAGTTGTTTGCACAGGTTATTGTACATTTGTCATATGTTGGATTACTGGGTTGTACGGCTCATGCATTACAAATAAGCAAAGTAGTTTGTTTGTGATTATCTATGTATCCCTTTAAGCTGTTAATGCACTTTCCTTCAGGAATGACCGCCAGTGACTTGTCCATGGGAACTTAGTCGCTGCTCCATCGTCATCCCGCAGGTGACAAAGGACTAGCTTTAATGCACAGCAGAGGTGTCTGCTGGAGACTGTGGGAACAATTTAGTGTTTGGATGACACTAACAGTGAGAGTTAGCAGGGTGCCTATCATCCAGTTAAATCCAGAACGTGCTGACGAAGCTGTACGTGCATGAACATGCACACATGCAAGTGTGTGGCCAACTGCGCACACTTCCCTAAACACATACAAACAAAAACACAAGCAAGCACAAAAATGAACACCGGGTGATTGCTCAATGGGGCCCAGCTCCCTCCTGTGCTGTCCTAGTTGCTGGCGACTTGGGTCACACAGCTGCATGCTAAACAAAAACGCAACTGGAAAAAGAATGGAGAAGCTTGAGAAGAAAGAAGAAAAACTCGATTGCAGCATGGAGTGAGGGATGTTAAAGAAAAGGTGAAAAGGGCGCAAATAAAAGAGCATTAGAGATTTAATGAGAGCCCAAGGCAACCCAAAGGAGAGCCAACCTTTTTTTTTTTTTTTTACCTGTACAGCCTTAACCAAACATTGAAAAACACTGTTGAAGCTGTGCCATGTTCTTCAGGACATTTCTATAAACCCCTCTACTTAAGAGAATCAATATATCCAGTGTGGCATGTAAAATAAGAGCACACGGGAGATGAAGAGCATTGTTAACAATCTTGGTTTCAGATAAACCAGTTTTGGATCACTTACAGTAGATTTACATTTCTGGGTCCCAGCAGCCGTGTGATGGATTGGCAGTTTGTACCCATTAGTCGGATGTCAGCATTCCACCAGTGAAGGCAACTCAGATTAGACGCACAACCACACCAGTACAGACAGCTGAGGTATACGCTAAAGTAACATAGGCAGATGAATATAGACAGATGGCCATGAACTCTGCAACCTTTTGTTCTGGGACCTGATCCAACCAACAGTGTATTTAGCACAGGTGCTTTGCAAAGTGGCACCACTCAGCGTACACTAGACCCACTCTTTGTATTACTTCAATACATTACGTTTTTATGTCATGTACCAAGTAAAAGCAGTGTGTTATGAGGACAAGCTGCCTCTGTGCATCTGAATATATGCTCTAGAAATGCAGGGCAGAAAATCTAATTGATTTTCAGCATGGCTAAATACACCAGAACAGAAAAAATAATGAGCAGCCCAATAGATCTTGACATAGGTCTGAAGTAGGTGATCCATATTAATTCAGAGGGCCTTGGCATCATTAATGACAGGTTTTCATGCTATTTCATGCCCAGTTGAGTCTTTAAACTTCAGCCTTGTGCATCTGCATCTGCATAGCTGTTAAATAAATCACTTAACAGCATCAGCTTTTGTATGAACAGTGTGTGTCTGTGGTCTTATGTAAATGCAGGACTGCACTAAAACACAGATGGGATCCTCGTGAGCCATGTACTGGAACATACTGTTACTTCTTTAAGAAAATGAAATTTAGGGATGAATGTGGCCATACCTCTGCTGTAAGTCAGCAATTTCACAGTAAATTTAACCAGGAAATTATCTGTGTTTAGTTCTCTTTACACAAGGTAAGTCTTTATATTATAGCCTGAAGTTGTCTAACTTCTGTTGAGTCACAGTCACAGTACTTTCATACAAAGTCCTGAAGCTTGTTAACCACAATATATGGCACAGCTCCATTCACTACAACAAAGTTTGTACTGATGTAAATTGCCATTCGTTGCAGTGTTTTCTACTGTAAATAAGCCACACATCTGAAATGTGGAAAGAATAGCAAGTGAGGGTAACCATATATGTTGCATTCCAGAGTCCTGGGAGGTAGAATATATCTCAGTTGGACTTAACTACATCCCACCTTAAAGTGTTCCAGGTGATCCACATTTGACAACAAACATGAAGATTACAAATTTAACCCTTTCATGCATAGTGGTCACTATAGTGGACAGCTGTTCAAAGCTGTTCTCGTGTATATTCATGGAATTTTGCTGTTTTAGTTTCATATCAGCCAACACATGGGTGTTCTTGCATCATCCCATACATTGTAATTGATACCATTACTGTAAGTTTGCTGTTCTTGATAAACCTGATCTGCAGTGACATATCTGACTGTATCATTACATTACATTTTGGCTGACGCTTTTATCCTAAGTGACTTACAAGGTACAGGCTTGTATAACGTAAAGGGCCCAGCTGGGATTTGACCTACCAACCTTCCACACCAAAGTCACCACTAAGCCATCCAGTCACTATCTACATCTCTAATCTCTCACTACTAAATCAATTGCTTGTTATTGTTGCTATAGACTGGAATTAACAACAAAAAGATCTTTTTTATATACATTATATCCATGAAGTGGGTGATGACTAGTATTAGATTATGTTAAAATGTGATAAAACATCAGATTAGCAGCATTAAAAATGTTTTTATTAGTATATCAGTAAATACATGTTTCTTTGCTTCTAAAATGTAATTCATAGTGACCAATTGAGTGGACTTTTTTGCATCTCCATTAAAAAAAAAAAAAATTAATAACATTGTTTTTTTTTTTTTTTAATGTATAAAGAGGAATAAAAACAGGAAAAAAAAATCTTGCTTAAGGTTCTTATAATTCATGCATGAAAGGGTTAAGCTCGTCTTTGCTTTGTTACTGAAGAGTCATTATGACTTTCCACAGAACAGTGTTCTCATATACGCAAACGAGATGGAAGAAACAAAATGATGGATGAGCTAATTATACACAGAGAAGTTTTTATTCATCGTGAACTTTCACACTGTGTAGCACCATTGTTGTGTTGACGTCATGTTGTAGTTTGCGGTGAGGTCGGAGTACTTCGAACTGGTCCCACTTTGCTACTGGGACCTTCGTCAATGCATTTTACAGAGTTGGACATCAGGAACTTCCCATCACCCAGGACTCTGGAATGTGGCAATAGTGCACACATGTGCTGTTCCATAACACTGAAGGATGGTGATGAAAAATATATGATGAAGTTACAGCACAAGACAGATGTAATACAGTCCAAAACATTTTGTAGCAGGACATGAAGTTCTAAAAAAGCCTTTCAGACAAAATCTATGAAAAATACAGGATTGTAAATGTTGTCCACTGCTTTCTGAATTTCTTTGACCTTCCCATTTATGCTAAACATAATTAATATTTTTCTGTAACTAAATATGCTGTACCCCATAATAGAGTAAAATTAAAAGCCTTTTGGCGAAGCTTACACCCACATTTGGCCTGCAACTAGTATTTAACCAAAAAGCTTCACACAGCAGATCCAGTTCAACTGAAAAATATAATGATATAATTATACAATGCAGAGGATTTATAACATCACTGTTATCACCAATTCTCATTAATTTTTTCTGTATCTTACATTCATTTGCATCTTTTCTTTAAAGAGCAAATTAAATGTAAACAGAAGGTAATGTAATAAATCACATTTTCAAAGACTTTATAGCTTGTGTGTGCTTGTGAAGTGCACATGGTGTTACAGTATGTGCAACATGATAGTTGTCTGAGGACATGTAATTATATGTAATTACTTATGACTTGTTTGTCAGGCTGAAAACGCAAACGAGTAGCATAGTTTTCAACAGTCACGAGCACATATCAACTTAATTTCAACAGACTGAACATATGATATTCTTATTTCAGAAAAAATGACTTGGTTTTTTTTTTTGTTTTTTTTTTCAAGTCTATGCCAACACCTCATAACATTGGAGACAGTGAGAACTCCACCCATGTTTGAGGGAATAAGCCTGATACAAAAGGATTAATTTATCTGGATTTTAAAGGGCTTGATCTTAACACGATTGGTATAAACATGCCCAAAATAAGCCGCAAAAAATCCCTGGTGCTATGCAAGCTTATTCAGAGGCACATGTAATGCAAGTAATGACTGTGATCAGTGTCAATAAATGAAGTAACTGAAACAAAACACCACTGGTAGAGTGAAATCTGGACCAAATCGATTGAAATACACTGGGTTGAATTATCAAAACACACATTATACAACATTCAGAAAGAATTATTGAAAAGGTCCCACACCAAAACTGGATTCATGATGATTTGTAGAAAATACTTCGCATCAAAAATCATGTGTTTGGTATCGAAGGTCAAACCCTCCACCACTAGCCCGGAGGATGAAACAGGATATTTATGCAGACCAGTCAATTAGAAGGCAGCTCGCAATTAATAACAGTATAAGCCATGGATTTCCTTACACCAGTAGCAGTAGCTCCTGAATCATTTGTACATTAATTACACCTTTGATGACAAAAGAGGATCGCTGAAATAACAAACCAACATACTCCAGATTAAATACTTTAGAGGATTATCGATAGAACACACTTATGTAACTCAAATGTTATGAAAAACACACCATATTCCACCCATCTGCCTCAGTATGATTTCACAAACACATGAAAAGTAAATGAATTTTTTTTTTTCTGTGGCTAACGAGTGCAAAACCATTCCGTATAAGTGAATAAACATTAAGGCTTCCTCTTGTTTGGCTGTTGCTAGAGTCTGCTGCAGGATATGGTCATTACGGAGACCTAGTTTGTTGCACATCATAGAATACTGATGCAACTATGTGTTTTATTGCCCATCCTGCCACTGATTTAATGAGTTGTGGACATAAGCATAGTGACAGTTCCCTTCAGCTACAGCTAAAAGATATCTTTTGCACTCTTAAATGGTGTTATTTCAGGAAACATTTTGTTGTGACTGTGTTCCACTAGACTGGAAACGCGTCGTACAAGTGCCAGTCTGAGCATGGCACTCACAGATAAAGCTGTGTATCTAGAGGTGTCGCCAGTGCTCAATTGTCTCTTTGTGCTTCGACAGCACAGTTGTCGAGAACAAACAACAGAACAGAGCAAAGAGTCAAAGGGCCTCTGCCTCTTGAACAGCTCTTTCAGTTGGAGGGAAAGATGGGACAGTCTCAGACACGTTACAGGGAAGTTGTTCCTGTTGGGGCTCAGCCGCCTTCATCGAGGACGGTGTGTGCCCTCCGGCTGGCTCAACCACAGCACACATTCTGCTGTCACCACCAGCACTTCAGCTATCCTGAGAGACCTATGGGCTACACACCTCCTTACTCACCAAGTCTGTTCAGAAGACCAGACCGGCGGTAAGTGGTGGTGAAGCTGGGGTTTGAGACGATGTGACAGACTGAGGAAACATGAGGGGAAGCAGGTGGTGATGCTCCACTCCTTCCATTATTATGTCTGTAGAAGCAGTGAAGAGCCTGGACAACCATGACACCTGTCAGTTTGCAGTCAAATTAAAAGTCAGGTAAAGGCACTGACTGCAAAAGTCAGTGTCAGAAGATGACACAATTACAGATCATTCGGATCGTGTCAAATCTTGCCTTGTTAAAAAGACAACAAAGTAGAACAAGAAGTTAGGATGCAACTTTCAACCATAGGAACTACATTTAAAGACACAGAATCAGGATGTGTTCTGAAATTCTCAGGCAATAACATTTTAAAAACAATACCTATTCATGGAATTGTTGGTAAACTGAGTTGAATTCTGCTGCTGTGTTGACTGTAAAGAGGCCGTCATACACTCATTGGATAACCATGTCATTCCTTTTCACACCTTCTGTATGTTTGATGCATTGCAGCCTATCGCTGCAAAAGTGATATGACATGCAAGACACGAACAGAAACTGACAGCCTGTTAAATTTATTGGAAAAACATGACAAAACGAAGGCTAACTATGTTGTGTTGTGTGGAGAATAACAGGTGATGACTGCGTTTTTCGTGTCCTTTGTAGAGCGTTCAGTATTCATTGCAACCTCTTGCCCACATGGACGACTTCCTCTGCGACAGCCTAAGGCTGCAGCCGGCACGCCTGTGTGTTCTCAGACCACAGCCTCATGCACGCCATGCATTCCTAATTGTGGGTGGGCAGATGGGACATGTACAGAGTAAAAAAGACAAACAGCATCCTTTTGACCAGATTAATGGAATGACCAGTGTTTCTGAAATACTGGCCAGCTCTGTGTGGGTCTTCAATCTTCTGCGACAACACTCCACAGAGCTGCTGTTCAAAACAAAAGCTGGGAGGTTGGCGGCTTGTCTTTCTTCACGCGCACTTTCTTCTTCAGCCATTGGTGCAAATGAATCACTGAGTTATGTAATGCGGTTGGCTTTTGTGCAAAGGACATCTGATGGAAATTGTGGCCCTTTGCCTAGCTTTAGAGTGACTCAGTAGATTTGGCACACACCAAACATGGCCAGGCAGTTGGTGTTCCATATAAATACGGACATATTGATTCTGAAACGTCAAGATATGACAATATTTGCAGTACTTAGAATGTTTTGGGCCATTTATGTAAATATTTTCATTTGTTAAGATTTCCATGGAAGACGTCCTTTTTCTTCTTATTTTGAGAAATAAAGCAGTCAAGGCTGCTTTAATATTTCCATTTATACTGTCATTACATGAGTGAATGTGGCTCATTAGGTATATTTTACTTGCACACTGCAGGAAGGCTTCCTGCTGTCTGTGCGTTTTATCTGCTCATCTCAGTTGAGCCACAGGCATTCGCTGTGACTCCCCTCTCCAAAATCGAACTATCTCAGTGGGCAAGGTAATTCTCCAGTTCCTCTTCACCAGAACAGGGCTTGATATTAAACCTGGCAGCTGTACTGTCACAGTACAAAATCTAAGACGACAGGCACTGTGGGCTCTAATACCCAGTCAATGTGCTTTCTGCTTAGCCTTGTTACACCAAAAGTCACCCTTTCCACTCTAATTGTTTTGTTACATAACAGAAATACTTCACCAGACTTAGTCCACACACCAAGACATTTACTATGCAAAGACCATGAAAAATGAGCCCCCTATTATTTATCATTTTTCAGTGCAAATCCTCTTTTCTTCTATGTTTACACCCAATTTGTATAGAAAACCATGTCGCTGTGTTCACCAGGGTATTAAAAAAATCATTGTTTGACCTGAATCTTCTTTTAAATATAAACCCAGCAGAGAATTTTCATCAACATTATAGACTATTTGCTTGGCTGATAATATTCTATTGGTCACCGGTGCTTTGGAAGAAAATTTATGGCACAACAGAGATTCTCTAATGGAAAAGTAATTGGCTTATTATCAATATTTAATCTTATAATTGCCACAACAACTGGGAACATAGTGTGACAGCAGAGAAATGCTGAGCAATTACATTAAAGCTATTAAAACCTGCAGGGACTCCAATGAAAAAACAAGGTCTATTGCTCAATCACAACCACAGTTAGTATTATTGAGAAAATAACGTGACAGTGAGTATGTTTGTTGTATTGGCTTGTACCATCTAATAATATTCATCACACTTTGCTGGAGGCTCAGTGAAGCTGTCTCACAAGTGCAAAAGGTCATGAACCAGCACATTGCACTAGTTTTTAAGTCAAATCTACTATGTAGCATAGTGATTATAGATGATGATTACAGATATGGAAAGAATAAAAAACAGGCATGCATGCCTATGTTACCTTAAACTATGCTTTGCTGCTTTGCAATTGAAGCTGCTCCTGAAAATTATAAACCATAAAATGTGGAATAAATTAAATAAAAGTATAAATGGTAGCGTGGATGATCCTTGAGACTTTTCCATACATTTTCCAAGCAGAACAAACAACCTCTAATTACCGGAAGCGCTGGAATCATGACAGCAGGAGAAGGTGCACGGAAATTCCCCAACACTGTGGAGACACATGTCCAGTCCCTTACCAGTCAGTGTACTATATACATTCACCACTAGATGGTGATAGAGTTCGAGCATTGACTGAAAGGAAATTTACCAAGAGAGGATGGAAAAATACTTAAGTAGAGCACATATGCACATGTATGTAGGCAGTAACAAACAACAACAAAGTGAAAAGAACAAAATGTCCATCTTTATTGTATCCGTAGGAATGTACAAGGGTGAAATGCACAATATTGCATAGTGTTTTTGAAATGGAAGTGATAGTAACAAAAAAGTCATAAATGCACAGTGATGATTATTTTCAGGTTAAAATTAATTGCTTCTTACGAAATGATGTGACATGCATTACATGAAAAATACACTTAAGGGTTGTTAGGGGTACATAGGGTTTTATTGGCGGCTAAGTCGGTGTGTTTTTATTTTTCACGAGACGTGTCTGTGCAGAGTTGTTGATGGGACTGTTTTGTTGGCGCTCGTGAAGTTTCTGTTATTGAGTACAGATTTCGGTCTGTGGGTTAACTGGAGAGAACACTGAAGTTCAGAAACAGGGCAGAGACGGTGCTGCATTCAAGTTCCTCGTTAGGTTCGTTATTTGATCCAGACCTTTGTTTTGCTGCCTTTTATCTGGACTTTAGCTAAAAAGTAAGGGGAATATTGGAAAAATAAACAAAGTGCAAGTACTTATGCTGCATTTAAAAAAAAGTTACTGCACAAAAACTTTTTGTTTGTTTTTCTATTTTTTTTTGTGTTCTTTTTTTGGAGGGGGGGACGACGACGACTTATTTTGCACGTGTCAAAAAAATCTCCTGATATGGAACAGAATGAATGAAAACTAATATTAAAATGAATGAAATACTTGACTTGGAAAACCATTCTGAATGCTTCTGATATCATAGTACTTCCTTATTTTTGACCCTTTGGGTTGAGTTTTATTTTTTAAAAAAAATACAAATAATAATAGATTGTTCGACTAATCACGCTCATAAAATGTGCACAAAAGTCCTAATTCCAGTTCCCTTCCTCCAACCCGGTAAGGCGTCACAGACTGGGACCCGCCAACTCATTTGACTAATGTATGCGCGCGTCAAGTGACGTCAGCGCGCGAGCCGTTCATATACGCGCCGGTGGCAGAAATAGAAACAGACAGTCGCTCGTGAAAAGCAGCGAAGCTCAAAGTCAGACACTGCACTGCCCTCGGCCCACAGCAGAGTTAGTGCATCGCGATTCAACTACACCAAAAACCAATTCGGATCTACTGCTTAGACCTCACCAATCGCAAACGTGGCGAGAAGTATCATCCAAACGAGTCTGGTACTTAATATGAGCACGGAGATGTTCGCTAAAACGCCAATGGAGGTGGCCGTCTACCAGTTGCATAACTTCTCTATCTCTTTCTTCTCCTCACTACTCGGAGGAGACGTCGTATCGGTCAAACTTGACAACAGGTAAATACATGCGAAGTACACGTTAATACTTAATTCGAATGCCTTTATGCATGATCTTATTCCGAGTCAAACAGGCCTTTTGTATACATGATGCGTTCAAAGACCTATGTGCAAAAACTAGTGTTTGTGAACGGTCACTCGTTGCACTCTACGTGATGTTATGTATTTGGCTGCAGCGAATTTGTACTTTGAACTGATATGTTTGCTGCTGGTTTTATTGTCTCACCCGGTCATGCTCTGTGTACATTCACCCAGTACTTGCTGCACTTTAACCCAGACATAAAAGCAATCCAACTTGCAGTTTATACTTTACAGAAAGTAAAGCAGATAATAGCTTGATAAACGGTTTCCCTTTCTGTTTTGGAAGGTTTCTTTTTCGTTCATAGACGACTGAAATCAGAAAAAAAAACAAAAAAAAAAAAACATCACGCTTCTTCTTTTGGAAGTTTCACAGTGACCTGGCATTACTTTAAAGTAGTTGTGTCTTTGAACTGATAATTTACCATGCCTTTTTCTTCTCCTCTGCAGTGCCTCTGGTGCTAGCGTTGTGGCCATTGACAACAAGATTGAACAGGCAATGGTAAGCTGAAATGACACAGTTCACATCAAAGATATGAAAGTATTCTGCACTAAACATGTAGTGTATGAAGGGATGTATTTAAGCATGCATGTCCAAAGTGTTTGTCTGTGAATACTTAATAATCTGCAAATACATTGTTGTATTCTATAAACTGTACTAATAATTCCAAATAGTTTGTTGCTGAAATGGTTAGAAGCAACAAATCTTTGAGAAAGAAATGTAATTTACTTTGTGCAGCCTTTTGAATGTTGTAGTAGCCAATAAATCAAGGTAGCATGAAACACAAACCAGAGAACTAGTACAGGTAATGACAGCAGGAAGACTGTAAATCCGGACACATAGTAATTTACCACCACAACATTACTGTCAAACACTTGCACTATCTTGCTAAAGACCAATCTCTGAAGACTGTCCAAAGGAGTAACAGATGACAGCAAACCTCATCAGTCTTTCAGCAAAAGCATCAGCTGTGCAACCAACCAGAACAGCCTTAAATCTTATTACAGCTTCTGTTTTTTTTTACCTTTAAACCAATTTCTCTCTCTTTTGTGTCATGACAGGATCTTGTCAAGAACCACCTGATGTATGCGGTGCGTGAGGAGGTGGAGATCCTCAAAGAGCAGATCAAAGAGCTGGCAGAGAAGAACAACCAGCTAGAGAGGGAGAACTACCTGTTGAAGAACCTGGCCAGTCCAGAGCAGCTGGAGAAGTTCCAGTCTCGCATCCCTACAGATGTACTGTTACCTCTGGACAATCAGGCCAACCAGCTGACCCCAGACCAGCACCAGACCTGCAACCACAGCACTGGCTCTGCTGTATAAGTGGCTCTGCCTTGGGGCGGGCAGAGCCACTGTCTCCTAACAGTAATGGACCTCCATTTTAACGGAAGCGTTATCAAATCGCCGCCGCTGAGAAACCTTCAAGATATGAAGGAGGAGCATCGGGGCTGTAAATGATCGATGGGACATAAAAGAACTGTTGACACTGATAAGCACAAAACAGACCTAAAGATGCTCTGACTGATGTGGTGTCAGGCCCGTCCACCGATACCGTCCAACTCTTTGTCGTAGTCTCTCTTTGTAGACAACAGTGCTAATAGCGAGGGGACTGAGTAGACACGAGGAGCACTTTCTTCCAGACAGAGGGGGACTTTCCCTGCCTAGCCAAACTCTTCTAACAAGGACCCTTTGCTCTAGAAAGGGGTTAGAGGAGGTGTTGATAGGGCTGGCCCTGCAGGTGCTAACTTGGACAGTAGGAGGGTGGGGCTGCTCTTTGTGTCACCCAGAAGAGACCCATCTGAGGCAGTCCTCCATGTCTCAATGAGGAAAGCCCCATCATGTGGATTTGTCCCATCTTGAAATACAAGTTTCATGGACTCTCAGCTACACATTTCAGCCACATAACAAAGACCTTTCCTGTACCCACAATGTATTGCGCATGTTTTCATGTACATTTAAGCATAACAAAATAATCATCAGGATAAGCTAAGGCAACAGAGGTGGAGGTTAATGCAGTATAGCCTATTAGAGCAGGTTAACGGCTGCAGTAGACTAATCAGTATACTGTAATGAGTCATAAAACATAATCTTGTATTTTCTGCAGTTGGGGCTTGCTGCTTTTGGGGGAAAATAATTCTGCTATATTTTCTTTTTTTTGTGATTTTTGAACAAAAATCAGTTGTTTATGAAATAGGAGTAATGTACAGCAGTCTTGAAAGATTATTTTTTGTATACTAGGGAGGACAGGCATATCTGCCCACCTTATTTGCCGAGCTCTCCAAAAGAACTACAGTGTACATAATACTGAAACGTCCTAGAGTAAATGTAGTAGAGAGGGCGAGCAATCAGATGCCTGCATCTCTCACTGCTGATGCACTCCTGATTTTTAGCAGTGTTGCCCAGTGTCTGGTCTGTTTGATGCTCAGATGCCAGATTGAAAACGATGGCATGACAACAGTGCCTGTCTATAGTAAGAGAGGAATATTTTCACACTGAGCTCTGTTGTTGTTCGCTAGCTACCAAAGACTTTGCCTCTTGATTTTTTTTTTCTTACAACAACAGAAGCAAACCAGGACCATGTGTAAAACTTCACAGGGAGAAGCATTGTTAGTGAGTGCTAATGTTTCTATGTGATTTTTGTAAAGATAACGGTATTGTTGCTGTAAAGTATCCATAAAAGGGTTGTTCACTATGGTGTATGGATACGACTGCACATTTGCAATAAACCTTATGTTTACATAATACAGTACACTCCTACTTTGTCTTTCTTATAAAGTACATCCACTTTGTTCATGCTATACAAATACACATAGATAGATAGATAGATAGATAGATAGATAGATAGATAGATACTTTTTCATCCCAGCAACAAATTCAAATACTTAAAATACATCATAAAGACTTTCCAGGAAAGTAATTTGATCAACACAGACAAAAACACTACGGTTTGTTGTATAATTTAGTTGCTACACATTCTTGAAGGTTTATATATTAATACATTGGGTAGAAATAATGTTCTCACCATTGACTTTTACATAGTCTTTTGGTGGTGGCAATTTTTATGGAGTATCAAGTTGTTTTTTTTTTTTTTTTTTTTTTTTTTTTACTAGAAATCGAGTTAAAGAGTAACAAATTAAGTGTCAGGGAAAAACATGCAGAATGATTTTATTTTCTGGTTTTCAAACAAGACAACCACTGTGAAATGCCACTTATTTGAGTAAATCACATATTGTCGCTTAACAAGATCTGCATCACATTCCTGGATTCACTTCAGCAGAGCACAACATCTTTGAATATTAGACACTGATTCCATTCTGTTCATCTGTGTGAGCCCAGTGTTAACACGGTCAGTCTAAACAAACAACATGTGATTTTTAAAATTAAGTGCTGTGTTACACTGAGTCTCAAAAAGGAGTTTTCAAATGGTCTGGTGGCTCCTCCAGACAATGGAAACATTAGAATCTTTCTTACTCCACGAGACTATAAAGAAAAAGTCATGATACCAGAAAGTTTACAAACTTTTCACTTTTTTCCAATTTCCAAAAGTAGACGACCACTAATGACAGTGAAGTAATAACAGCCATGTTGCCAGTGGATTGGAAAAAAACAGTTTTCCCTGGTAGCGTTTCCCTTCAGACAGATTGGCAGCCAGTCAGTTCAGCCTGTGTGTAATAAGATATGTTGTGGCTTCCCTGGAGTGTAGACTAGGCTCACATCTATCTAATGTTGAGAACAGAGGCTGTGCACAGGCCTTTGGAAAGCCCAGAACCATCCCCACAGATAAAACAGAACTACAAAACTCTATCTGCTCACTTTTGCACATCAAATAGTAGTCTCTCCTGCTGTTTCATGTCAGAACAGCCTACTTATTGTGAAGCCAATGGCCCAGATCAATATACCTGCCCCGAAGAGTGTTCTGCATTTAATTAGTGGCAAGAGGGACGTACGGAGTATTGACTACGGAAGGTATTTGTTAAAAAATGCTTAAAGGAGAGGGACAAGCTTTTAATGGAGGTTTTGCACAAGATAATCAGTCAGCCAGTGACAAGAGGCTGCAAGCGTGAGGCAGGCCGTAGCGCAAAGAGCTGATGCAGATGCTCACACTATGGAAAATTCAGCTGTGTGTGCATGACACAGGCTCTAAAGGCCTGATTTTATACTGTATTCCTCGTATTTCATGTGTCTTTCTATTTTGGGACACTGTAGTACTGTGTCTCAGAGTCATTTAAGTCCATGTGGCTTTTATTTGAAAACAACACCAGTAAATCTCGTGTCATGCTTAACAACTGAAACAAATCAGGGAGATATTTCTATGGACATTTTTGCATTTTTTTCCCCCTAGTATCACATTTGTTGCTGGCTGTTACTTCAAATGTGTGTTTTTTTTTGATGTTTGCATGTTATTGGTATCTAAAATAAGAGTCTATCAGGCATGTGTTGTGTGACTTTTAGCATTTGGATAACTCTGAAGCACATACTGTATGTAGATGACACAAAAGGAAGGTAGAAGTTGAAGGAAACAGTAAATCTTTACACAGTTTTAACACTGTACAAACCAAGACTTTACTAATTTGCATAAGGTGATTTTAACATATTTCCTGTTTCGAAATCTTATTCGACACTGACCTCAGCCTTTAGTTAATATCTCACAAGATCATGTTGCAGAATGTGTCACCATTCGTTCCTTTAAGGAATAAAGACTTGTACCCATGTATGGATTGAAACAACACAGACGTTCTGAGTCAATGAAACAGTGACTCTAAATCCATTTGTAGAAAGTATAGTTAAATATTAAGAGCGTGGGAAGAAACTTAGGTGTAGAAATAAACTTCTGATTGGACTTTTCTTGCAACGCGGCAGATGCAAGAAGAGTTTGTGCAGGATTACAGTGTTATGCAATGAAAAAAAAAAAACACATCTGTTTCAGATGAAAACCCAGGGATTCTGCTGGAATAAGCAAGCTCTGCCCTAAATGTGGTTAAGTTTGCATGCATGGGTATAATTTTGTCTGACTGCTATTCATGCAGACATATACAACTTCAGAGTCCTCAAAATGTCAACATATGCACTATGTTAACATTAAAGACAAAGTCAAATGACACACATGTTAGATGTTGGTTAAATGTTATGTGCTGTGTATTTCCTGTGTTATGAACAAGGAGCTGATCTACTTTCCAAAATAACTGTTCAAAAGGACGGCAAATTGCTGATGACAGATAGTTACATAATATGTAAAAATCTACCATTAAAACTGTCTTACATAACAAAGACAGCAGGAAAACAGTAGATTGAAAATATCTCCAGTGACATAACATTTTAAACACCTTAAAACGTGATTTGAATAAGGTTCATTTAAGGTAATATGTTAAAATGCTTGGTGACTCGTTCAGGGTGTACCTGACCTTCAGGCTCCAATGGCCCATGTGACACTAGTGAGGATAAAACAGGTTTGGATGATAAATAAATGGGAAACAATGACACCCCAGCGTGTTGCATATATCCAGTCTACCCTGTTTTTTAGTTTTTGTTGACATCACTGCTGAAAACCTCAGTCCACACAGATATTATGTCACAAATGGCAACAGGGTTTCCAGTGCTGTGGTGGTGATCTCAGGGTGCTCTGCCATTACTTTCATCCAGAAAACTGGCCGAATTGTTCTGAAAAACACTTTTAAAGCCGCCGTCATTTGCGATCTCAGCAGTTGATCTACTTCTTGCACAGATATGATGGATTCATCTGATTTTTACTCATTTTTGCAAACTTGTGGGTTCAACTTTTGGCACTCAAGTGACCGAGATGTAACCAAGAGAATCCGGTCAGTTTTCAAAATAAAAGATTGTGAAGACTCAGATAATAAATACAATGGAAATAATTAGTAATTGTATTGGTACCAATTGATCCCGGGGGTTGGGGACCACCATCTTAGGGGAAAACAGGCTCCACACAGAAAGGCCCCCATTCACAAATACATTAATTTACTAGTAAATATAATTCAAGTGGGCCCTGCAATGAACTGGCGGCTCATCCAGGGTGTACCCCACCTTCCGCCCATAGTTGCTGGGATAGGCTCCAGCCCCCCCCCCGCGACCCCGAAAGGGACTAAGCGGTTGAAAATGGATGGATAATTCAAGTGGATGTTAACGTTCTAATAGTTTAGCAGTTCATTGGCATGTTAGTGATATAAAATTGTCCTACATTATTCATAATATTCACACTTGTTTAATTTCTGCTTTGTTAAGTACATTAGTTTATTCTTTCTTGATCATGGCTGTGTTTCAGTAATTCTTTTATAGCTTCCCAGACACATACGGTTCAGCCACACAAGAACATGTGCTGCACGACCCAAATGGAAATCCAGGTTATGTGTCCACATTCAAATGTATCATTAGCATAAGGTTTTGCATATCTGGTGTAGCTCTACCTCTCCTCTTACATTTCTGTCCACATATAGCATGAGTGAACAAAAAAAAAAGTATTTGAAAAATGAAAAATTAGGCCTTTTGGTTGATTTGTAAGGTTTTTTTTTTTTTTTTTTTTTTTTTATCTCAAAATGGGTTAAAAAGTTTGCTCCGTTCAGTCTTCACTTGTGGAAATATCTGTTTCTGTCTCTTATGTCAGCGAACACGAGAGTAGGTGGAACAGCAGTTCTCATCATAAATCTCTCTGTCGTGTGTCAGGAAGGAAAAGTTAGAACTTACATATTTAGGAACATGTTAAAAAGCAGGTATCTTGGATTGTAGTTCAATGTCATCCATAAAATGATGTAATCCATCCAGCCGAGATGTTATATAACAGCGCTGCGAGG
>JAPSES010000002.1:12567190-12579855 GCA_029822895.1 Maxillicosta whitleyi
AAAAACAAATGTGGGAGTAATATTATGGGGTGTCAGTCACAATATGTGGGGGAACTGTGCTGCTTGGCGGAGGTTTGTGCTCTCTGAGTGTTTTTCTAGTTTTTAATTATTATTTGTTTGTTTTTTTCCATCACTATTTCTTGTATTTTCTGTTGTATTGCAACTGAAGCCTTAATTTTATCATGTATCCCATGACTAAATAAAGGTTATTAATCCTTTCATGCATACTGGTCACTACAGTGGACAGCTATTCCAGAGTGGACACTTATGCATTCATAATTCATACTGCAGTTTGCTGTTATTGATAAACCTGATCCATAGTAATATGTTTTAAATCAATTGCTAATTGTTATTAGACTATAATTAACATTTCTCTTATGAATATCTCCATGAACTTAGTAATAACTAGTATTAGAGTATGTTAAAATGTGAGAAAACATCAGATTAGCTGAATGAAAAACGCTTTTATTTCACAGTTTTCACACAGTTAATCACTTTCTGATGAATACATGTTTCTTTGCTCCAAAAATTAAATGGTGTCCAGCTGAGTGGACACTTTTGGAATTCCAGGAAACATAGGTTTGTAAAAAAAAATTCAATTATAGTTTTTTTCAAGCCTGAAGAAGAATAAAAAATCTACAAAAAAAAATCTTGACTAAGGTTTTCATGATTCATGGATGAAAGGATTAATATATAGTCAGATGAATTATCTTTTACTTTATTCTGCAGTTGGTAGCTCTGTGGCTGCCTTTATTAACACTCTAGTAGAGTTCAGACCTGCAGAATATAAAGCAAAAGCACATACTAGACCAACTTGTCAGTGTTTGTTTGTTTTTTTTCCCTTTAATTTGTCACTTTAACCCATAAACACCCAAACAGCTACTGGCAACTAAAACCATCTGAAATGTTTAACCCATAAAGACCCAGTGCATTTGTGATTTATCACCATTTATTTTAATATTATCACTTATAGTTTTTTTTTTTTTTTTTCAGTCAAAAGTATGTATTTTCCCATAATCTATTCATTAATCATGCATATGTTCATAAAAAGCTCAAATTAAACTTCAGGATTAAAACAAAAACATAGAAAACTGAAGAAAAATTACCTTTTCACTCAAATCTATCATTAACTAAACATAAGCCATGTGTCTCCATCCACTTTCATTGATTCAACTCCATGGGTTTTACTGGTGAATTAATGTTGTGGAACACAATGGTGTTTCCACGGTAACTACAGAGCCTCTGAACGTCCAAATGGGTTATATTTAATGATCATGAAAAGGTAAAAAACTGCATTTTGCATCAATTATTTGTATATATTGATAAGATTAATGGATCAACAGGGATTATACATTTTAGATCCGTAGATGCTTTTGGTCGTCTGTTTAGGTCTTCATGATGAAACTGTCATGTTTTTCTGCATCATCCGTGAATAGAAAACTGAAGGACTCCAAATCCTTTAAGTACAGACTTAAATGCCCTGCTGTTCAGATGCATCTAAATAGTTGAGATGAAATCCTCTGAGTTGTGTGATACTGTATAGTTACACGGGTCAAGGAGATCAGCCCAGTCCAGACATCAGCGCTGCATCTGAGATATGAGCTGGAAAACCTACTTTTGATGCCAATAAATTCTGTTTACTTCAGAAACAGAACAACTGTTTACATAGAAAAGTCCATTCTAATCATTTCATGCACTTCATCAATCTGAAATATGCCGCCTATGTGTTTGGTCTCAGTTGGGCTGATGGCCTTTAAGCCACTTAATACGGGTGACCTCATGTGAGAAAAAGGGGAACGATGGATGAGACTAAAGAACAAAATGTCCCAGACACTCAGAAATGAAACTAGGTCAGAAAGTTTGGAGGAAACGCGTGTGCTTCCTCCTACTGGCCAATGTATGTAGTGTAAGAGGTTATTTACTGTGGGTTGAGAACGGAACTAAACAATGCAACGGAAAGTGTTGGAAGTCTGTTACATTCAAAAGTGAGAGTCATTTATTCTGTTTTGTGCTGCAGGAAAACAACTGGAGTTTGGACGTGGAAGTAAAAGGGGGGTCTGGGTACATTTCTGTCGGTCTGTCTGTCTGTCCTTGTCTTAGCAGATCTACTGTTTAAAGGGAAATTGTTTGGTGAGCTGTTTGCAAAAACAGAAAGAAATATACTAAAATATAGTAAACGGCAACAGTAAAATGCATTTATATTTATATTTGTAGTGTACAGTGTCCAACAGTGAATGTATAAATAGATATAAATATCTGCTCTAGTTATTCTGACTGCAAAAGGATAACATTTATGTACAGTATATTATTAAATAAATTATGTCAGAACCCAACTTTTGCATCAATATTTTAGAAAATATAATTTATACGACAGGGTGGTTGAAAAGTAAATGGGCATTGAAAATTTGTAATAAAACTCCTATTACAAATGAATATACCTGTTACAAAACAAATGATACATGTTCTTTATTAAAATAAGCATCTGTGGCATCAAAGACGGAATGAACAGTCTTCTGAAGGACGTTAACTGGGACAAGACATTAAGAAAATAACAAATAAGAAAATAACATAAGAAAATAAAACAATAAGAAATAAAACAGTACAAAAATAAGACATAAGGAAAAAAACAAATAAGAAAATTAGACGGTAAGAAAATAAGAAATAAGAAAACAAAATTAGAAAATAAGAAATAAGACAGTAATAAAATAAGACATGAAGAAAATAAGAAATGAGACAATAAGAAAATAAGAAATAAAACTAAGAAATAAGACAATAAGAAAATAAGAAAAACAGACAATACAAAAAAGAAATAAGACATAAAGAAAATAAGAAATAAGAAAATAAAAAATAAGACATAAGGAAAACAAGAAAATAAGAAATAAGACAATGAAAAAAAAACATTAGTTTGTCTTTCATCATGACTTCAGTGATGTTAAACATTCTATATCCAATTTCTAATACCTACTTACTTTTCACCCTCTCCGTAAGTTGAATACCTGTTTACGTCACTGATTTCAAGGAATCATATCAACATAAACATGCTCTGAAACCTGTATTGGTTTCACTTAATTATTCTGACATGTTCATTGAGAATCTGTTAGTTCACATCAGGCTTCACCTCAGCCTTTGAATTCCATCAACCTTGGTTTCTTAGGGTAGTGTGATATAAGCATTAGGTTAATATAGGTTCATTATTGTTTTGCACTACTTTAAATACTGACTCAAAGATGTTAAACAGATATTAATATAAAGTCAAAACTAAATATTTGAACTTTGAAAGGTTGCATTATCAGAATTATTAGAATATAAATGATGATGCCTGTTTGAAAATAGAAGTGTGATAATATGGAACTCCAGTTTTGTTTCTTTACAATAAAATAATGAATTAATGGTGATGTTTTTATGTAATTCACAGGCTGAAATCTACCTCAAAACAGGAATGATCTACCCTTTTTTAAAATTATGATTATTACATTATCTTTATCAGTTAATACCAGTTAAAATCTTCACCAGGTAACTAACTATGTGACCCCATTTTAACATTGCACATTTTTGGAAAAAAAAAAAATCTGTTTTTAGTTCAGTTTATTTTGAATATGCAACAAAACAAAGTAATCTTACAAGTTCTTAGAAATAAAACTGATAGTAAGAAATCATGGGAAAAAAATAAGTACATATGAAAGTATGACTTCATTTACACAATTGAAAAGGAGTCAGCAGAATTAAAACTTGTTTAATCTAACAACAATCTATTCTTTACCTTTCAAAATTGAGATTTTTTTTGTTGCTAATATTGATTTGTTTTTGATCTGCAATGAATTGGTCAAATGTCCAGGGTGTACCGCCCATAAGTAGCTGGGACCGGCTCCAGCGACCCCTATGACCCTAATGAGGATAAAGAATTCAGAAAATGAATGAATGACTCACTTGTTTTTGACCATCTTATAGTTTCCTATACTATGTTGCAAATGAACATTAATTTTAGACACATTTAGTTTATATAATGTATATTATTTTATGGACAGAGGCTGAAAAGCCAGGTTCAGATTACTGCATAAAGTGAGAATTTGATTCTCCTTGGTCAGGATTTGAACAGTCAGTCCAGTTTTTTAATTAATACTGAACAAATAATAATAATAATAATAATAATAATAATAATAAGAAGAAGAATTATGAAAGAGCTGCAGCATCTGAAACCGACCACAATGAACATTTGAACATATGAACTTGATTTTTATTAGGAAAAGTGTGGACATGGAAAATTTAATCATTCAAAATATTTATATTTATTTATTTATTTTTACCAATTCCTAGTAATTTCAGGCAACCCATTTAACTCCAGTTGACCCCCTGTGGAATGATGACCCCAAGGTTTAAAAACACTGCTTTAGATTGAGATTATATCACCTGTCAGTGACGCTCCAGGTGTCCTAACAGCTCCGATTGTCACTTCTTTGTTATTAGTGTCATGAAAAGGCCCACAATGTGTTGACACAGAGAAACCTATGTAAAGAAGAAATGACTGTAATGCAGGTCTATGAATGTGTGCATATCCCACTAATGGGCTTTTCCATCTGAAAGCCTAACAAACAAGCCCGGCAAATATTGGTAGGGACAATTCTGTCAGCCAAAATATTTGCAGGGATATGTAAAAAGAATTCACTCTTCTGTATGTATCTATAACAACATCACAAGTGTCTACGTTTGAAGAGCAATAACTCCTGTATGCAGGATATAAGATTCATTGAACCGACCATTATTATTTGTAGCCATATTTTATAAGTCTCTTTGTTTACTCAGTAGCATATTCTTCACTCAGAGTGAGCAGCCAATGAACCCTGTGTCCTTTCAGCAGAAAAGGAACTCTCTCTGACTCTGAAAGTTGTGAAATGTTCAAGAAAACTAATTTATGTTATCCACTAACATCACCATTTCATTTCCTATTTTGATATTTGCGCATCACATCTGATTATATTTGAAAGCAGTGTTCAATTCCTGTAAATACGTCCAGTTGATTATATGAAAAATGCATGTCTATTTTAGCAGCGCCATATAAAAACTATTTGCGGCAGGAAATGTAAAGGTTGTCAGTGCACATTCTATTATATGTCTATCAAAATTGAAAGTAGTCCTTTCTGTATTCAGCTTTGCAGAACATTGCTCTTAACAGTGTAAATAAAGCCAAACATGTTATCTTCCTTTCACTATATGTGTTAAAAGCCATGTCCTTCACTGCAGGAATGCTGATGTAAGTGTGGGTGCACGTACACATTATCATGCAATCTTATTGATAAAAACACTTTTATCTTTGATCATATCGCTTGTCAGAACAGCCGCGCACAGACACAGTGTTCTTTTATTCCGGGAAAAACAAAAAGTATCCTTGGAGGCTTTCACTCAGATGTCAACGGTAAACAGATACTCAGTGCATTTGGACAAAGCACATATTCTCATCTCATTCATGCTGAGATGCAACACATGGTGAAGTAGCAGCTTGTTGTGACTTTAAATGACAAAATACAGAGCGGATTGAAGGAAATTGTCAAATGAAATGTATTAACACAAGTAGAAACCCATGTTTTACATCTGCCTGGAAATGCTGTTTGATTTGTAGCTGCCAATTCCAGGTGAGGATTTTGTCTCAATGTGTGATCTCTATATTTGTGATATTATAAAGCCTAAAAATACAATGGTGTCACAGACAAAAGAGGGAACTTTTCCCGGCAACTGCTATTCAAATAACCTGTTGCCTTTCTCCTGTGATCATTATATAGTGGAAGGAAGAACTGTGTGGTTCTGGAAGAAAGTTTTTCATCTGAGGAAGAGACAGCAGGAGGAGAAACTGACAGGGGGAAGAATCTATTGTAGTGGCAGAGAAACACAGGGAAGTGAGATTAAACTGTCCCTGGCCTCCATCCGAACACTTTGTAGTGCTGACCTGCACACGATCTCGACTTAGAGCAGCTGAGAGGGGTTAACAAGGGGAGTAATTAAGGAATAAAACTAACTGCCAGTACCTTCTTTCACTATTTCTCTCTGTGACTTTTCCCTCTCTATCTCCTCCCTGTCTCTCCTCCATAAACTCCTCTTCCCCTCTCCCAGAGCCCTTTGTTGGCTCTGCACTCTGCTCTAATCTGGCATGCCTTTCCCCTCCTAATTTGGGGACTCATTACCGGAGTGATTATCTCACTGCACGCTGTTCGTGCTTCGAACCGTGATGGTGTAGGTTGCCGAGCTATCTTAGTCTGCGTGTGCATCTCCTGCCTCAGAAAGTATATATATATATATATATATATATATATAAATATATATATATTTCTGTGATCTTCTTTACAGTGTGGCACAAAAGGTTGTCTTAACATGAGTAGGACGCTATTATGCGAATAAAGCGAGCCTCACTATGTCCTTTTGTATGCAAGTCACTTGATTCTGTCAGGTCATTGATCATTTTTATTATACTGATTCTGTGTGACTTAAAAGATTTATGATATAAATAATAAGAAAATATGCATGACTTGACTCATGATTCCACATGAGTGGCTTATGTAGCTTAAATACAGATTATACTACAGTCTGACTAAGGATCAAAAGCTGTTATGTAAGTTTAAACACACTTTTAGGGCAGTTTGGAGTATTACAGGTTACAACTAAAAATACAAAAAAAAAAAAAAAATGAAACAAACCATGCAGTATTCGCGCCCATTCATTTTAATACCAGGTTTAATAGTCATCATTGGCCAGGGGGCTAAAAAAATGAATATATATCCATAGTAAAGCACAGTTCAATTAATATTAAACAACAGTTCAACTGGTTATACTTTTATCAGGTATTTGTTCTTCTTGAGGAGATTTTTCATGTTCTTCCACAAAATGTACATTTTTTTTTTTTTTTTTGCATGTAAGTAATTACTCACCACATCAGCATCTACATGCTTCTGTCCCAGACATGCAGAAATGCCCTCTGGACTCTATGAACCCACGGAATGAAACAACCAAATGGATATCTGAAGGTATAAATGAATAAAATAACCTGTGTTTAACAGTGCGTTTGGTGTGGTGAGCAGTAAAAAGGGTTGGTTTTACATATTTCCACATGGTGGCACTAGAGAGCAGTGCTTATACTTGAGTAATTTCATTGCTGCAGTCATCACAGCCATGTTCACCTCGAAGAAACTAAATTTGGTTGAGTTCTGCTGGGTTCTGATTTGCTGCATCTGCTGTGGTTGTACAGAGTGAGGAGCTTAATATGGAATAAAAGAAGTAATTATCTAAAAAAAAAAAAAAAAAAATACTGAAGAGAACTGTGTTACTGTTATGTTAATGTTGGTCACTGAATTACAAAGAAATCAAATTTTCCTCATTTATTGTGTTAGGATGTGAAGTATTTATTTAACTAATGTATTTCCTGTAATCATATTATTTAATGTATTTTCTGTAAAAAAAAAAAAAAAAAAAAAAGAAGAATAGAATACTATTATAATTAGGTGGCATGTGACAGTATGTAATTATCATGATTCAGTTAATGAAAAGCATTATTTCTATTAAAATCAAGATCAAAGAGAGATCTGTTGAATGGAAAAGTGAATCTATTAACCTTAAATGTAACCATTATTTCTGCAGACATGACCATGACACTACATTTTCAATTCCCCTGCATTAAGGTCGTTCATTATGCTGATTTTTGATAACCCTCATGAGAGAGACAAGCGTGGGAGGACATGATGTCAAAGCATCTTAAGAAGTCGACCACTGCTTATGGATAAATGTAACTAATTAAGAGAATATCCCTTTAAAGTCACATTGTTGCTCTCAGTGTGATCTGAATGAAAATGTGTCCGACTGTTTGGACCCAAAGGCTTTTTAGGAAAACTTTGTTTCCCTCAATAATCAAACATCCATTTGTGATAGCAGACTTTTCTGTTCCTGCACACTCAGGAATTCATTCCTTTGGCACTCGCTGTCTGTAGGTTCGACATAAGGCAGCAATCAATTGCTAATTCACACACAAGTGGACAGGAGTCTTCAGTCAGGCCGGCAACTCAAAGGTACTAATTCAACAACCGCTCAGCCTATTTGTATCCCAAGCGGCTGTTTGTAAAGATCCACAGTGACCACACAAATCCTGGGCAACGTGATTAATGTCTCCCAGATGCAGGACTAGAGTTGCGGATAAAGAGACGTGGATCAATAGCAACTTTATTGATAGGGCCCGGCAAATAAAGATGACATTTGCTTGCTTTAAAAGATCTTTTAATTTGTCATGGTAAGTGAAAATCTAATTCATTTTCAGCACCGGTACGCCTACAAAAGGTCAAGTAAGGGGCAAATAAAAAGAAAAGATGATACAAAATGAAAGAATAAAACAGAACCTAGGATGACAGAAAGACTAGAACCAGGACATTCTGTCACACACATATGAGCGCTCACACACACACACACACACACACGGACACAAAACACTCTTTATTCTGTGTTTATGAGAAAAGCCTTGTTTGAACAGCTTTGGTATCAAGTTTGAGCAGAATAAAAGCGCAGACCTCCCTTTGAGGCAGTACATGTCATACAGGGAACATTGAGCCATCAAGCCAGGCGGCCAGAAACATTGTTGAGAAATTACACATGGGGACTTGTGATTTGGCCTTGGTTTAACAAGGGAGAGAAAGAAAGGGAGGGAGAAAGTAGAGTATTTGGATGTAAAAGCCCAAAGAGAAAAAAACAAAAAACATTCCCACATCTGGGAGAGGCTTCTCTCTGTGCCTGCAAATAATTTGTAGTTCATAATGAAGATAATGCCCACTTCCCCATTTCGTCTTTGTCATCCCATCCCATTTCATCTCTCTTTCTCTGCCATCCAGCCCTCCTATCTTTGAGCCCTCTCACCCTCCCTTCCCTTATCAAATGCTTTGTGATCTGGGCACAGTGTGGGAGCCTCCCAACGCTCGCATGCTGTGATTTGAGCAGCTTGCTGCTGAGGACGTGCACGTCGGAGGCCGGATCAATAGGCGAGGATTCCACACACAAAGCTGAGGTGACAGGCAGAGACTGTGAGAAAGGGGAGCGTGACCTTTGGAGAATACAATTTAAAACATCTCTCCGATTCTGGCTAAGTTAACTCTGGCACCATGCTGTGCCTGCACTTGCAGATCGTTTATTTTCCTGGACAGTACCAATTGAGGGAGTGGAGGGGAAGAAGGGCTGTGATTGGGATTGAGGTGAGAAGAGCAGTAAGGTGGGGTGATGGTGGGAGGGGACGTGGAGAAAAGCACCAATTTCGACATGTTGTGCCAGCGACTGTACTTGTTTTTCCTTCCTTTTAACTCCCTCAGCCCTGCCGTTCCCTCCACTTGTACCTCGTCTTGTTTTATCAGTCATCAAGTAAAGGTTGTTTAAGGAAGCACTCTGAATGCAGTCTGTCAGGGCTCTAACACAATCTGAAGACACATTTTGCAAACAAGGTTTCCTGAGACTCATTTACATCCTATACACCAAAGAGATGGTCTGAGTCTGTACAATTACAATGAAACACTGACAGAAAATCTATATTTGTCTACTTTAATGATTTACTTGCTTCTTTCTGTCCTTTTCTCTCTCACACTTGCACTCTGTTCTCCCTATTTTCTTCTGTTTTCTTCTTTCACTATTTGCTTCATGCACAAGCCTTGTATTGAGTTACTAACCGCATTTTTCAGTTTACATACGAATGTGATTTTTAACCCATATTCTAAAAACTCTTCATGGCTAATGATTAATATTTTGTCAGAAACACTGACAGCTCTAACAGCTTAACATGCACCATACTTAGAGGGGTTTTATTTTTTATGTAGAGTGACTGGCATTTTAAAAGCATGTAATGTATGTATGCATGAAGCACGTCATGAATAAGTTGGTGTTCAGATGGAGTGAGGGGGATGTGTGTGTGTGTGTGTGTACTGCTGCAATCCCCGCTGTCCTCTGTGCGCTGTCCTTCCTGTTTCCAAACAGCAGGGGGCAGTGTTAAATGAGGTATTTCACTGGTGACTTTTTGTCCTCTCAGACTGATGGGGCTGCAGCAGGCTTGTCTGGAGAAAGAGGGAGGACGGAAGACGATAGAGAGAAGGAGAGGAAAAGACAGGAAAAAAAGTGTGGGGGGGCTACTGCATTGCACAACACAACACTGTATCAAGGGGAGGACAGAGAGGAAGCTGGTGGATTTACGTTTGTAGCCCTCTCCCCTTGTTTTACATCTCAATTGTGTTTGGACAAGCCCCACTCTACATGTGTAATTACCACTGACACTGTTACTTTTTCCAGACACAAGTTCAGGCCTCGCCTGGGTGATTAGTATGCTTTGTGTCTCCGGGGCACTCGTAAATACAAAAACCGAAGGCCCTTAGTGTGTTAGCCATATATTTGTTTTGTTTCTCTTTTTCTCTCTGTCCCCATTAATGTGAACTTACTCTTATTAATAGCTCTCAAGGACAAAAGGGGATTCATATGCAAGTCTTATTTTCTGTCTCCTGAAATTGCTATTGGTGAGCATATCATTAGATTTATGAATAATTCTACGGGATTTGCAGTCTACATTTCCTGGTTCCGGCATTTTCGATTGAAAATAACACCATATCACTGTAATCACAAATCATTTGATCTCCCATTCAGCTGGGACAAAAGGGAAATGATAACAGCCATATTTGCTCTAACAGAAGGGTTTACACTAATGTCTATAACAAACCATTCATGGCAGAGATTACATCTTCTAGGAAAATTAACATTCATTGCCACACAGCTGAAGATTAAATCAATTTCTCTGCTTCCGTCACATCACGTTATCAGCTTTGAGATGGTAAACAGACAGTAAGTGCCATCTTCCTTGTGGTCCAGAGGCATTTTAACACACATAATAATGGACCCCATCTACTCGATGATGTTTACGGCAGAGACATGCCATACATCAATATTCACATTGGCTGAATTTACTAGGGAATCAGCGTGAGCACACGTTCTAATTTAGCCTGCAGTTAGATTTTATTAAAAAGAACAGTGGCAGCATTGACAGCAAAATGCATGTTTTGCATTTGTTTTACGTGATTGCTTGTTACAGAATGGCTGCACGTTAATTAGCTTTAAACGAGTACAATCTTATTTCTAAAAAGGTGTGGATCCACCGATGCAAAGAGTCCTTTCATATGTGGTTGTTCTATTGTTTCCTGGTGGTCTTGTGGTGTCATGTGACTCCATAGATGAGCTGAGGGCTTAAATACCCAAAGTGACCCTCATCTTGCCTTAAAATGAGAAAAACAAACACGAGATTTGCCAAAATTCCCCGTCCTGCCTCTGGCCTTGAGTCTACTGTTCATAAAACCTGTGACACATATGATGACAAAAACTGATTCAACATACCCCAGGGAGATCTTATATTTCCTTTCCTCCCACGAGCCCTCCATTTTGCCCCCACCACAAAAAGCCATACTGCTATTTGATGTTCCACGAAAAGCAATTAGCTGGTCGCATTTCCGCATGTAAATGAAATGACTTGTTTCCATGGAACCTGCAGGACCTCAAAGACATATTCCTGCTGCCAGCGTATGTGACATGAGGTCTGCCAGCATTAACATTTGATAAGAAGGGTCGTTTACAACTCCCAGCTGCTTGCCAGCACCAGACAGTGACCTTTCAAACAACAGTAAATTTTACAGACCTTTAAAAAAATGCACCCTGCCTTGCCCACGCTCAGACTCATCATGTCTAATAATTTCCTTATTTTGACTATCACACGTAGGTGTTTCGTCTCTTTTTTACACAGCCTAACCCATACAAAGATATTCCTCTATTCCTCCTGTTTGATATTTCAATTCAAGCCCCCCACTGTCTGCATTATTACTCATGAGGAGCATATTTATTTATTCTTTTTTTTATTATTTCTGCATGACAGATTCTTCACCGAGCTCTATTGGGTTACACGGTGAGGTGAGTTTTTTCCTCTCGCTTCTCTTTTCTCACAGATTGCCTGTCTGCCTCCATGGATGTCAAAACACAACCTCTGTACACACCCTTTGCAAAGCGTAGAATTAGAAGGATTATGGCACTGACTGATTTCCATCACTGGTCAGTAGTTTATCATTCCTGTGGTAAGTCCCTCTTAACATAATTTTGTTGTGAATTGTAAAATGTGGTGCCAAGTGATGCTTGATACAAGAAGTAGATTAGCCCTGGAAGGTGAACAGTACATGGACTCATTCAAAAGACTGGCTGAATAAACAGTGCACAGCCGCGGAGACTGTTGAAAGGAAACAGGATGGGCAGTAGAAATCTGCAATGATACAACAACCTTGAGATGCAGAAAACATTGATTGAAAGAGGCAACAATGCTTATATGTGTGGGTTAAAAAAAAACAAAGACGCCATTGTACAGCGGTGCAGCTCATTCCATTATACGATCCACTTACCATGGCAACAGCATGTTTTCAAAGTCCCTCATTTCATCTCCGTGGTTGAACTAAATTAATAGTCACTTAATTTTTTCACGCTTTGTACTAGTGCCATAAAAAGTCAACTATTAATCTGTCGATAGCACTTTACTGTGTCTGATTTGAAGCCACTGGTCAAGTCTCTTTCTTTCTTTCTTTCTTTCTTTCTTTCTCTCTCTCTCTCTCTCTCTCTCTTTCTCTCTTTATCTCTGCCTTTTT
>JAPSES010000002.1:12579955-12596251 GCA_029822895.1 Maxillicosta whitleyi
TCTTTCTTTCTTTCTTTCTTTCTTTCTTTCTCTCTCTCTCTCTCTCTCTCTCTTTCTCTCTTTATCTCTGCCTTTTTTTCTTTTGTTATTGAAGCCCCTGCCAAAACAAAGACCATAACGCATAAGCCCCTTTTACACAACACTTCTGTTCCAGGAATATTTTGCCTTTATTCCAGAACCACGTCTGTGTAAACAAAGTGGTGGGATGGTTTGGTCCCACCCTTATCACGGCTCTGTAACACCTCTGGAGGTAGGAGCTGTGATAAAGGTGGAATCATGATTCTGGAACGCTATGTAAAAGAAACACCTCTCAATTCCGCTTGGATGATGTATTGTGTGTGCGACCTCCATGCTGGGTGGGGCGAGGGTGTTTAACAATGAGTGCAGGTCATGTACAGTAAAAAAAAAAATTATATATTGGCGTGACCAGAAAGATGTCGAACTGAGGACATGCTGAGATCTGTGAGCTGTTATCACTAGAGGACTCTATCCCTGTTAACATTGGTGGAATGGTAAAAGACTCTGGAGAGGTTTGCAACACTGCTATGCTCGGGGTATTTCCAACACAGACATGATATAAATCATCCAAACTCAAATCAAATTTTATTTATATAGCGCCAAACCATAACAAAAGTTATCTCATGACACTTTACATATGGATCCACTGGAAACTGAAGCCAATATAGAAACCCAGGAGCAAACACTAACCGTCACACTATACACTGAGCTGCGTCACCGCCCCTTTGATTCCAGAATGCAGATCCACAGTGTAAAAGTCCATCCTGTCTCTCCTTTGGTTTGACTGTGGAAATCGATCAGTAGTGGAAAAAAGGTGAAATTATCATTTCTTTTTTTTTTTTCTGGGATCTCTGTGTAAAAGTGGCTGATAACACTAAATATATACTGTATGCTGTAAGATAACAGGAAAAATATGCTTCCAAACCTAATACACACTGATATAGATACTTTTCTACAGAGATGTTTGCCTCTACTGTTGACAAAATCTACAGTAGAACCCACCAGTGGAAACCAGCATCCTATTCATGTGCCATTTTTGTTGTCGTTTCACATGCAACTTCATTTCCTAAATCAACAATGAGCATGTGTGAAGTTGGGTTGTGATGTGATTATTTCATAAAAACACTATGTTCTACAAAGATTCATACAAAGTTTAAAGGAGGTTATGACATAACTGCATTTTTCTGGCATAAAACAGTGTCCATAAAGCTTCATGCGGTCTTCCAAATATAACTATTGTAGGTAATTCATTTATCGGACAGGGGTAGTTATTGTTCACCTGTTTGGCTATTTTCAGCTACTTCCTGTAGGCTTTGTTAGCAACAGGACGTAGATGAAACTAGTCAAACAGGTGAACAAACAACTACCCCTGTCTGATAAATGAATTACCCACAATAGTTAAAACAGTCTGCCTTCTTCATCATCATTATCATCGTCATCAATTAATTTCAGTTCAATCCATAATTTAAATTATTTTCCATTTTGATCAAAATAGAAACATGTATAATGGGGGTAATGGGTTCAAAAGTAAATGTTTTAAATTATTGTACAAAATAATTGGTGTTTTCCTTTCACAACGTGTATGTTTTTTTTTTTTTTTTTTTTTTTTTTATGTGGTTCAAACAGCATCAGGAAATCCACAATACAACCTCACATTCTCTGTACTTTAAGTGGAATTTCAATAAAGAGACTGTAGGATTGGAACAGATTGGATTCGACTTGTGCACCAGTACATTCTCTCTGAATTAGCCGTGAAGTTCCCAAAGAACTTTATAAGAATGTTCAACCTATTGTCAGATAAAGTATTACCTTTATCACATGGAATGCTTTGTGAATACATGTGTAGATATAGTGCAGTGGACTGTGGTGCAGCATACTGATGTGTAGCCACTGGTGAATCAGTGACCCCGTTCACATGACCATAAAAATCAGATAACTGGGAGAAATCAGATAATTGTAATCATCGGATCTGATGCGTTTACATGCACTTCCGAAATGCGACAATCAAAAAACCTTGGTTTAGATATTCAAGTCCATTGTTGGATTTCTTTTACATATGTACGTTGTGATGTTAGACTCAAACATCCAAATATTACCTTTTTTTTTTTTTTTTTTTTTGCACATATGCAGACGTAAAATAATAAAATACATCAGCTGAACAGGTACACAATATGAATATATCGGAGTATTGGAGACATATCTAGGTTTGTTAATCCAATTTCTCATAATGAAATAACTGCTCTTATCTGATATAAGATTATACTTTTTACAGTTGAATAATCTGATAAATCCAAAAATCTGCTTAAGTGTATGTAGTCGGCCTCAGTGTTTCTGACTCTATCCTCTGGTAACATGGTATTATTTTGTGGCAGATCTTTTTTTTTTTTCCTACAGTAATCTAACAATGAACTCTATCTCATTAGGAACTTAAGACATTTCATCATATGTATAATACTAGAATTTTTTTCTTTCTGTCTTTCCCCAAAAATGAAAAGACTTAATGAGACAAGGTTGTGCGGATGAGTTGATAAAAACTGCACCAATGTACACAAGGGGGAAACAAGCCACACAGTCAGATGAATGTGAAACCTCCAACCTGTTTATTTTTACACAAAATCAGAACCACTATATGTAAGTGCAGACAAAGGCATGTAAGTAAAACTATGACACATTTTCTCACTGTATCTTTGGAAAGTTTGTATAATGTAATAGAAATAATTTTGCAATAGGAGAACTACATGTTATGTACACTTATGGCCAGATCTACTAAAGGTTTGTGAGTATAAAAACATGGGCAAACTCACTGTACATGCAAAAAAATTATAATCGGATTTACTAACAGTGTGCTCTCCTTCAAAGGTACATAATAGCGCATCTTCATCCAGTTAGTATGTTTGCTCCAATGAATATCCAATATGGGGGGGTTTACACACAATTGTGCATGTGTTGGGAGAAGCGACTGGTTAGCTTAATGGTTTACACCAGTGTTTCCCAACCAGAGGTACGTGTACCCCTAGGGGTACGCAGAGGTACTGCAGGGGGTACACAGCGCATGGGGATTTAAAAAAAATTTTTTTAAAGAAGGTGTTACAAAAACTGTAGTCCAAAAACTCGTAATATTCGTAATATGACAACAGAATGTCTGCTGTGGTCAATTATTTTTATTCAAAGAAAAACGTAGTATTCTTTATTCTTATGTTGAATTAAGTTGATGCTAAAAAAAGGAGAGAGCCTGACAAGTTTATGTTCAATTTAAGAAGATTAAATAAAGTGATTTTCATCTAATAACCACTGTGTTTTGCTTATCGACGCATATGTGTGAGGGGTACTCGTGGAGTGACACGAAGGCTCAGGGGGTACTCAAGCCAAAAAAGGTTGGGAAACACTGGTTTACACCACTGACTTTGGTGCAGAAGATGGCCAGTTTGATCCTCAGGTGGGCCCTTGGGTAAGGCCCTTTACATTATACGTCCCTATACCTGTAGCCACAAGGGGGCAGTGTCTCATTGTGCCAGTCCCAAGCCTGGATGAATACAGAGGGTTGTGTCAGGAAGGGCATCTGACATAAAAACCTGTGCCAAATCAACATGCGAATGTGATTCACTGTGGCGACCCCTGAAGGGAAAAGCCGAAAGAAACACACTTTTTATTGGCTGGGAGGAGAAAACGGAAATATATTATTTTAGCACATGCAAAGTGATTTATCAAACCCAAAAGCAATTTTAATGATAGAAACTGTCTATATTTAACACATTTGAACGTGAAGTGCAAATGGTTTGTTTGCTTAATTGCACACACATAGAAGTGGTTATTATAGCAAAAAGGAGAGATCAACATGATTAAAACATATTTTTCACTCTGGTGTGAACATTTTTGGAACACACTCAGTAAAACATCTTGCCTATCCAGCCTTGTCATGTTGGAGCTGTTGGAGGAAGTTAGAGCAAAGCAATTAAAAAATGAACAATGAATAAGGAAGAACAAAAAAAAAAATGAGCCAAAAACTAGATGAAATTGAAGGGGAAAAAAACTGAACCCACGTAGTTTAATATATTTTGTTGAAAAAACACTTTTTTCTTGACATCAGTGTGATGAGTCAGTCACGTGCTCCTTATCCACTGTGCCCCCCACCTGTTTTATTTGTGAACATTCTATTATATACCAATGATTCTTTTGTTCTTCTTCTGATCTCTTGATATCTTCTTTTCACTTCATCCACCGTTCACATCATTTGACCAACAGCATTTACTTTTTCACAGATTTTCTCTCATATAACGTACTATAACTTTGTGTGATCGCCACGTTTCTTTATTGTAGCTCATTTAAGTGTTTATTTGCTTCATCTACCAACACTTTATCTAATTCTTTAGGGTTGAGTTTAGCTTTGTGCTTTTGTCTGTCCAAACCTGCCATGCTGCGAACCAACAAAAACCATACAAAACCTTCATTAAATAGGCGTTTCTCCAACACATTTGTACCTGTTGTTATTTATGCAATCACTCAGTAAATCACTCACAAACCCGTGGTTCAGTCCCACACACAAAATACTAGATTTTGGATGCAAATAAGTACATGCAGATTAGGATCTTAGCAGATCCAGCTCTAAGTTGTTTGATGCACTTAAAAGGAACCTTGAAGGTCAACATGCTGTACAGCGCTTCTTTTTGCGTTACAGGCTGGGGCCGGATGAACTGGCACAAATGAAATGCCCTAAAGACAATAAGATGATGCTTAAGGCTGTGCCTTAGGGTGCCTTACAGTGCTGACCATTGCACGTGTTCTGTCTAATGAGTGTTCCTTTTGAGCAGCAGGTAAAAGAAGAAGAGCAAGATAAACCCTAAGAGTTACAAGTAGGCTGTTTAAGTAGTTGTAAGAGCGGACCAAAACATGGACAAGTGTTGATAAAGAATGTGCTGCAACAGCGACTTTGTTGCTGTCTTGGTAAAGTAATTATAATCTAAATGAGACTTCAACATGGTTAAATTAAGGAAAATGAAGCGGATGGACTCTCTGGATGACCAATACTGGCATTTGAATACTGCAGTGATTAAAGTTTGGCATTTAGGAACAGGTGCATAGAGAGGGTATGTTGAAGCACCCACTCAAAGCCATGTGCATGATCCTGAGTGTATCATGGAATAAGTTACACCTTCACCAGACAAGTATGATACATGTCAGCCTTGTGATAAGACCAATGAGAGTTAGTATACTGCACTGCACATGGCTTGATAAGTGTGATGTAGAGGGATTTGGAAGGGATTTGGATAGATGTGAGGACTGTATGTAATCTTTCTCACCCTCTTTCAAATGAATCCTTTATTCCTTTAAGCCACATCAGATGGGACCTCAGCGGGCACTCAATCAAAACCCTCTTTCTCCTTCATTCTCTCTTCCTAAGAAAATTCATCCAAGCCTCCTCCCAAGAACAGTGTTTGTAAAATAACTTACACATACACGGTACAGGAGACACTACTGCAGACATTAATATGCTCGGCACGAGTGCTTTGTCTTTATATTTTTATCTCTCTCTCTCTCTCTCTCTCTCACACACACACACACACACACACACACACACAAGCAAACACCACAAACACACAACCACTGCCTACAAACAGCCAGGTCATCACTTCTCTTCAGGTATGGCCATGATAGCAAATACTGTACATTCCACCTTCTCCATCCCCCCTGCTGTCCTTCCTCTTAGAACCTATAAAATAGTGTTTTAACGCTTATGGAGACTGACCTAATGTCAAGATGAGGCAAAGAGCATCGCCACCCACAACAGTGCTCACGCACAGTCGATGGCAGATGGGAATCGTGAAACAATGACTCATGGTTGGTTAAATCCTGCAGTAGATTGTGGATTTCATATAGTCGGCTGTTTTTAATTTGGGATTCTGTTAATGATTCATGAAGGCATTAGTTGGGGTTTTTATACAGATTTAAGGCTTTATCATAGGGCTTAAACAATGTGCAGTCTGATACAAGGAATGGGGAAAAAAGCACACAGTACAGCTTGATGTATTTACAACACTGTTTTCCATAGTATTATTTGCATAAAGCTGGCGTCCTCTCCAGGACATATAGGGTTTTTGTTTGTCTAAAGGCTGTCAGATTTATGAGCTGTTGTGGTAATGAATGCTCAACACTTTGAAGTTCCTCTCTGTGGTGAGATTTGAGCAATTATCTGGGCAATGCTGCATGAGAGAGAGATTTAATTTACCTGTGTGGACGACATGCTGTATCTGTTCAACAGCCTCTCATTTTCAGAAAACAGTTAAAACATCAGCAGCAGTCAACAATTGTCAACTACCTTGTTTTGAATGATCAGTGTGATGTGTTATTAATGTAGTAAAATATTCTTTTATTGAGGAAATATGGTCGTACAAAATTCTATTTCTTCGCAGATCTAAAGCAGCCCCGTTAGAGCTACTTTCTGTGGCTTCATACAAAGCATCTGTCTGATTTCTCATTTAAAAGTGATCAAATACACATACAATGGGCATAAAATTAACATTTCAGAAATGGGATTCACAACTCTGGGAGTTTAATGCAAAACATTTTGGGAAAAAGTATATTTCATTGCTGTTGCAGCAACTGTACAGTATATCCTCAGGGCTTCAATACAAACACAATTAAGGTAAAGTGTTAAAAAAAACAAAGAGTAAAACCATTTAATCAGAGTATTGAGCATTAGGGAAGACAAACTGTTTATATTAATGTTTTTGAGCGTCAAGCCTGGTAGCTTGTAAACATTAATATAAAGGATGCATAATTTAAAACATTAAAGCATTGGTTTTGCTAATTATTTAGAGGGAAACGAATACCATCAACACCTTTGCTAAACCTAACTGCTTAACACTGAATTTTGGTGAGTTACACTGAATAGAATTATAACTTTTGTTTGTTTAGACTTTCTGCCACCTTTAAATGACTGATAATGAAGACTTCAAACCAAAGGAAATTCTAGCAGACATGTATATTTGTCACAGGTTACAGGTTTTTTTTTTTGTTTTTTTTTTTTGCTTTTTTATCAAGTCTATAATAGACCTGTTTTTGGATCTGTGACATAAACAGAATGAAGAAAAGGAACAGCTCCAAAACAAAATATAGTAGATACTTACACCTGATAGAAACACAAACATTGATCACCTTACCAGATGAAATCAATGTTACCTACAATGAGTAAACATATGTAAATAAGTGGTTCAGTGCTTTCAGTGGCTGATTAAAGAAAGTCGTTTTCAACACAAATATCTGTACATCTTACAAAAAAATAAAAAATAAAAATGTAGTCATAGGAACCCACAATCACAGAAAAGCAATTGTTTGGTTCAGGTTTGGGGTTCCGTTTAATCCATTAATGCCAAACAAACACAAAAACAATGTCCACTGCAAAGGACATTCCATTAAAAAAAAAGTATATTTGAATTCCTGAGTCTGGAGGTTAAAGCAGCGCCATGCACTAGAGCAGTGTTTCCCAACCAGTGTGCCGTGGCACATTAGTGTGCCATGAGTGCGCTGTGGAAAATTATCTAACTTCACCTGATTGGTTCTGTAAGACAACAGTGTGATATACATTCATACGACTGCACACACCAATGATCCATTTGCAAAAAATAAAAATAAAAGTGAAGTGGCCCAGCTGTGGTGCGTTCTGTTGACAAAGCCCCCTCAGTATTGATGCATGGATTAGTGAGTTACCCAAGAACCCCAGGTATCGGGTTGGGGTAGGAGGGTTGTTCCTCCCATAATATTCAACAATATACAACAGGGCTCAGTCTGAGGGGTCGCTGGTGCACCCCTCTGAGCTTTATGGTCCAATTCAATAAATACACATTTCTGTGACATTAGTGATGATTAGTGGTGTGTCTTGTGATTTTTCTACTGTCAAATATGTGTGTGGCACAAAAAAGGCTGGGAAACACTGACAGAATATATGCAGATATAATTTGAAATTGTGAATTGTGTTAAATACTCTCTGACCTCGGACTTCATACGTGTATTTTTTGTGTGTATGTGTGTGTGTCTGTGACTGGGTCTATATGCCAGGGTGCATTTATGTGCTTTTGTACATCAGTGAGCGTATGTGAAATATCTCCTGGTTGAAGAGCAGCTCCATGGCTACTGCTCCCAGGGCAACAGGGGTGCAGAAAAGGTAGAAAAGACTACACAAGACCCACACATCCTGACAGCACATGCACGTACACACGCACGTACACACGCATGCACACAACTACACTCCTTCTTCTTCTACCATCTCTTCCTCTAACTATTTCTCCTTCTTGTTCTTGTGGTCTTTCTCTCACTTGTCTCCTCTCCAAGTTCCCCTCAACAACAGCCAGGCCAATTAAGAAATGGCTCTTGAAAGGGTAGCAATTATTCTTTTGCAAGACATACATGGCTCCTGCTTGCCTCCACACATTATTATCTCTCTGGTATCCTACAGTGAGGTGCCCGGCCAACCATTCACCGCAACCCCTTACACTTCTGCCAGCCTCGCTGCTTCTTCTCTCTATTTGGCTGTCTGCACTGATGAGAGCCAGATTGCATAGCATGGCAGTCCAAGGCTCAATGGTGAGCAGAGAAACACAAGATAATGGGCAAATTATTAAGGGAAGCCCTGTTGAGAGAAAAGATTTTTTTGATATCTTTGCCACCACCCACACAACCTATATTCCATCTATTTTCTTACATCTCTCAACTTTCCCCAATCTGCTTTTTTTCCTTTTTTTTCCATGGCCTATCATTTTTTTTCCCTCTCAGTGATCATCCTTCTCTGCCTCATGCAAATGAAAGACAGCACTGTGGGTTTAATGCTAATCAATACTGTGCAAATATTCATTTAAAGAGATGGTTGCATCTTGAGCAGTGGGACCTGACCTACTTGAAATGCAAGTAATTCTATGTTTTGTTCAGCGCATTGTCGTAGAAATGCACATATATATGTATATGTATATAGCGAGGGATGCGGTAAATCATTTACAACATTCGTCTGCAGAAGTGCCTCAATGAAGGAAATGGGAAAGAAGAAGAAAATGAGTTGGTAAAAACAGGAGTAATAACAACTGAGGAGACAAAAATGTGGATAGGGTTGGATGCTTTTAAATAACTGTTCCCTCTGTATAAATAATAGAAACCTCTCTCACTGTCATTACATAAGGCTTTTGTGTGAAAATTGTGTATTTTATGTTCCCAAGAAAAAAAGTGTAAATGGAAAAGGCAAAGGGTGTAGGTGCCACAGGCGTGGGCTCAACGGTGGCTCTATCATCCATAAAAGCACATAAGTACACACCTAAAGGGCTGGATTAAGAGCCCCACTGTGAGAAGAGCACCATGGGACATGTAAAACAGCCTGTTAATATTACTTCAGTCTCCGTGAGTCAATCATTCCGGATATTTGGAAGATGGGAAAACTAACAGTGCTTTAACACAAGCTGCAAATGAGAGCGTAGTGACGACCTCAGATCAGATCCGTTAATCTAAATGGAAACAAAGGTGTTTTACAATCACACATAATTATCAGGAATTAAACTATAGATGCTACCCTGTATAATTATATGAATTTCATTAGACCTTCAAAAATAATGAGAATCATCAGGGGAGTAAACCATTGCCGAAGCCGCTGTTACAGTCAAGCATGACTCACAAACTATGTGAACTTTTCTTATTACTTTTACTAATTGACAGTTACTAATAAAAGATCAGTGATGAAATAACAATTCAGACTGAAAAGTTGGAAAGTTTTATTGAAGTAGCATAATGCATTCAGATTTTTGTGTTTAGGCTCCCAGTAGATATTTTACAAAATGGTGTTTGGTAGTGATGTGTAAATAAGTCCTGATTGAAGCACTCTGGAAATTACAAAAGTGGCACATCTGAATACAAACTGTGCAGCAAAAAAACCCCAAAAAACAACTTACACACAGTTTTTTTTAAGTGTGTAAACCACCTTTAACTTTATTATGTAATGAATTTACCATAGCATTGATTAGGGTGCACAATAATGTCAGAATATTCCTATATGTCCATATTTACATTCATTTTGACTAAGATCATATATTAATGATAGGTCATCAGATACAGTATGACTCATTTGGACATTCAGAGGCTCTGTAGTTACCATGGAAACACATACATCTTCTACAACATTGATTCACCAGTAAAACCCATGGAGTTGGATCAATGGCAGTGGATGGACACACTGGGTTTACGTTCAATTAATGATATATGTGGTTGAAAAAAAAAAAAAATCATGTTTTCTTAATTTTTCCCAGTTTCTGGTATTGTGACATCCAACTTTAATCTGAGTTTTTATGAACATCTACATGATCAGTGAATTAAATATGGCAATATACCTGATTTTCATTTTTAAAAAATCCCACAAAACACAGAGAATAATATTACAATAAATGGTAAATTGTGGCAAATTCAAATTTGTCACATACAGTATATAGAGGCCACTGATATGCTGACATCAGCACACACATAGGCATGATGACATCAGCTGGATCGATGCCAAAATAAGATACAATATGTGTGAGGGGTGGGGTTTGTTGTACATGGACCCACTTGTTTACTACAGATTTCAGTTGTAGTAAAATACATTTATTTCTGTTCATTTCTGTGCGCTGTTCATAAGGTTGGAATACTTTTGTTTTCAGACACATCCCTCTTTTTTATTCCTGTTTATGCAAATCAGTGATCACCTTTGACCTGTTACAATGATCATAAACTGCTTTATCTAGTAAGAATAAATCACATTGTTACAATCGTTTCACGAGAAGCTGTATTTCAACTTTATGAGTGACAATAAATAACGTATTATCTGTGAGTAACTGTTTTTGGCACGACTTCTACATCTAACCTTTCCCAACTGATTTATCATCATTTATGCTAATATTATTCACAATGTTTTCATTATTCCAGTAAAAATCAGGTGTTTTCCTATATTTAATTTACTATTTTAATTGACTATTTGATATACTATTTATTTTCAATTAGATGCTCATGCAAGCTTAGTGTAAGTTCAGCGGTTAATGTATCAAAACAGAAATAACTGACGGGAATGTGATGTTTTCAACCGAACATATCATCCGTGGAACGTACTGTCTTAACCTACATATGTTTTACTGGTGAATAAATATTACAGAGTGTTTCTACCTTATGTACGGAGCCTTTGAACATCCAAGAAAGGTGTATTTTCTGTTTCTGAAACTCAATTTTACCTGAATTATTTAAATGTATTGACAGGATGAGCGCTCGAAAAGTTCTTAAACGTTTTAGATCAGTTGATGCTTTTCGGTCACCGGCAGCTATTTTGTTTTTTCTACGATTAAACCAGGCAATAAAACTGTCACAACTCATCACTTAGTCACAGTATCAACCTTGCAGCAGTACTCCATATTGATTTGTTTGGCATCATTGTTAAAAGTTTTTATTTTGAATATAACTCAATTGAGGTCGGAAGGTGTCCCGTAATGATTGTGAAGGCAGATAATGTTATGTTTCCGGCAGTGAGTGGCACTCTGTTCTGTTGACATGGCCATCTGCGTTGGCGTGGTCTGTCTCAGTCGGGTACGGCGGGTTCAGGTTGCTCAGAGCTATGTGCATTGATTTGACTGACAGACGAACAGAGATGACGTGAATACAACCAAGAGAACCAGTTGAAATTGATTAGAAACTTTCAACTGCATACAGGATGTGGTCGGTTTAGACATTGTAAGATGTCCTGGCACTAGAATTTGTTTCATTGACTTTGCTTCTCCCCCAGAATTATACACAAAAACTGTTACCACCTAGGTGTAACCCTGTTCCATATTATATAATTACACAAAATTGGGTTCAATTGTTGTTTTCCATCTGTATTTTGTACTTGGTGTCTTTCTTATTGTGCAGTCTGTTTGGGGTGTTCGTCCTCCAGCCACATTCTTCATGTAGTGTTCATGTATAAATCCCCTGTGTCTCTGTAGCTCAGAGGTCACTGTCCATATATGGTGCTTTTCCACTACATGGTACCGGCTCTACTCAGTATTCCTGTGGTGCTTTTCCACTTACACGGGACACGCTCATCTCAGCTCAACTCGTTACTCCGACGCGATGCGTTACTTCCGTGTCGTCTGCTCAGAGAGATGCCGAAAATTTGCTTGTTATGTTTTTTCTTGTCTGGATTTTTACGTCCGCCACCAAAGACTGAATCTACGTGACCGTCTATGGTGTAGTTTTGTTCTGTCATCATGTGGATTCATGTTTCACTATTCACTGTATACTTCCTCATCAGATTTTTGTAAATCGGCAGGTCACAGAGAAAACTGTCTAACCAATCACTGTCTGCAGTGTCGTGATGTCACGTTTCGGTGTCGGTCCCAACATTTTGGAACCTCAACTGAGGTGGTACTAATGCCGCTTTTCCACTACATGGTACCAGCTCTACTCTACTCGACTCTACTCAATATTCCTGTGGTGCTTTTCCACTTACATGGGACCCACTCATCTCAGCTCGACTCGTTACTCCTACACGGCGCGTTACTTCTGTGTTGTCTGCTCAGAGAGTTGCCGAAAACTCGCTTGTTGCATTTTTTCTTGTCTGGATTTTTACGTCCGCCACCAAAGACTGAATCTAGGGGACCATCTATGCTGTAGTTTTGTTCTGTCATCATGTGGATTCATGTTTCACTATTCTCTGTCTACTTCCTCATCTGATTTTTGTAAATTGCGGACCAATCAGTGGTCTGCAGTGTTGTGACGTCCCAACATTTTGGAACCTCGGCTGAGGTGGTACTAAAAAACTAATATCGGGTCCCAGATTCCAGGTTTTTTTTTTTTTCGTAATAGAAAAGTGAAACTACTGTGTAGTGTCGAGTAGAGTAGAGCTGGTACCATGTGCTTTACCATTTGTTAATATTTATTATTATTATTTTATGTCATACATCTTTATTAAGTTGTATTTTATTTAATATTGAACTCTATTATTTCTTCTATTGTCATTAAGTGTCGATTTTATTGTCCATCCCTCATGGTGTTGATACAATATTTTCATCTTACTATAGATCTGGGTGCAGGGTACAAATAGCATCCCTGTCAACTGTTTTATATCCTGTTATCCAGGCTAAATAAATGTAGACTGCTTCCGCATGAATCAGTGTCTTGGGTTTATGCACAACCAACAACAAAACACAACACACAGGGAATAAACCAGTCACATAGGCAAATAGGTAAGATACTTCTACTGGATCATTACTGCAGTGATTAATATGTTCCACCTACAAGTTCTTTAACCCATGAAGACCCAACTTTCCACTATCGACCTAAACCATCTACTGATGTTACACTTTAATATCTATTGATCCACTAATCCTATCAATACATGTCAAATATTGGTGTAAAATACGGTTATTCATCTTCTCAAGGTCATCAGATATGACCCATTTGGACGTTCAGAGGCTCTAGTTACCGTGAAAACACTATCATCTTCTACAGCATTCATTCACCAGTAAAACCCATGAAGTTGGATCAATGACAGAGGATGGGTTTTTTCAGTTTTCTGTGTATTTGATATAATTACTCTCAACTTTAATCGGAGCTTATTGAACATCTATATGATCAGTGGATTAATTTTAGGACAATACATGATTTACAGCGGAAAGCATAAAATAAGAAAGATAACTTTGCCGTAAATAAATCAAAATATAGAGAAACTGCCACAAAAGTCATGGGTCTTTATGGGTTAACCCTATGTAGATTCTTATTACTTAACCCATAAAAACCCAGTCCTACTTTTGTGGCAGTTCACAGTTACTTTTTTTTTTCATTATATTTAACTTTCAAAAAATGTTTTTATAGACATTGTAAATTCCACCCATTATAAGTAAATGGGAGAAGAAGAAAGATTTTAATTGACCTACTTTTCCCAAAATGTAATCAGATGTATGTTGGGTCACTGGCAATTATAAACCAAATTTAGTATGAATTCAACTAACAGTTTTGGTGCTAGAGTGTTAACAAAGAAACAAACCGAACCAAAAACAACACCCATAGAGATTTGTTTTTCTTATTTGTCAGACAGATGGAAAAATAATTAATGCTATTACGTTCATATGTTTCATCTACAAACTGTAGCCTTCCTCAGAAGAGTCACTTGATGTTACTGTGATGTGTCAGCTGCTTTATCCTGTTTTTTTTTTTTTTTTTATTAGGATAAACATCCGGTGATCCTTCTGAGGAAGACTACAGGTTGTAGCTGAAACATGTGAAGGTAAAAGAATCAACTCTTTTTCCATCTGTCTGACAAATAAGAAAAACAAATCTTTAAAAGTGCTAGTAGACATTATGAACCTAGTAAGACTAAAAACAATACCCTTGGCCTCCCCTTTGAGGGAGGGATTACATTCCAATAATATACTCTTTATCACTGATCATAATACTTGTTAATAATAAGACGGTGACCTTTTATTCAATTAAACTCCCAGAGAATCCCTGCAGAGAATGGATGAACTTGAAAAAACATAAATGCTACGTTGCTATAATAGTGAGTCCTCTCTTGAAATACCACATTGTTATGTTATTTCTAGAATGGCTCAACATAGAAAACACAAATGGGAACCCCCCCTCCCCCTCCATTATCCTGCCTATGTATGGATAAGAGCCTTTTATGTAAGTGTGTAAGTGCTGTACAAACTCCAATAGCGGACTAAGTTTGAACCATGGTTAAATCCAGTTTAAAGATGTTGGCTTTAGTGTCTGTTCTGTGTCATTATTAGCTGATTTGAGTTATTTCCTGTGATGTTAAAGGGTACTGGTGAAACTCTTTCAGAAGGTGTGTGTGTGTGTGTGGGCTGTGAAGGCCAGAAGGAGAAGAGGTTTGAGAGTGAATGAGCAATAACTCACTTCTTTTCATTTCAGCCCTCACAAATTTGCCTTTTCTTTCATGCTGCTTCCTCAGACTCTTGTTTGGCTGCATCACAGTCCCTGAGAGACATTGTCCGATTGCCTGTCGACTGTGGATGTCCGTCCACCCCCACGCACCTCACACACATAGGCTGTATATCCTAACGCCTTCAACCTGTCTACAGGAGTGGTCTATTGAGATGTTTTTTCCTCTTAAGTAGGGTGGTGTGGCTGCTGGATCTGACCCTGAAATAGAATCACTGAAAACAAAATAACAGCCCAACATTCCTTGTGTTGTCATTTACAATAGCCATATAGCACAGCCAGACCTTGTTTTACAGTACACTCCATCCAATCGATACGTACCTTTCATCGTCTCCATGTTCCTATGGTTGCACCGGAGAAAGATTTCACACTCTTTCAGTGTCTCTCCCTTTCAACCCCCCACCCCTCCCTCCTCCTCTCTTCCTCTAACCACATCCTTCATTTAGTGCCTTTTGTCTTTTTTGTTCTCGTTTTCCCTCTTTCCCTCACTGTCTCTGGGGGCACCGTTCTCAAATAAACAGATTTTCTTCTTGCTGTCATTGGGTAATACTAAGGCCACAGAGGAACTGGCTGCGAGATACTCAATCAATCAATGTCCTCTACAACCTTAGTTATCCCTCCCCAAAGTTGCTTTCCCACATGCTTGTCCCAGTTAGATAATTGTTTATTATTGGAGCCTAATGTGGGGATTGAATGCTGGCAGACGGCACGGCCACTTCTGCCTGAGGACGAAGATGGTTATTAGAAATGGGGATTCAAGTTCACAATATGGACTCAAGTCGCACACAAAGTGACCTGAGACTCATCCTCAAAAGACTTCACACTCAATATAGACTCAGGAATTGGGCCTAGTGAACAATCTTCATCTGATTTCCATCTGGTGGATTAACATTAAGGAAATGGAGCTGAATGTCATTCCATCCCTTATTATCATGCATAAGCACTTGCACACAGTCACGGATGGCTGTACAGTGAGATGTACATGGCGGACACACCTGCAGCTAAAATGGCATTTAACATAACCTTTAATAACTTCACATAAAGTCCAAACATAGGAATCAGAGAATGCATCATCTGCTGTAATCAGACAGGATGACGATTTAATGTTCATTGAATAAATCACCTCCCACAGAGGAACCATAGAAACAATGAAACCTATTAAGATTTTTCTTGAAGTTATTAAAGTAATATTTCTACAATAAACATGCACTTTATCAAAACAATTTGGAAACTAAAGTTGAAGATAAGATTAACTTTACTGATCCCAGAATGGAGATAGTTACTGGTTAAGACAGGTGAAGTAAAATACAAGCAAGCAGTATAAAGACAATACAAATCAATCAGTCA
>JAPSES010000002.1:12642266-12654895 GCA_029822895.1 Maxillicosta whitleyi
CGGGGTGTCAGTCACAATATGTGGGGGAACTGTGCTGCTTGGTGGAGGTTTGCGCTCTCTAAGTGCTTTTCTAGTTACATCTATTACTGCTTTAGTGAAGATTCCCCAAGATTGTGACTATAAGGGGATATTTCTGTGTGCCCCGTACTATATTTATATCAGACACAAACATCAGAACGGCATCACTTCCAAATCTATTTGGCAGGGAATGTGTTTCTCCTAAACTGTCGGGGCATGGATCCCTGTTTGGGATTATGGTTTAATGGGGCTTTTGGGGCTGAATCTGCTCTCAACAAGGCTGCTTCCCAGCCCAGCCAAAACACCCCTAGCTAGAACTGCAGGTGATTATGCACGGCTGTCAATTCCATTTAGCCTACGGTTCCAAGCTTCAAAAATGGACATGAAGCCTTCTAGTTTGTGTTTTGCCCTGTCCATTCAGACGCTGCTGTTTACTTCCCCAATACAGGACACCAGTGTGTGCCTTGGTGGTGATAAGGCGTAATCTAGAGGATACACATTTGGCAGAAATCATTAATGTGCTAGTGATGGTCCATGACTCAATTCATATTTCATTATCCCCACTCCATGACTAGCATTTTTAAGTCAGGGATATGAAAGATTCCACAGAGTGACATATCATCCCTCTGTTCCACAGTTCATTTTCTAAACCCCAAACCTAAAGCCCCCAGAAATATTTCCAAGAAATCATTGTTTAAGGCACTAATTTCAGTGGCAAGCCTTGAAAAATCTTATCGGGGTCTGCTGTTATTTGACATTGCCTTGGGCGCTGAATATTTAAACAATCTCCCTTCTGCCCTCAGACAAGAAATGTGCGAATAAAAAGCTTGAGTGGCTCTAACTAAATTAATTTTTATCTTCTCCTGTTGAATGCTAGCTGTCTTTAAAAAAGTCGGGTCAGAGTTGTTTTACGGTTATCATGTTTTATCCCTGCGCTCGGCATGATTTACAATGACAAAGTAAAACAAAATAAGGTAAAATAAACTTAAGGAAAGTACATTAAAGTAAAGTAAAACTAAACTAAACTAAACAACCTTACACCCAGGAATTTGCTTCATAGGTAAAAAAAAACAAAAACAAAAACAACAACCATAATTCCAACTGATATATGAAGTTATATTTTACCTTTGGAAATCATTTAGAGTTTCTGATTTGAAGTAGTAGCTCTGAAACATTTTTTTTAAACCTCCATTGATTTCATTGACTATTAAATTTAGTTATTAAGTCATATTCAGCAAAACTCCCCTTACTGCCTTGAATTCCTTTTGTTGCCAATAAATGTAAGATTATTTTATCGTCTGTCCAGAGGCGTCGAGAATGACTCAGACTTTTAGTGATTTCAGACACAAAACTGCTCCATGGCTGTGATTGTATTGCTTAAGGCACATCTATTTAGTTTAATATGCGCAACATAAAGCGTGGACTGCTCCAAAGTCTTCTACACGAGCATATAATGTAAAGAAATGAATCACATATACCTCCCAACATGTCACAGTAACAACGTTTTACAGTTAGAGATTTGGATTATAATTAAGTAAAAGCAGCTTTAAGGCAAATCGATCAAAATCTGCGATATGAAATGTAAACATTGTGTTTATTATCCGACTCAGATTATTTTGGGACTGACTCGTAAATTGGATTCGAGCTGTTGTTACGCATCCAGTTATTATGCATGATGATGTAGCGACACACCATTACTGCTCTCGGCCTTCACTCGTATTGGCACCTCAATGCTATTTCACAAAAGAGAAGAAATAATACAGAATACAAACACTCTGACACAACAGCTCCTTACAGGCTCAGTTTTATCTGATGAACCGAGCATGAAGTGAAAATACTGAAGTTTAGTATCACCGAGCTCCTTGGCTGCATTAGCGCCAACATGTTGGCGTTGTTCTAGTGATAGAGAGTGTCTTTCTGAGTCGCTTGAGAGACAATATTCTACAAAGAGGAGACTGAGATTGTCCAGCCCAGACCGTGAGACAGGAGCTTGTCACCTTGTGGAAGGTGCAGAGAGCAGAATTGGGCTAGTAAAAATGAGAAGTGACAGGATATTGATTTGCTTATCGCGGCTGTGCAGACACACAGATGTGAAGGGCAAGAGAAGGGGGGTGTGGTGGGGTGGCAGTGGTTATCAGGCTTTCACGTCTGATAGGGAAACTGAAAAAAAAAAAAAGAAAAAAGAAAGATTTATCAGCTGATTGCTTCGCCTCAATTTTTGTTCCACTTTCTTCATGCGCTTTACTGTAATAGGCACATACTTTTTGAAAGTAAAAAAGTGTCCTTGATTATTTGGTCAGGTAGAGTGCAATCTCAAATACATATTGATGCGCTTCATCAATATTCTGTGTACTGTAATTGGAAAATATAGATAGAGGTGTTAATTAAATTACATGGTACAATCACAGTGTGAAGTTGACAAAGCCTATTTCACGGTGTTTCAAGTCACTGGCACTTTGAGATTGACTTATATAGGACACAAAGCTGAGATTCTTTTTCAGAACTTGCAGTATAAGTAAAATTAAGTTCAACTCCTGTTCTTATGTAAGCAAGGATTACTTGGGTCATGACTACAGTATGCTTCCCTTGAAGTTTTCATGTGGCCATGAAGTCATTGTGATGCTAACAGAAACGAACAGAAACGAAAGAATTGAAAGTGCACAAGGATTTTTTTTTTTTTTTTTTAACTGCAAATTGGTGCGAACAAAAACGTGTCAAAACAGACAACATTAGACACATTTTTCCTTTGAAAGCTTACATATTTTAACGCCTGGAATACACTGTCTGCATTAGGTAGGTGTGTGTGTGTGTGTGTGTGTGTGTGTGTGTGTGCGTGCGTGCGCATGGCAGCATGTGTGCTGCATGTTCACTGCTGGAGCTCTGCCTGCCCTATATCTGCAGTGAGCTTCCCATTGACGTTTCATCAATAGATTTCATTTTTGCCATAACTATAGTTAAAGTGGAGAGTTGAAGCAGCCACAGGATTATCATTCAACCTCCAGAGCAGCAAAGAGAAAGAAGAAAAAAGCAACGGAGATCACACAGTTGCAGACACGTGAACACACAGCGCCCAAAGGGTGTTTAAGGTCTGTCTTTTTTACCTCATAGAAAAAAGTGCCCTTTTTATTTATTTTTTTTTCTTCAAATAAATGAATTCCTTTTCAGCACAAGTATGTTAAAGACAAGAGCAGTATAAAAATGTCACGTTATCGACCATATGCATTTCCTTGTAATAGTGTGTCACGTATGTGTGTTGAGAGAGAGAGAGAGAGAGAGAAAGAGAGAGAGAGAGAGAGAGAGAGAGCGGTACAAGCCGTGGCCGCATCACCATTCCATGTGTAGTTACTGTGTAGTTACTCTTCTTATCTATTAGGTAGAAGCTTCAGTGTTTCAACAAATCAGGCCCCGTCTGATTATGCTGATTTGATATGCGGAGTACCCCAGGGCTCTGTCTTGGGACCAGTTTTGTTTCTGTTATATATAATTCCCTTAGGGAAGTTATTCCAGGAGTTTGACCATGTTTCATACCACCTGTTTGCTGATGATATCCAGCTATATTGCTCTTTTAAGGCCTCTGAGCCCCAGAAACTGAACTCCTTAATATCTTTCCTCAAGCAAATTAAAATATGGCTAAGCGCAAACTCGCTGCAGCTAAACAAAAGATAAGCTAAGCTGTATTACTGTAGGATTACTTTAGTAGTAGTAGTGTAGTAGTAGTTGCATGAAGTACTCATGAAGGCTAATATAATAATAATAATAATAATAATAATAATAATAATGGAATAAATCATTAATTAATAACATAGTTATTTCAGCATTTTGGGTATATGAGATATTTGTTATCTGAGTTTGACATATTACCATATATAATTTAAACCGGATTCATGTTAATTATGCCTACCATACAATGCCAAGAAAAGAAAGGATACAGATAAGGAAAGAGAAGGAGCGCCAGGAAGCAGCTAAGGGTCGGTTTTTGATAATAATTTGTTGATCCAAAAAAAAAATAGCAATTGCATGTCACTCACAGCTACATATGACACACAGCTATATTGTTCACTATCTATAGCTACTTTATTAATTTTATATTGAGTCACAGCTGAAAAAATGTGCCGAACAGATACGGCCCTTTTGTGACTTTGAGCCCCTGCTCCTTTGTAATCCTGTGCACGTCCCTGCACAGTTGTCTATTTCTTTCTTGTTTGTGACATATTAAAATATTGGACTTTGACACTTCAGTATAATGTGTCAGTGATATTAAATAAATTTCTGACAATGATGTGTTTGAAAAAGCGTCTGTTATATTTCAGAAATGACACGCTTCTCCGAGTTGTTTTACCATCATCTGATACACACCTGTCACGCAGTTGGTGTGACTAGAACACTGAAAATAAAAATCATCAGGTAACACAACTACCATGTGTGAGAGTGATAACCAGTGTGTGGCAGATGCCACACACTGCTGCTGTAATAGCACACAATGCAAATATCAAGTGTAAGCACAGCAACATGGCAATACCCTATAAGTGTAATCACAAATAGACTTTTTTCAGATTGATTTCTCAGCTCATCTTCACTGTTTTCATCTAAACCAAATGGCAATTACATCAAAAGAACACAATTAAAAAAAAATACTTCATATTGAAAACAACTTCCATTTGCTTGTTCTTCACAGAAACTTGTAAAGGCCCTTAGGTTGTGAAGTTTACTTTTTGAGCATGTCCTATAGAAATATCCACTTTATTTTTTCTCACTAAAGTGATCAAATAGCCCCTGTGAGACTAATTTGAATTGATTATATAAGCGTAACTTTGAAATCTCTGCAAAGTTCAGTTATCATTGGTGCTTTCGGAAAAGGATAATTTGCCACAGCGATTTCATTATAATCCCTGGTGTTTACTAGTGTCTCATCCTGTTCGATCAACGCTGGAGAATGCTGAAAATGGAAAAGGAAGGGAAAAAGTTCTTGGCCGACTCTGACACGCTTTGGCAAAGTTCACATTCAAACAAGGTTGAACTGAGCTTCTTTTAGTGCTGAAGGAATAGAGTTGTCAGCTTAGTTAAGAAAAAAAAAAAAAGACAATCTAAATTGATCTCTCAACTTCTCCCTTTAATAGAAAGATCACACCGTCACATGGGAAAAAGACTGAAAAAAAAAAGACAGACAGGGAAGTCAGGAGAAGGGGACTGATTAAATTGTCTTCATTTACTTAACTGGCTGCTAATATTTCAATTAGAGCAACTGGAGGCAGTGACACTGTAGGGTTAAAAATGGAACAAGGGGAGAATTAGTCCAACTGATTAATAGGAGGAAATGAAGACTTTTGCACACACAGGAGACATCCCTCTGGCGTCGTTCATCACTGACACCACCCTCTCTACATTTGCATCCGTCAATTCACTGCTAAAAAAAGCTTTTTTCCCCCCCTCTCCCTATTCGCTATATGCCGACCACAGAGAAAGTTTGTGTTATACATGAATTGTCAACCTGTGAAGGTACACGCCGAAGCTGCCGGCAGCAGGGGCCAAGCTGAGGCTGAATTTGACAGAAAACACATTGGAGACTTCCTCTCCACTCCTCTGCCTTTTCCCATTACCATAAACCCACTCACTCATGATAACCATTAATGTAGCGTCTTATTAAAAACCTATCAATACAGCTGCTGCCAGTGCACTAATGGCCAGGAATCCCTCTCAGTTAAATCTCGACTTTGGTCTTCACTCCGGACTAATGAGAGCCATCGCTCAGCATCTCTTTGGGCTAAATCACCTTTATTTGTATCTGCCTTCTCACGCTGCTGGCAATTTATAGAACAGAGTGCAATGAGCGATGCATTGCAGTGAAGCCTAGGGGCCAAGATTTGGGGGAGGGAGGGGCTGTTGTTGCCAGTTGTATTAGTGAGCTTGGGGACAACCTCAACCAAAGGGAAAGTAAAAAACAGAGACCAGTCGAAACTGAACCAGCGTAGTATTTTGTGCTGGATATCACGGCGAGCCGTTAATTGTTCAACACTGGAGCTCTGGCAATAAAAGAGAGCCCCTTTGCTGCTGCCACTGATGACGCATTGTTGTCTAGGAAAGTTTATCTCCAGTGCCAAGTCACAGGGAGGGCACGCTTGATGCAGGAGCACCACAGGAGTTTGGCCTTCTAACTCAGGGGAGGAATTGAACATTGCTCTATCAATCTAAGCATTTTACAGCTCAAGCCTCCCAGCCGTGAGAAATGTGGGGGAGTGTTTATACTGCAGCTTATTGTCCAGGATCTAAAGCAAACACAGTGTATGGTTTGGGAGGAGTAAGTATGACAGTGGCACACTTCTGCACCATCAGATGGGGATTTTATGGCACAATCCACACATTTCCCTCAAGTAAATGACAAGTGCATGGCTTTGCTTTGACCAAAAACGTGTCTCATAGCTTAGAATTTTTATTATATTTACACTACAGATGCATAATTATTGCTTTTTTACAACTGATACAATAACCGTTAACTTCCTGCTTCTCGTAACTGACACCAAGAATAGTTCCCATCCCATTCTTCAAATTATTTTATTATTATCTCAAGTTACTGGTAAAACCCATTTGATAGTAAAATAAAGGCTTCTACAGAACCGAAGGCCTATGGCCACTTGAAATGGACCAAGGCTTTTCAATTACTATTTATGTACATATAAATAATTAGTGATGATCGACCGCTGTTTTCAGACATTAAGATAGGTTAAGCTTTTTCTCTATAATGTGTGTCTAGGGAGAGGAAAAGGCTAAATGTGGACAACATGCATAAAACTGGTGTTATTGAGATGAGTTTTGCAGAGGTGAAAGTGGGCATGACTAGAGATGTCCACACTAGGGTGAACAACTGTCCCTTGAAAACAGAATTGTCCCATATTTCGGTACAAAAGTATGTGTCCTATATTGAGCTGAAAAGGGACACACTTTGTCCGGTATTACCGTGAGAATGAGTCTTTAAAATGTCAATGGATTGGATGAAAGACAGACCGCTTTGAATAAAACTGTATGTTCACTTATTCCCACAGCACACACATACATGAAACGACAAGACAGAATGTGGCTCCCCTCATTGGTCGAGGCACTGTTCCTTGTGAGGAAGATATCGGAAGACAAGAGTTGACAACAAACCAGCATGTGTGATATAAACGGTACTGAGTTTCCGGTCTGGGAGTCGAAAACTGTGGAGTCAAACTTTGGAGATGACTGATCACTGTTCTTGAGTATTAAGCTACAGCATTAAGCAACTTTTTTTTTTTTTTTTTACATTAATCATTTTAGAATGTTCCTCTTCTTCTTTTACTGCTGCTGGACCAAAACTGTGATCACATCCATTTGATCTTCCTCATCATCTTGCAGCTGTAGCAGAGAATAAGTCACTGAAAACCCTGTTACTTACAATGTACTGACCCAGACCTCTTCTTCTTCTTGGTTATGGCCGTTGGCATGGTAACAACATGCATCAGTGTTGTACCTGAACACGTTTATTGAACGATATTTCATAAACATGCTCATATTTTGGGTGAACGTGAACTGAACTCACTGTATTACTGTCTGACAAACGGACTTCCGAGTTCGTTCTGAACATCATTTACTTTCTATTTAACTTTGTTCAATAGGTGCCAAATTTCTTTCGTGTTTCAGCCAAAAACCAGGCTAAACACACTGTAAACAACCCTAATATTTAGTGGAAAAACATTCAATGTGACAACAACACTAGTCACCAGCGTCACATTGCTGCATTTGTCATCGAAACAAGACAAAACACAAAGCAGCATGGAGGCGACTGTAGCAGGAAGGAGCCACAAGGATTCATCATATGAACATTTAAAAGAGCTTCTATGACAAGGTCTGAGAGGAAGAAGAACCTCACAGGCTTTCAAAAAGAAAATCTGAACTTCAGTCACATCAACAGCAAACTTAAAACGGCACATTTCCAACCTCCGTTAGCGTTACAATGTTCTGCATTCCACTGTTTTTTCTTCAATAATTAAAAAAACAACAACAACCACGTAGCAAGTTTTCCCTCCTGTTTTTTGAGAAGATACTGTCAAGGTGAAAGCTGCAGCCGCTACTGTGATATGAAGATCAAATCTAACACATAGTTTCATTCAAATAATTACTGTCTGTGGTTCTATATGGGCTTTGGCAATGATATTGGAAAATAATAGCAGCAACATATTGTGAAAAAACAAACAAACTATGAACTAGTTCATTTTTTGGAACTATGAATGAACTATTTAACTATAAACAATTATGAACTGTGAACGAACTAGAATTTTGTGAACTGAATGTTGAACTAGTTCAGGTAGAATATGAACTTTCCCAACACTGACATGCACTGTGTACTGGTGAAATTATTATTATGGGCTGTAATTATCAGTGAAATCTTTAATTATCAAAATTATCTGGATGATATCATTTTTTTAAAATATCAGGTCGATTGGTATCAATAGTACGACGGAGCATTAGGGCCATTCATGAAGAAGATATTTTTTGATATGACGAGATTAAAGTCAGCATGTTGACATTAAAGTCGAAATTCCGAGAATAAAGTTGAAATTGGATGTCGACTTTAATCTTGATGGGTCGACTTTAAACTCGACATGTCGACATTAAACTCGAAATTCCGAGAATAAAATAGAAATTTAATGTCGACTTTAATCTTTACGGGACTTCAACTTTATTTTCGACATTTCCAAGTTTAATGTCGACATGTCGAGTTTAAAGTCAACCCATCAAGATGAAAGTCGACATAAAATTTCAACTTTATTCTCGGAATTTCGACTTTAATGTCGACAGGCTGACTTTAATCTCGTCATATCAAAAAATATCTTCTCCTTCATGCTAATGCTCCGTCGTACAATAGTTATTGTGCATCCCTAATATACACATTTTATTTATGGGATATCTGTACTAAAATTAAAATGTAAGTCGTGAGTTACATATATGAACAGGGTTCAGGCTGAACAGAAACCACATCAACAGTGCAATAGTGAGAGGAAACCAATGTGTGGAGCAATTATTTTCATATTTATTCTCAGAATGGAAATCTGATGATCACATATGCTCTTTCTTCAACAACACCCTCATTCCTGCTCATTTAGTTGCACATCCTCACACGTTTTAACTTCCAAGTAAATGAGCATCTAGTGGTCCCTGTAAGGGGTACCCACCAACGCCTTATCAATCAGCTGATACCTATTCATTTGCAACTTCTAAGGAATTTGCTCTTTGTATAGATGAAAAAAAGTCAGTCTAAACCTTAGGGTCAGGACATTTTTATTATATAAAGATAGAAAATCTGCCTATTTTTGCATCAGTTGCCAAGCAGCTTTGAAAATACAATATCTATATAGTACATGCAAAAATGGAAGATATTTGCCTGCATCACTTCTATTAATATTTATTATATTGTCTCTTACAGTTAATTATTAAATCCCACTTAATTTACCTCAAAAAAGCACAGCCAATATGATTATTTACTGAAAAAAATATGCTTATATATTTGCATAGAGAACAAAACATGGTCATGCTCATCATATACAAGGTCACTATGCTGAACTGGAACTTGCATGTAACATTAAAACTTGAAATAAGATATTATGGTATGGCATTTATTATATATGAGTGAGTACACTCGCAACATAATGACTCTGTGACCCCCACCTACAACATGTGGATAATTAGATCACCAAAGCACTGATAAAAACCTAAAGGAAAACGTAGAACAAACAGGTGCTGTAGATACCAGACTTCTTTGAAAGTGCTTTTAAGTCATTTCCAGCTAAGAGGGTAACTACTGTAGGTCCATGTAACAGCATGAGGTGATTAAAGTGTAAGGGTCAATATATAATTGATGGACTTTTTCAGTTTCCTTCACAGGGTGTTGACAGGTAGAGCTGACAGTTTTGCTGTTTTCAGGCCTAACATCAACAGAACCACAACTCCACAAGACATTTTACAGGAAAAAATATTCTAAATATCATATATGCAATTGAGTAAAATTGAAAGTTTTTATAAAAACATTGTATAACACTGTTAACATAAGAGTGTGATAAATACACACTTAACTCCCACACGACTTAATAAGAAAGAGGAAAAAGAACACACAGTATGTTGGAGTCTTACCGGTGTGGAGCAGGTCATGTGATTTGGAATTCACACATTTCCTTCAGAGGTTTATATTTATTTATTTATTTATTTTTTTTTTTTTTTACCTCCGCCAAGGAGGTTATGTTTGTTTTGGGTTTGTTTGTCCGTTCGTTAGTTAACAACATGACTCGAAAAGTTATGGATGGATTTTGATGAAACTTTCAGGATTTGTTGGCAATGGCACAAGCAAGAAATGATTAACTTTTGGGGGTGATCTGGAAGAAATCCTGGATTCTCGATCACTTTGAATTTTTCGTTAACATTGGGGTCAATGGGGCCAAAAAATTTGTTTCTCAGTATCTCAGATAATTATTGACCAAACCTAATAAAATTTTCAGAAAATGTTTGCTCTGAGACAGGGAACAGATGATTAAATTTTGGAGGTGATCCAGATCACTGTCTGGATCCAGGAATTTTTGAAAGGATTCTCTATTAGTTATCATTGGCATTGCTGTGGTAATAATAACAAATGTCCACCAGATGGCGACTCATGTTTTCTCATATAGTCCATGGACTTAGGAATCTTAAAATGCTGTCCAAATAAATGAGGGACTAATATTTATGGTGGTGGGGTGGGATGTTGCACATGGCGGAGGAGTGCTTTTCTAGTTTTAACATGTAACTTAGTTGAAAGTGATTTCTTGGACGCAGATATAATTTGTTACTTTCCATATAAAATTTGATACATTGCCCCCCCCCCCCCAAAAAAAAAACCTGTCGTTATCATCTCAATTTAAAAAATAAATTACACAATCACATTTTTTTAATGAGTTCATATTAATATTTCACTAATTAGAAGGTGGTTGTTATTAAATTCAGATTTAGTTGACATTTTAGTATAACTAGTCATATATTAATAAGTGATTGCTTCTGTAATGAAATAATTATGGAATTTTTTAAGACATGATCATAATGAACACAAAAAAACATTAGCTTCATTTTTTTTTTTTTTTACTTTTAATAAAGATGTATGCAATATATATCCCACAGACTTCAAAAGTCCTTAAATTATATATTAACCAGTAAATTAAGTATTATTTGTGTATAAACCTAACCTCTGTTATATCACAGTCACAATGATCTGTCATGTAACAAAAAAAAATACATTATTGTTGAATTCTATCACTTTGTGAAAGAGAATAAATGATTTGAATCCAAAATAAGGGTTAAATAATAAATAACATTTATTTATTCAGCAAAGTTCAAACCAAAATGGAGATGCCATGTGTAAAAAAAAAAAAAAAAAATGAAGTGCACATCCGTATTTGATTATATTTTGTTGTGGAGGATTTCTTTTCAACTCTGCTTCAAATCCTTGACTCTTATATGTTTTTATGCAGAAATCTCCTCATGTCCTCCACAGTATTTTAGTGAGGATGAGGTCTAGAGTTTGAATAGGTCACTACGATACCTCGGTTCTTTTCTTTTGAAGTCGTTCAGTTGTAGAGTTGCTGGTGTCCTGTTGCATGACCCAATTTCATCCAAACTTTCGCTGTCGGACCAACGGCCTCACATTTGACTCTGGATACTCTGGTGTAGAAAAGAGTTCACGGTCAACTCAATGACTACAAGGTGACCAGGTCCAGCGGCAGCAAAACAAACCCAAAATCATCAACCTGTACCACCTTGTTTAACAGTTGGTATGAGGTGTTTGTGGACAAACGCAGCCAAAGGACATTGTTCCACAGTTCTTGTGTTTTGCTCAGATTCATCTTCACAAACCGAAGCCATGCTGTTACGATCTTTTTAGAGAGAAGAGGCTTTCTCCTGGTAACCCTTCCAACCAACAATGAACAAACTATTCTTATCCAGTGTTTTCTTTGTGCTTTGACCTAGGGGTGAATTTGGAGGGACGTTCAGTCCTGGGCAGATTGGGAACCATCTTGATATTTTTTCCAGTTATGAATACTCTTTTTCACTGTCAAATTGTTCTGAGATGACCTTTGAACCCCTCCTGGGTTGATGGACAGCAACAACTCTTTCTTTAAGCTCAATGATGTATTCCATCTTTGTCCATCCCTCCAATAGATTTTATGTGCACACTCGACTGAACATTTTAAAGCTCTGTTAAATACACACCTATTGGGTTTTAACATGTGACTTTTATTTGTTTCATCTTCTGATTGTATTTAAGATGCTATTTATCCGATTACTATGCATCCATTTTGTATTTTATTACTTTCAACATTAAATTGATCCCTATCTTATTTTACTAGTTTTGTCATATCTTAAATTAATTCTTATTTTACTAGCTTTAGATTATCTTAAATTAATTCTTATTTTACTAGCTTTAGCATATCTTGAATTTATTCTTATTTTACTAGCTTTAGCATATCTTGAATTTATTCTTATTTTACTAGCTTTAGATTTTCTTAAATTTATTCTTATTTTACTAGCTTTAGCATATCTTAAATTTATTCTTATTTTACTAGCTTTAGCATATCTTA
>JAPSES010000002.1:12660792-12671681 GCA_029822895.1 Maxillicosta whitleyi
GCACAGACACTGACAATATGGGGCATTGTGATTCCTTTATATATATATATATATATATATATATATATACACATATATACATGTGTGTGTATGTATTTGGAGTATCATGGAAGGGGGTTCTCCTCTATGCCACCTTTCACCAGATCCCTTACTAATTGTTTCTGTCTCCAAGGTAGCATGGCTGCTCTTTGATGTTCAAACCCCTTCCTCTTCACAAAGGAGACTGACGGCAGGAGCAGAGAGAGAGGCAGATGGGCCGCGACAGGATGCTGCGAACCTTACGTCTCTCTCCCCCTTTCAAGTGCTCTGGTTCAATCAGCCCTTGCCGCACAAGCTGTTGTGGAGCACCTTTGAAATCATGGTGTCTGCACAATAGTCTTGACTGTTAATGACTTCTTGTAAAGTTCCAAAGCGGCTCTGATTACACACCCTCATGCACACGTACATGTAATGGCAAGTGCAGACAGGAGAAACTATGTTGTACATAAACATGTGCACTCTCACAGTGTCAGTCACACATGTTCACAGCACTCAATCACAATAAGCAGTTTATGAATGCTCCACACCATGTTTCATCTCGTAGGCAGCACCATGGAAACCAATGTTTGGACACAAGTGGCAAATTAATATGTTAATAAGGTGGTGAAGCAGGTTAACTAGAAGGTGTTAAATATTCATTGTCCATTGTAGGAGGACCTACCTTATGTTATTTGTGTAAATGTCAGATAAGAGGGGAAAATGTTCATGCTTTTACACTGAACTCCAATTTTATTGATACTCCACCATGAAACCAGTCTCCTGGCTTTAAAATATTAAGTCTGTATTAGGAGGCAGATATACTTGCAAACTCTGTCTTACTTTGATTTGGTGCCATGGTATATCTTGTTATAAGCTACCAAACTTTTTCAGCCATTTAAGACAAGTTGTATGATGCAAGATGTCAAACATGCAGGTGTTCACCTCTAAAAAAAAATGGCACTGCAGCTAATAGTGTGCCTTCAAAAAAACAACTAACGTACTGGACTGCTTTAAAGGAGATGGGAAACGCAGTTCTCGCTAGAGCTGAAACTGCTAGCTCTGGCCCCTAATTAGATGGTGGGCATAGAGAAACTGGCATGCTGAAGTGTGTATGTATGTGTGTCTGCGTATGTGTGCAGAAAAGAAAGACTATCCTCTGCCTAACTCAAACCTATTACTCAGGGTTAAGCTGTCAAAACCATCAGGAAAGGCTTAATGTCTGTACTGGTCAAGTGTAATATGTAAACTGTTCCTACTCTAGTGACTGTGTTACATGTGTAAAGGTGATCAATGGCAAAGACCTAATGATTCAATCAACATAAAGTGAGTTTCTGGCTCTGAAAGCTGTGGGTTGTATGATGTTTTTGAAAATAAATAAATAAGTGAAACATTCGGTTCTGCCTCCAAACTGTAGAATTTCATCTCACTTTTTCTGCCTGTTAATAATTTCAACTGTTTAAAGTAGTTGAAATCATTATAGGTGGCATACCCCTGCAGATATATTTTCTACTACTGCGATTCCAACTAGTCGCTAATGAAGGTCAACCGATGTTGTGCTTTGTGCGATCGAATGCCTTTCAGGGCATCTTCCATATGTGTTTTGTCCTTTTGTCATGTTATGTATGTTTTCAGTGATAATAGTAATAATAATATGGAACAGGGTACAGAATTGTCAGTATACAGGGGTTTAATTCAGTGTCTGTTTTCATCCACCCATGTAATTTCTGTATCCTTTGAGTACTGCCTGCCATTTTTTTTTTTTTTTTACCTTATTGGTGATGATGAAAGACAGAATTGTCACATTAAAATGCATTTTACAGTAGTTGAATAAAGATCAATGGCCTTTTTTTTCCCTGTAGATGTATGGTGCAAAGTGTAGCTTAGCTATAGAAACGTAGTAAATGAAATGAATTCATGCACATTCATTTCAACTGTCAATCCGTGCCTGTAATGACATTAACTGTAGAGTAAGAAATATTCCTAACCTTGCTTCATGCCCCTCATTAATAAGTCTGAAAAGTTGATTTTACATTTCAAGAACTATGACCTCTTCACTCATACAAATTAAGTAGATTTTTTTTTAAGTTTGGACTTGGATTGAATCACTCGTTAATAGATAAAATGGTTAATTTCCTTTAACATTCTTCAATAACTGTCTGCAGTTTAACCTTAAATTAGATAAGTGACTATTTTTGGTCATTTCTGAACATATTACAAGACAGTGGCAGCAATAGTTACAGTGAGTCAACAGCCTCAGGTCCAATGTGGTCTACAGGTCTGTAAGGTCCACCTGTGTATGAACAGTGAGTGGATCTGCTTTGTTAGGTACCATGAAGTAATGGTACTAATGTAAGGAATGATGAAGTATTGGTACTAATACGAGGAATGATGAAGTAATGGTACTAATGTGAGGAATGATAAAATAATGGTACTAATGTAAGGAATGATGAAGTAATGGTACTAATGAAGGAATAATGGGAGTAATATAATGATGAAGTAATGGTACTAATGAAGGAATGATGAAATAATGGTACTAATGTAAGGAATGATGAAGTAATGGTACTAATGAAGGAATGATGGAATAATGGTACTAATGTAATGATGAAGTAATGGTACTAATGTAAGGAACAATGTTCAAAGGGACCATGTGTGTGTTGTCCGGTGTGTGTGTGTGTGTGTGTCAGCACTTAAATTGTAATAACCTAATGTTCTAAAATAAAAGTTCCTTTTACCGTACACATATTTTTCTCATGTTTGTTTGTTTGTTTTTACTACATATGGGCAAGGAACCAAATCTGATAATTTCATTGGTCTTATTATTATTTTTTTTTATGACAAAAAACATTTCTCAAAAGAAATAATAGTCTGGTTATGTCCTTCAGTAACACACTAAGGTTAAAATGTTGAATTTCTAACTTTTTCTGCGTGCTCTATAAAGGGTTAAGCTTATATACTTGATCATTTATGGGTATATGAATGAATAGTGGACATGTAATGACTGTAGCTCATTGTGCAGGCAGCTTATGCAGTTAAACAGTACGTCAAAGTACAAACCGCCCTGTTTGTTACTACAACATGCCTGGTATCACTGTCTCATTAATAGCCTAATTTATTGAAGTATCAGGGGAAACTTTCCTTCCTACTTTCGCAGTCTGGCCTTGCATGAGACAAAGTTTAAGTAACTGTGATGTTTATACTACTGCTGTTTATGGGAGGTACTATAGCAGTAATTAGGCCCATGTTTGGTCAAACTAATGGGTTCAATGGAAAAATCAGATACCAGCCCAGTCTACCATAACCAAATTAGTGTTGTAATTACCTGCAGCACATGTCTTCATTAATAATTGCTTCTTCTTTAGGCGTAACAAAACATCAATAACGTCCACACATTCACTGAATAGAGTAGGCTGCCAATATTAGAGTACTCCAAATCACAGCATATGTTTTGGGGGTGTTATCAATAGACCTACATCTAGAATTTAACCATCTATGCAAGTCTTAAAGCTAAGTTTAGAGTTAACATTTATACAGCAAGATAGCAAGCTGTGTGTTCTACTCAGAATTACAAAATGTGCCATGTTAGCCACCTGAATAACAATGTACAGGATAAGTCTGGACTCTGAAATTCAATCAGCGTGCAAATATCAATGCTGGACAGACAAAGGATCATGGAGCTACTGAAGTTCATGGCTCCAGCACACACTGTAGGATAAAAAATGGAAAGGTTTCTGCTGAATGTTTCATGCTGGTAATATTTATTTTCTCTTATATTGACAGAACAATGCAGCAGCTACGCTATAATGCATAAGGTAGACAGCCAAAAAGGTTTCACAGACACCAGAGGAAGCCAGATCCTTCCATTCTTTAAAACCAAAGCAATTAATACAGTGCAAATATGACTAGTGTTAAAGCAAAGACAGAGAAGTAAGTAAACATCTCTGTGTGGACGGTGATTAAAATTTGAGGGAATGTTCTCTAATTACAAAATCAACACTGGTGTCCAGGTGTTAAAGGATTGCAAAACGTGTGTATGCATTCTGTATTTAGACAGTGAGACAATTAGAATTAGACCGCTTTGACCACCATTAATATATTTCCCTCTTTGGATTTAATTTCTCACCTGTCACTGAGTTCAATTGATTTTATGTCACGGCATCATCCATGAGGCATTTGTCTTCAGCACTAACACTGGCATGGATACAAATGCATTGTCTTCATTTTGATTGGATAAAAATATTCTTGATTATTATTCTTTCATTATTTTTTAGATTGAAGTAAATGTGTCTGTCTATCTGTCTGTCTGTCTAATCAGTGTATAGGTTGAACATTCACCAACTTAAGCCTTTAAATCCTCCACTGTTAGAACGATGACGGAAGCTCCTCGTCTTCGTCTATCTCTGTTTGTCTAGGCACTAGTGTGTGTCTGTAAGTGCAGGTGTATGTGTGTGTTTGTTTGACATACCTTATTGGGACACACTGATGTTTACGCAATCCCTTAAGGGGATTCTGCTTCTTTAAGGGCAGTTAAAATGTTAATGCTAGGGTCAGGTTCAGGGATGTTGCAGGTGGGATAAACCTTAATGTGAAGCAGTGTAAGTCCCTCAAAAGCATGGTAAAGCAACACAGTGTGCATGTCCATGTGTGTTTGTTGTGTTTGTCTGTGATGGTAGCAAAAGCATTTGATTAGAGAACTGCTTTTCTCCTGTCTGTCTTGTAGACGAAAGCATCTCGGTACTAATGACAAAATGAGGTTAGCATTGAATCTCAGAGATGATGCGTTGCATCCCCCTGGACATCCCCTAGTCCCTGTCTTTTTTATTGTGCCACACGTACAATGCAGACAAGCAGAAGTGATTGTGTTCTGTGTCAACATGATGTGACTGCAGCCTTGCCAATGTTTGTGGCAATAGATGGACTATGCTGCCATGGGAAATCAATTCCATAGGTGTCAACACAGACGATTGAGATGGCCAATGTGAGGTAGAGCAGGGTGGATCTGCCTGACTGTGACATGTGTACACACACATTAATGTATATTTACAGCATTCACATTCATGCCTTTTCTACATTCATGTCACCCTTTGTAATAACTGGGCATACGATCAGTACTGAGGGGATGAATGGGATGTTTGGTAAACATTATTTCAGATTCAACAAATGAACTCTTTAGAATCCAAAACCACACACTTATTAAGTTAAATTGCAGGTCTTTGGGTTAATTATTCTGGTTTAATTATGCATTTGTACTGATGAGGTTTACAGCATCTGAATTCTGTTTAAAGGCCAATCTTACATAATATAACCAAAGCTGATACAAACATTATATAACAGTTAGAGTATTGCTGTTTGCTGTTTTTACGATAAAAACTAAATAGTCCTTGGTTGGGACGATAACACTAGAGGACAACTCTACTGAACTATTGTTTTTTTGTTTTTTTTTTTTGTGGTTTTTAATTAATAAATGTATATAACTAGTACATTACATTTAAGCTTTATTAAAAAACTTGGTCCGCTGGATAGGTAAAAACATACCCAGTTTAAAATAAATAAATAGCATAAATCCACATGTTACCTACACATAAAAACATTTTATATGTGAACCTTATGAAACTAATCTTGGAACAGACCAGGGCTTATACAATTGAGTTAAGTGACTTTGTAACTCTGTACATGAATGAATGAATAAAATACCATATATAGCAAAGCATCTGTAAATGTAGTGAAATGTAAGGTCTTTCTAAAGAAACCTTCAATGTGAATCACATTTAACACACATTTGTCTTGACTAATTACACATTACTAAAAAAGAATAGCTTTTTACTGTGATAATAATGATCATTAACTAAAGTAGGAAAAGTGCATTCACACAATCAATCATAATTCTGTGAAGAACTTCAAAGAAAAAGCACAAAACACACTCAACAAAACTCATCTACGCATTGATAGCAGCTGTTCCTACAGCTGTAATCTGTAAGCAATTTTTAAAAGGGTACTTTATCTGAATTAATGTAATACCATAGCCTATACTGATCACACTTCAATGGCTTCTGATGACTTCCTATTGCGTCTTTATTGTTGGGTGCGTACAAATGAATAGGATCAAATGAACCTGCACTGTGTTGAGGCGTAAACTACAGATTACATTCATCAGTAAATTAATTTACATTGTGCACTGTGACATTTTTACACCAGTGTTAAAAAAAATAAATAATAATAATAATAAAAAAAAAACATAATTGAAGCCAAATGGGATTGAAAAGTGAGAAATCAGAGTGCATCAGTGATCAGTGATGCAGAAAACAGATGAAATCCGATAAAATGACCTTAATTTCATAAATCACCTTGTAAAATCTTGATCAAATCATTGCTGTTCTCTGGAGTTCAAGCACACAAACGCACAAATGTAATCTTTCTGCAGTTTTTTTCCCCCCCTTTAACAACATAAACTGACATTAGGGCGGGTTCCAGTGGTTTTGGTCACACTAAGGTCAGGATTCAAATGGATCAGTGGAAACCACAACGGTAGAAAACTATTGGGTTTACATCTCATTCAGTTACACTGTTGAGTTACTGAGTAATTGTGTTATGGCACAAGTGTTGTGCTTGATTTATTCTAAATCTGTTTAGTTTTATTTTCTTTTATCTATTTTTACAATGTCGATGAAATGCACTCTGATTCTTTTTGTTCCCTTCTCTAAAGCTTTGAAGAAATAAATACTCAAGCTACAGTGGCAACCTACTGCAGATGTTTTTAACTGAAAGTGAGATTTTTTTTTTCTTTGTTTGGATTGTTTTTGCAAAAGAGGAAAGAAACAACAGAGTCATCAAAGTACTAAGTAGTTTGACTCTGTTTCCTAAGCTGTGTTTGCATTATGAAAGGTACATAAATGTGAGTATGTCATGCGTTTATGCACCCTTCACCTCGCTGATTGTTGTCTTTTTATTGCTTATACTTAACATGAATGCATCATTTGCTCAGTTAATGCCCCTCTCTGCTCTTGAGTACATTGAAGTATTAGGTCTATTTTATGTATCATAGGTCTATAAAACCACTGCAGACCTACATAGCTGTTAAAGTTGTGTGTGAATCAAAAAAAAAAAAAAAAAAAAAACTGCTTAAATTTTAGAAAATGTAATTGCTTTGTGTCTGTGCTGGACAGCTGTGGAGCAGCGTTCTATTTCTTATAACAATAAAATGGGTTGCACAGCAAAGTATTTGTTAAAAAAAAATTCTAATACAATTTTATTTGTGACCGTGGTGCAGTATATGCTCTACTTTCTTTAAGCTCTTCTCCCTCTTTTATGTTGTAACTGCAGGAAAAGAAACGACACACTCTCTTAACCTGTAGTCTTTTGCTGCCAGATTTGTTTTGTTTAGTTCTGCAAGGGCCTTATTAAAGTCTTCAACATGGAGGCGTCAAAGCATATTTTTGCTGTGCGAAAGCCCAACCTACAGTACATTTAGCTTCATCGTTTACAGGTGGCAAATCTCAACACCAAATTTGACCCAAATACTTAAAAGTATTTTACGAGCGTATGAACAAATATACTCACCACCTCAAACCGTGGTATCTGCCAGCAATTATTTGGAGCAACCCCACAGGAAGAGCCATCTGTACCTGATTTTAATTTCCACACACACAAGGGGATGTGTGCCTTAAAATCTTTAATTGAGATAGATTGGGTCATCCAATTAACCCTAACACACTTGGGTGTCCTTTGTGCCGTTGAAGCCTTTGCTTTGGGGTATTGTCACAAATCTTTAAGTCACTGCAGAACTAGTACACCTGTCCTCACTGTCTGTTTAAAACGTAATTGGGTTGAGCTTTTCCTCAAACAAAGGATGTGTTTTTTTTTTCCCCCCCTTCACATCCCACATTGATCAAAATGGTTGTCTTAATATAGAACGCAAGTGTGGCGTCGTGATGTGAAACGCATTCATCTAACACAGACTGATCAAGGTAGTGGATTCAGATTTGTCACATTGGACTTTCACACTAATTTAGATGATTTCAAAAGATTGACTGTTGGTGTTTTCATCAGCAAACAATGAGATTACGCCTTGTTTCTTTATCTTACATGTGCACACATCAAATGTTATTCAGTGCAATAGCAACCGGTGGCAGCTGGTGAAAGAATGTTTTGGTGGGGGTGCGGTATCGCAGTTAGTTTTCATCTGCACTATAAAACCACATATCACCACAAGGATACGTGTACATGCATTACTATTTTTTAAATATCAATTTAATTTAAAATAAAAGTCCACAGTATGTGTTTTTGGTCATGTATTTGTTTTTATATGTAGATTTTATCCAACTATCCTTCAAACATGCACATTATTCTAGGACCCTATTGGCATGTCCTGGACAAGTGTTTTTATTCCACTGATAGTATGGACAGTGCATTTAGATCAGAGGTGAAGGTTCTGCAGGTAGATGGCACAGCATAAAACGAATTGAAAATCAACGTAAGGGCTAAAACATTGGAGGTGATACCTCTCGCGCTGGGAATCAACCCCTCAGTCTACCTCACTGAAGACAGTTGTGTTTACCACTGCAGTATCCGGGGATGACTCAGTAGTTTTAGTTATGGACCGTTCTATTCCGATTCCATTTCTGAGAAAGGTCTTGATTGTTTACGGGACATGACGTTTACTCCTGTGGGTGGTGCTTGGGTGCTCTGAGGCTCTCCTAACACTTGAGGAGGTCTACTGCACATGTGTCATTTATAACAAGTGTGTATTATAGTAAACTAAGAGCCTCAGGTGCAGATTTTTGTGCCCCAAAGTTTATTTAGACTCACATTTTTTAACAAACTGCCGTACAAATCGACAATTACAAATGCAAGATATGCTAAAACTAGTAAAATAAGAATACATACAAGATATACTAAAACTGAAATAAGCATGTACAACAGAACCATAAGATAAAACAAATAAAAGTCACACACGTGTATTAAAAGCCAATGCAAATAGGTTCATCCTTAACAAAGATTGATATAGACTGTGCACATATGATCTGTTGGGGCAGAGTGTTCCAGATCTGCCATAGAAAAGGCTCTGCTACCTTTAGTTTTCAGATGGGTTCTTGGTATGTCTACAATCAGTTTCCAAACAGGAAACATGTGGCTTGACTGTTCACTAAACGAGCAAAAACATTTTTAAACTATACTCGAATGCAGATTATACATGGCAGTCATGGGCTGGATCATGTATAATTAGTTTACATAAAAATTGTGAGTGGTGGGGGCAGCACCCTAGCGCCCTCTATTAACGAGTGACTGATATCAACATGTGTCACAGTGGTTATGAGCTATAATCTGCAACCTGTTTGACTTTTTCCTACCACAGCATTAGGTCAATGGGATTCTGCATCTGGATTGTTTTAAGTGAAATCTGATATCGAATTCCTTTTGTTACTTTAACGTGATAGGGTTTAGGTTAAGCCACTCTCCCACGGAGATCCCACCGTTTTTCCACCACTGACTGATTTCCACAGCCAAGCCAAACAACAAAGCATTTACACTGCGGACCTGCATTCCAGAATCAAAGGGTGGTGAGTCAGCGTATGGCGCGACATATAACTTGTGTCTTCGAGCATAGTGGTGTTGCTAACCTCTCCAAAGTTGGCCCGTTTTTCACTGTTCCACAAATGTTAGCATGGATAGCATCCTCTACCTGAAGTGAAAATAGCTCGTACGTCTCAGCGTCTCCACAGTTCCCCATATTTCTGGTTGTGTTGATATGTTTTTTTACTGTACACGGTCGATGCTCATTTTTCCCCGGTGCAGGGGTCACATAGGATACGTCACCAAAACTTAACACCTTGGTTACCAATTAATAGGTGTTTTCTTTTACACAGCGTTCTGGAATCATGATCCCACCTTTATTGTGGCTCTGTTACTACCTCCAGAAGCATTAAAGAGCTGTGACAGAGGTCGGACCAAAGGATTCCACCGTTTTGTTTACACAGACGTCGTTACGGAATAAAGGCGAAATATTCCCGCAACAGAAGTACTGTGTAAAAGGGCCGTTAGATTATCATTCGATCTTTAGAACCCTGACCTTAATCCTTTCAACAATTCGGCATGTAATAGACATTAATGGAAAAAAAAAAAAAAAAGTCACAACACATACATACATTTTTGTTGTTGTTGAAATACAGATAATAAGACCTGTCATATTTAATTGTTCAGAGGAAGTAAAGCAGACTCATATTTTGGGGCAATTTAATTTGAAACGCGCTTCTTCAAGGCAGGGAGAGCAGCCAGAAGTCATGCAGAGAAAATAGTCTTAATTGTTTAATCCATATCAGTTATGCACCATATGGGAGAAATTACAGGTGCTGTGTGATGGGATAAACACTACGACTAAACAAATGTCTGAGGGGCAGTCTACACTAGTTTGTGTCTTTTAAGATCAATTTGTCTCGGCTCTTCCCCCCTTAGACCAGCTAATAATATGTGCATGAATTAAAGCAAAGCAGTTGAGCTTGAAAGGCTCTGCTAAAAGCGCCGTCTATTCGTCAGTATCTGGAAAATAAAGACGACAGACTTAGGAAACATGTATTGTTCACCCTTGCCATTATTGTGACCAGGTTTCGAATACGGTTTGCATGCAATATCAGGTATGAGGAGTACATAACCTTTAACAAAAAATTATATTAAAACCGTCTGACAAACTGACACTAAAAGAGCGTTTACACATGTTTTTTTTTAACATTAATGTCAATGAGTTGAAATATTGAAATCTATTGAAATTTCTTATTTATTTTATAGAAACTTTATAATGTATGTATGTATGTATAATCAGTTTATCTTGTACTTTTGTAATTTTATATTTCTGTGCAATCAAATCTTAATGTATTTCTTAT
>JAPSES010000002.1:12709900-12722087 GCA_029822895.1 Maxillicosta whitleyi
CGTTCGTCTTCATCAGAGGTGTCACATGATAGTGTGTGACGTGTTTTAAAGATGACTGATGTTCATTGGGGCGGAGTCAACCTGTCATCAGTCATTTTTAAAACACGTCACACACCATCATTTGACACCTCTGATGAAGACAAAAGTTTACCACCGAAACATGTCAGGTAGGAAAAACTGATTATGTGTCTGATACAAAAGAAAGCTAAATAAACTAAATTTCAGTGTATAGATAAACACAAAAACTATAATATGAATGTTAGTTACACCATCACACCACAAACACAAGCACTTGCCCAGAGCAAATGAATAATATAAAACAACCAAAAAAGACATACTAATCTGCAAAAGAAATACTACAATTTCTGAAAAGGAGTGGGTAGACGTTAAACACTTACTTAATCAGCACTTGACAAAACAAAAGTATGTGTCTATAATAAGGCAGGTTAGTTACACAGCTTCATTATGCAAATTCATACAAGAATAACTGACATGTTCAGACCAATCTACATAATGGAAAGTTCCCTTAACCTCCTGACACCCAGCAAAGTGAAGTTTTAGCTTTTTTGCATTAAAATGTCTTGATCAGAAACCGTATAATGCAACAGTTTTTTCCGATATATATATATATTTTTTTTTTTTATTTATTTATTTAGATTTTTATGGAATATCCTTTGCAGTGGACACTATTTTATAAAGTAAAAAAAAACAAAACAAAAAAACTTTCGTCCCCTACAGAGGACAAAACTGCTTTGCTGGGTCTCAGGTGGGTACTTCATGAAACACCTTAGTTATGTAACTTCCATCTGAAATAATCTAATACAGGGATGTCAAACTCATTTTTGTTCAGAGGTCACATACAGTCTAACATGATATAAAGTGGAAATAATGTCAGCTCCAAAGTTTTCTCAATGTTTTTGACTGAAAAAAGTTAAAATTCTGTAATGGAAATATTTACATCTACTTATCTGTACTTGAACATAACACGAACAAATATGAACTTGAAAATTCTTAATAAAAATAAGTGCAATTTTAATAATATTACACCTTAGTTTATTATATTTAAACACGTGCTTCACAACTTACAGATCACATTTGATCTACAAACACAAGTTTAGGTTAGTCACATTTTTTTGTAAAAACGTAGTCTGTAAATGCAACCATTTTTGTTTCATTTCACTTTGTTACACTTAAACAAAGATTTTTTTAAAAAGTGCAGTTTTCATTATTTATAGGTAATTATAATCATATTTTCCTGGTCTGGCCCACTTTAGATTGAATTAACCTAAAAAGACTTTAACATCCTTAAATGTTAACATCTTCAGTGTCATTTTTGCGTTTCACAAATTCATCCCACGGGCCGGACTGGACCCTTTGGTGAGTTGGTTTTGGCCCTGGGCCACATGTTTGACACCTATGGTCTAATATCACACACACCTTGTTTATATTTATATTTGGTTCTATAGTTAACATTTGACAACTATGTGTGTGAATACTTTTTCAGTACTTTTTTCATTATCTTTCTTAGCATACACCGTCTTGGTCTGAACAATCTTATTTCATTGCATGTGATTGTATTCTATTCTGTTCTGTTCTATTGCTCTCCAGTACAGATCAACACATTTTGTACATATATTTGTACATAATGTAAGTATCCTGTAGAGTTGCCTTTTATGTTTCTCAGTAATAGTGTTTTTTTTCTTACGCACAGTGTTTCACATCCTATAGTATCCCATAACAAACCAGAATTGCTGTATTTTCTTACAGGACCTAAGACAATGTGTGCTACTGCCTGTTTCTGTTTTGTTACCCAGTAATAAATACATAAATATATGTTTATATTAAATATCTGTATCAGAACATATCGGCCCTTCCACCAGGAGGGAACACAATGACAAGGTGTTGTATGTTATATATATATATCTGCAGTTTACTTCTTCAATTGTCACACATTTTAACAGCCTCTCTCCTGAATGAAATCTGAATTTGTCGCTCCATGCTATGGCACCTTAATTAATTAGACATAGTCTGGTATTTGGTCAATGAACGGTCAGCCACTCTGAGCCAATCTCAAGATCGCATTTGCCAAACAATTAAATAACAATCCCTTGAAATTTGACATTCCAGCCAGGGCACAGCATCACAAATATCAAGAAAAATACATCTCACATGCTGATGTTTTCGGAAAATCAGCCATCATGGTGTACATATTTTAGCAGTTTATTCAGGGTATTAATGCGCAGAGAGCTGGAGGTACTTGTTTTCTCTAATGGATATGCACAGGGACTGAAAAAAATACCCAAAACATTTTCATTACATGCTGTGCTCTACATTTTCAACTGGAGACCACTGGGATTATTGTTTATGTGTTACATTCACTGTACGTACAGTATTTCCTAGGCTGAATGTGCTTTTCAGGCTCAGTGAACATCCAAAGGTGGTAGAATATTTAGAAGTTTTGCACTAAAAACCTTCACATTAGCCTTAACAAACATATGCTAATGCAACCAGCTGCTTATAAATCTAACATAAAATGAATCGCTTTGTAAAGACAGAAAGACATTTTAAGTATATAGTCATCCCCAGTATGTTCTGAACTAAAAACTATCACATTAGCTTTATCAAACATTTGCTAACACAACCACCTGCTCATATTTGACATAAAAGAAGTCGTGTTGTTCACAAGTGGTTGAAGTATATAAACATCCACCTCAAGTCACCCATCAAGGACACACACAAGTTTATTTCTTCCCTAATAGTCCCTCCATGCTCTTACAGAAGACCGGAAAGGGCACATATCTGGAGGATACTGTTGTCTCAAGTGTTTCAGGCCTGTCAGCTTTTGACAGTGGCAACAATGAAAACCAACTAGATTGGGTGCAGGGTGAAAAGAGTCTTTGCAGGTTTATACATTCACTCTATCTCGCTCTTTGAGAATGGAGGGATGGTGTCTCTTCCAAGGTGGCTTCTTGCACCTTCCATTGTCAGATTAATAAATAATCTGTGAAAATGTAGCATTATTGTAATGGCTTTCAGGCAGCCTGCTGATGATACAGCAGCTGCATATATGGCAATCTATCTCTTTAAATATGAATATGTTAAAGAACAGGCGCTCCATTAGCTATCCTTTGCACTTCCATCCCACCTTGTTCTCTAGCCTCATGCACTCAAGTTAAGTGTTATGCGAACCAAAAAGTACTGGATGCACACGTCACAGAGTGTGTGTGGCTCTTCAGAGGAGTTCACCGAGTCAAGCTATTCTTAGGATGGAAGCTTTTGTCAACTTTCAGCCATAAAGGGTGGCTTATTGGCATCATTCAGTTAGGCAGTGCGAAAATCTGCTTCAAGTGGTGGATAATACCCCATTGTAATGAGGTCGTTCCTTACTGGAAAGTAGTATTTCACTCACACTGCATTTATTTAGTGAACCGCTAATTTACACAGAAGAAAGGATTGCACATGGTTGCTTTAAATGTATTTTCTGAATATTTTTTGTTTTTGTGCTGCAGATATGGTTGGAGCAGCAACTTTGCAAAAATGGCAGGCGGTCTGTGAAAACAAAATAATACGATTGAGCAATAATATGTGCAATATATTTTATAATTGGCTATTACTTTTAAATGTTAGTGTGTGTGCATGTGTAATATTTGAGGTGTTTTAGTGTGGCGGTGTGTCTGCGTCCGTTTCTCACTATGCATTCTTGTTTGTTCTTGTGTTATCACACTCTTATGAAACATCATCAGTCGCAGCCCAAAAACTGTTCCAACTGAAAGTTTGCATAAACCAAGAACGTATGGAATACCTAAATGTTGTTCTTGTCTGCTAGCTTAAATCAAGGATGCACTGGTTGCTGACTTGTGTAGACTTAGCCGGGAAAATACATAATAAAAAGAGATACACTTAGTATTCTCGAATGCTACGGCGGCTTCTGTGAAAACTTCGGAAATGTTTTTTGCCACGATGATGCGATACAATGTTAGAACATTAGCGAGAGGCAGAATACAAAAAACAAAAAAAAAAAACTCTTTATTATCACAATATGGGATTCAATGAAATGTACTACAGTTTTGAAAGATATACAAATTGATTAAATGACATGTAAATAGTATAAATGTATTGAAATCAAATTGAGTGACACTGGTTTCAGAAGTGGCAGAAATACAGCAGAGACAAGCTAACACATACCAGCCGTTCCAATTACAGACAGACTTGTCTTCTTAAAAAGTTCATTCTTACCAAGACTGCCCTCTGCATTCTTGATATTGGCCTTTTCATGTCCAGGTGTCAAAAGATTCCCCCAGGGGAACAGGCACCATAAAGAAGGTTCCAGGCCAGACCAAGGAGTAAGAGCATGTGAGGAAAACATTTATCAGTTTATGGGTGTTTTATTAAATTAGTTAAGTTGGTTTTAAGGCTTTGTTATTTGGTATTTTGGTTTCATATGGTTTATAGTAGTGGTTAGTTTTAACATAGTTTCATATAAGCTAATGTTATTTGTGCACCCCTTTGAAGTTTTTATGGTTTAATCCCGTGGTCAGGACTTCCAGGCAGGTGTTTTTTCAACCTTCTACAGGTGAAAATGAACTGGACAGTCAAACCCGTGACTGCCCACTTGTGAACTCCCAGTTCTAGTCATGTAGCCCAGTACTAATAACTTAATACCAAATATTTATCCAAATAATAAGTTCCTTTTGGCTTTTCTCTTGAGGGTCACCACAGCGAATCACATTTGCATGTTGATTTGACACAGGTTTTTGCGTCAGATGCCCTTCCTGACACAACCCTCTGTATTTATCTGGGCTTGGGACTGGCACAATGAGACACTGCCCCCTTGTGGCTACAGTTATAGGTGTGTATAGTGTAAAGGGCCTTTCCCAAGGGCCCACCTGAGGATCGAACCGACCTACTTTCGCACCAAAGCCAGTCACTAAGCTACCCAGTCACTAAATACATATCCAAATATCCAAATAAATAAAAGTATAGCAGCTTCTCTTGCCTTATGCACCATTTTTACTCCTCTGTTTCCTTCAAATAAGCAAAGATCAAACACCTTTGGGATAGAAATGACTGTAAATGAACATAACATACAGTCTGCCAGGCTGGTTTGCTTACATCTAGCTCCCAACAATTCCTTGCATTCAGGTAGTTTGGGGTGACTAGTCTGGAACGCTACAAAGTCGTGGTTTGAAGTCGTGATGTACAGGCTCAAAAATTAGCCGTTAACACCACATTACTTAAAGCGCATTAACCATTCATTCATTGTTCTGCTGCTGGTGAAGACCCTGCTCCTGTCACTGTAAATATGCACGTTCTGAAAGAAGGAAATAAAACAAATAACAGTGGACCAAAACTACTCCAACCTCTGTCAGTATTTCTGTAACTCACTGAAACCCAGCTGCTACTAGAGCCTAACCTGCCTTACACCCATATATGCAATTTACTGTTTTTGTGAAAACAACTGTGTCTCCGGTAGCTTGAAAATGATCATTCTGCTTCGACGCAGCAACTGACTGTTTTGACTGATATAAATATCAAGCCTATGTTCTTTGATGGGTATGATGTACATTAACCAATGTGAAAAGCCAGTAACAATAGGTTTCTGTCACGCAAACAAGAATAGAAATGTCATTCCTGTCAGTGCGGATACTGACCAAAGTTCTCCCTCCGTCTCTCGCTGGTGGACTCTCTCCGTCTCTTCTCTCTCTCCTGACAGAAACTCACTTTGACGACGTGAAAGGAAGGCTCTGTTTCTTCCATTATTCAAACATTTTAGAACTTGATATTAGTGTGAGACCCAGACATCTCCTTATGTCAGCGGCGGTCCTGACTGCATACGGAAAAAACCAGAGCTCGGTATGAGCTGAAACATTTATGCAGGTTATTTCTACTTCAAGGAATTTTCTCTTTATTACTGTATTTCTGATGCAACATTGTGCAACTTCATCCGGCTGAATAATTCATTAATTGAAATAAAGTCACTGAGAATAGATCAGCATGGCCTTCATCACACTCGCTTAAACATTAATGTCACCACCTTTTTTTTTTTTTTTGTTTTTTGGTTTAATACTTATTTTTATTTAAGGAAAATGTCAAAACAACATGGTGTTGTTCTACGTTAGGAACCAGAAAATAAGTCAGAGCTAATTCATAAAATCGTATTAGTATCATTCTAGAATGTTAAGTGGATGCATGCAGAGACGAATTATGGCTTATTGTAGCTTACATTACACTACTGCTTTTTGGGGAGTAATAAAGAAACATGATTAGTCCTGCCCCGGAGAGCCGACTTGGAGTGTTGCCTGATTCTCCAACATGCTCATACTGCACAGTTATCACCTTGGGATGATTGGAATTCTCTCTCTTTCTCTTTGGGAATCGCAAATCACTTAGGCCGTAAATTAATAGCACAACAGATAGTGAACAGTCAATAAATGCGCTGCTAACACTTTTCATATTCATTTTCAGGATTTTCATTTGGTGAATGTGCAAATCACCACTCTTGAATTAGTAAAAATCAAGCAATTATCTTAACACCATCTGTGTTCATTCTAAGGCAGTACATCAAGGGCATGGTATGTTCTCTGCACTCTTGTCTTTTGATGAGTATAAAAATTAAAGGGAAGGGGAGGGGGGTTGCGTTTTACAGTTGTTATGGTAACAGGCACTGTAGTAGTTGATGCTTGGTGAGATTTTACAAATACAGTGATGCATTTGCAGAGAAAGCTGAATTAACTTTAGAGTCAACAGCTGAGAAATGAGCAGTTTTTCACTCTGTGACATGCACCATCAAATTCCTGGAAGCATACATTAAATGATTAAATGAAAATGACTGTAATTTCGCTTGGCGCAATTAAAGGATTTTTATGACGGTCGCATCGTCGCTGTTTTTTGTTAGTTTTTTACGTCTCATGCAAAAATTGCAAAAAAAAAAAACCCAATAAAAAAAAAAAAAAAAAAAAAAAAAAAAACACACATGCAACAGCAGACCAAACCATGCTTATGGTTTCAGGTCTCCCTTAATAGAAATAATTTCCCACTCACAAAAACACTTAAAACAAAAACAGCAACAAAGACTCGAAGCGCATTTTATCTTTAATTAGAGATTTGACTCGAAAAACAACAACACAATGTTTACTTTGTTAAATAACTAAAACACTTTTAAATAAATGTGGTCGTGATTCTACTATGTTCATGTCTGGGTGTTATTTGGCTGGGTTTTGTTTACTCTTATAGACCTACAAGTGGAGTGCTTGTTATTTTAATGAGAACTGTGAAATGTTGACAGCATTATCATTTACCAGACTAAACAAACTTTTCCTTCCTATTTTTCCTAATAGTTTAAAATCAATCCCTAATAAATGATATAATATTTATCAAATCGGATGTATTCGCTAAAGCCAAATGCAAACCTTTTTAACTGATTATAATAGGTAAGAAGCTTCAAATCCAATCAAAAGCGAATAGTAAGAGCTCATTATTAATGTCAGCAAAACTCGAATAACCCCAAGTGTTCTCGCAAAGAGGCTAATGGAGCAAAGTGAAAGTGGTTGATGATGATGATGATAACTTCAGAATCGAGCTAAAACTGGCATTAAAAATTAACTGACTTACACATCTTTCACATTAGCTTCGGTCTCAGAACATTACCAGAGTGATTTAAAGTACGATGGCATAGTGCGGATAGTTCCTGACCCTTTGCACACTTTGGTGTCAAGCTATCGGTTCACATCAGTCCGCCTGATCTCAAGTTCATTTGAGGGAAATTAGCAACAGTTTTAATAAAGCTTGTTGCCCGTGAGGTCAGCTAACTGTCTGACCATGCAGATGTGACAAATTTGCAGTAATTACTTGCAAGCTGAAGCATAATGACAAAGTATTACATCCCAAGAAACCTGGATGTGTCTGGAGCAGTGACATGGCCTATTTGATAGTTTCATGTTAACACCAGGACCCCTATTTATGTACCTCAAGGCTCAGCGCATTTGTGATTCCAACTGCTGTGTCTGGTATAGACTACAGGGACGAACCATTATGGTGTACGACGGGTTTTTTTTTAACCCGTAAAGACCCAAACATCCACCCGTAGCCAAAAGCATCCACTGATCTAAAATATTAAATAACTGTTGATCCACTCATCTTATCAATATGTGTAAATAATTCAGGTAAAATGCAGTTTCTTAGCTTTTCATAGTCATCACATATGACCCATTTGGACGTTCAAAGGCTCCGTAGTGAACGTGGAAACACCATCATCTATACTGCAACATTGATTCACCAGTAAAACCCATGGAGTTGGATCAATGTGTGGGCGTAGATGCTCAGTTGATTTTATATTTTGATGAATAAGTCACTTTATAATGTTTAAGATTTGATTTGATATAATAACTTTGAATTTACTTTAAGTTTTTATGAACACCTACATGATCAGTATGTTAACCCACAAACACCCAGTGCTAGTTATGTGCCAGTTCCTATATTTTTTTTCTCTCTTGTTAACCTTTAAGTGATTCATCACCATTTATTATAATGTTATCTACATTTGACATTTTTCGCTGTAAATCATGTATTTTCCTATCTTCAATTTAGATGTTCATGAAAACTCAAGGTTATTATATAAAAACAGAGAAAACTGAAGAAAAAGTGGCTATCAACAAAGGTATCAATAGGTAAATGTAAAAATAACTCCATGGGTTTTACGTGTGAATCAGAGTGGTAGGAGGTGATGGCATTTCCACGGTAACTACTGAGGATCTGAACGTTCAAATGGGTCATATCTGATGACCATGAAAATATGACAAACTATTTTACACCAATTATTTACATGTTATGATAGGATTAGTGGATCAACAGTTATGAAACATTTTAGTGCAGTAGATGCTTTTTCTTTTGCCGGTGGAGGTTTAGATCTTTACGGGTTAGATATAGCAAACTAACTAATTTTCCCAAAACAAAATAAAAAAACAGCAAAGTGCAGAAGATAATATGATAAGAAACCAAGATGTAGGATTCAAATAAATACCAACAGCATTTGTTATAATATTATTCTCTGCAATTTGCTTTTATTTAGTCAAAATCAGGTATTTTCATGTATCTAACCCATAAAGACCTAAACCTCCACCAAACAAAAGACAAAAAAGACACACACACATACACACAAAAACAAACAAACTTAGAAGTTGTGAAAAAAATAGCCGTAGGACTTTAAAATTTGAAAAAGGCCTTGCTTTGACATTTCCTGCATAAACCTCACATAAACCTGCCACAGATTAACTTATGTGTGTTATTGCTGATACTGAATATTTATCAGTAAATACATTTACACATTATTCATTTATTCAGATAATCTTTTTGTCTCCTATCCAAAAATACAAATAACTACAAAAAAACAAAACTATATTCCTGTGTAAAGTAAAAAATGACACATCAGAATCCCATCAAACACCAGCACATTTCCTCCATTTCAAACTCACTCTGACTGCCCGTACATTTTAGGATCGGTTTTAAAACCCTTTTATTTACTTCTAAATCCCTCCCTGGTGTTGCCCCGCCCTACCTTTCTGCGCTGCTGAAACCTTATGTACCCCCCTCCCCCCCAGCTCTCATAGGTCAGCTGACCACCTACTCCTGGGGGTACCTAAAACTAACACCAGTCCAGGGGTGAGCGTGCCTTTGCTGCAGCGGCTCCTAAACATCAGACAGGCCTCTTCTCTGTCTGCTTTTAAATCTCTTCTTAAAACCCTTTTTTTTTTGTCCTTGGCTTTTGAAACCATGTGAGATGTTGGAAATACATCATTCTTACTCAGTTTATTACCTCCGCCAAGGAGGTTATGTTTTTGCCTGGGTTTGTTTGTCCGTTCGTTTGTTAGCAACATAACTCGAAAAGTGGCACAAGGAAGAAATGATTAACTTTTGGGGGTGATCCAGAAGAAATCCTGGATTCTGGATCACTTTGAATTATTCGTTAACATTGGGGTCAATGGGGCTAAAAATGTTGTTTCTCAGTATCTCAGTTAATTATTGACCAAACCTGATGAAATTTTCAGGACATGTTTGCTCTGAGACAAGGAACAGATGATTAAATTTTGGAGGTGATCCGGATCACTGTCTGGATCCAAGAATTTTTGAAAGGATTCTCTATTAGTTATCATTGGCGTTGCTGTAGCAATAATAACACATGTCCACCAGATGGCGACTCATGTTTTCTCATATAGTCCATGGACTTAAGAATCTCAAAATGCTGCACAAATAAATGAGGGACTAATATTTATAGTGGTGGTGGTAGGTGTGTGTGTGTGTGTGTGTGTGTGTGTGGGGGGGGGGGGGGTTGCACTTGGCGGAGGTCTGTGCTGTCGGAGTGCTTTTCTAGTTTTACTTTGTATTGATTTTATTGACTCTTATGCTTAATTTGTTGTTGTTTTTAATTGTACAGATTTTATTGCTCTCATCTATTCTTGTATTTTACCATTTTTAATTTATTTATTTTCCTGTACATAACTTTGTTTGTTTTGACGTGCTTTATAAATAAAGTTGGATTGGATAAAGTATGGAATGAATAATTAAAGAATGAGAACACCTATAGCCAACCAACCTTTTGTCAATAAATATAACATTAAAAGAATATTCTAAGGATGTGCGGTGGTCGGCTTTAGTTTCAGGCGCGTACGTAAGGTAAGTTCCCTCTGCAAATACAGTGATATTGTTGAAAGTTTCATGTTAATCAATACTGGCACAGTGGAGAAAAAAAAAAAAAAAAAGATATATATTGCTTTAAATTTTCATAGAGACAGGGCTTTGATACCGTAGTTAAAAATTAAAATGATGCAAGTCGAAGTCTATTTCAGTAGCATCTTTGAAGTATTCAGATTACGCTTCGGTCTGGTACTTGTAAGATGTTTTCAAAATGTATGTACCGAATACATGCGAGCAAACACTAGTTCTTTTTTTTATGAAGCCATACCATGATAAAATGAACTCTCCATGCTCTCTCTGCGGTGTGTTTGTACAGCTTCCCCCGACATGGCCTGCCACGCACTCGTAATGGTCGGGTGAAAGCGACCACAGCTGAGTCAAAACCATCCCAGTTCTCTCTCTGAAGCTCCAGTCCGGCCCCTCCCTCCATTATGTCCCAGTTAAGCGGTGAAAGTGGGTTTTCGGTTTAGCTGAGCTGCAGCCGACATAATACTTATGTGAAGTTTCCAAACATCAGAACTTCCAGGACTGGTCTTTTGTAACAGTGAAGAAACTATGTTGGGATAGAAGTTAACAACTGATCACATATTTCTACAGCAGCGAAAATCCTCCTGTGTAGCTGTGCTTTTTTTTTTTTTTTTTTCATCTTCACAGAAAACACTTGAAAGACACATTCACAGATAGAAACACACCACAGCAGCAGTATATGGATAGTGTTCTGAGCTTTCTCTATTCTCGAGTGCTGTTCTTGACGGTTTAGCATGTTTTATCTTCCTGAATGATCCAGCACAAGTATTTAACACGTAAAGACTTTAAACTATTTCCAACACAACTTCCAAATGATTTAATGCAGACACTGAATCGTTCTCAATGAACAATTATTAAAATAGTTCCCTCTGAATTTTGCAGTTTTCAGTCAAATGCAGGTCATACCGTGTAGATGTAAGGTTACTGTATTGAAAGAGAAAAAAAATAAATAAATAAAAGCGACTGTTTTGAGCAAAAATACATATTAAACTGAACATTCACTGCCAGACCAAAAAAAAAAAAAAAAAGTCTGAGGAGTTCACTTCTGCTTTCTCCATTTTATTTATTTATTTAATTTATTATTTACTTACGCGCAGATATAAAAGAACAAAATAAATCAGATTAGTGCAGCGGTTCAATCTTTTTTGGCTCATGACTCCATTTTAACACCACAAACTTCTGGTGAACCCAGACGTTCAAAAGACAGATATTTTATTCATTTATTTATTTATTTTTTGTTCTAATTGTTTTGTTTTTATCAGGTAATAGTTTGCTATACTATTTTGCAAATAAAATGTAATTTTAGCTCACATTTAGGTTATATAATATACACTGGCCAAAAATATAATGTAATATAATATAATATAATATAATATAATATAATCTGCACCAACAGTTCTGATCCTTCCATGGGTCAGTACTGCAGTGGTTCATAATGTTGGAGCTGGAACAGGTTATTTCAGTCTAACTG
>JAPSES010000002.1:12773052-12784719 GCA_029822895.1 Maxillicosta whitleyi
CAGATACTGAGAAACAACATTTTTGGCCCCATTGACCCCAATGTTAACGAAAAATTCAAAGTGATCCAGAATCCAGGGTTTCTTCCGGATCACCCCCAAAAGTTAATCATTTCTTCCTTGTGCCATTGGCAACAAATCCTGAAAATTTCATCAAGTTCCATCCATAACTATTTGAGTCATGTGGCTAACAGCCAAACAAACAAACAAACAAACGCCGGCAAAAACATAACCTATTGGCAGAGGTAATTATGCAAATACAATGGTACATTTCGCTGGGTTGGATATACTATGAGAAAGCAAGTGAACATTTAGTCAAAGCTAATGTATTAGAAACACAAATATAAGGAAATGAGTGACTTAGATCAGGTCCATATAGTAATGGTGATGAATGGGCAGGAACATCTCCACAAATCCAGGTCTTGTTGGGTGTTCCTGGTCTGGTTAACCCATAAAGTTCCAGTGCCACTTTAGTGGATGTTACCAACTTAATTTTTCTCTGTATTTAACCTTTCTTAAGTGATTTGTCATCATTTATTATAACATTATATTCTTTGTTTTGCATCCGTCTACTGTAAATAATGGAATTTCCTATATTTAATTCACATATCATGTAAATGTGTAGAATAACTAAGAGGAAAATCAAAAGTTATAGTATAAAAACAGAGAAAACTGAAGAAAAGTGACTTATTCAGCACAGATATCAATAACTAAATATAAAATTTGTATTTCCACATTCACTATGAAGCCTCTGAACATCCAAATGGGTCATATCTGATGACCATGAAAATATGACAAGCTGTATTTTACACCAATTATTTACATGTATTGATACAATTAATGGATCAACACGTATTAAACATTTTACATCAGTAGCTTTTCATTGGCGGTGGCGGTACAGACCAAAAATGGACAATGAAAGGACATCCCAATGTGAGGACAATTGCTCATCTGTGGGAGAATCTGGACAAATAAACCCAGTGCATCTACTTCCAGGACTTCAGGGATCTACTGCTAACATTTTGGTCCACACCCTCAGAGGTCTGGTGCTGGTTTTGTGGAAAAATGCAGATTAGACCGGTGGTAATAATGTTCTATCGGTTGTTCTTTTGGTAGGTTCTAACCACTTTGCACTTGGAATGAAAAAGATCTGGAGATTATACTCTTCTTTTTTTCTTTTGTTCAGACATGGTATAGTGTAAATGCTATTGACGAGTCACTTCTCAGCTGGGGAACAATCAGAGCCTGTTGAGTCCCTCCCCCCTTGGGTGGGAATCCCTGGTGTGTGACAGGTTATACACCCCTCGTCCTGATTCATCATGTCACTGGCCAGCTTTCTTATCTCTATTACCTCCTTTATCCAACGTTTGTTTGTTTGATGGTATTATTTTGTCCTTATCCCGGTCTAAAACTGACAAACAGGTTAGCATCTAAAAACAAAACAATAGTGAACAAAAGAAAAAAAAATAGAATTACATTAACAGTAGACGAAATGAACGGCATTAGCCTTAAGATCTGGAGACGCTCTGACCCGGTGGTTTTCCGTCAGTTTTTCTCTCTCGTCAAAGTTATTCTGATCCATACTCATGCTCATTTTGCTGTCTCTAATACATCAACTCCAAGTGCTAAATGTTCACTTGCTGCCTAATATATCCCACCCACTGACATGTCCCATTGTAATGAGATAATCCTAATTAATACCACTTCTTTCAGTGATAATAATGTTATGGTTGATCGGTGTACATCATGTGCCATATCTACGTTAACCCAAATCCTGGTATCGTTCCCTAAGGCAAATATAACGTATCTATTAATGATTCCAAAGATAGCAAAGAGTTAGCAGATCTGTTGTCAGAGCAGAATCTGCCGCCTGTCAACACTTTCAGGAGTAAAATCTTTAGCACGTTAGAATCATGTGAAAAACTAGATTCTAAATAATCCATTTTCTGTCTCCTCTGAGCCCAGATTTACAAAAAAACACAACAAATTACTGACTCTTTTGCCATTAAAATGATTTTGTATAAATGCACTCGACAGTTCATCAAGCATAAAAACCAAACTAGTCATTAATACTCCCTTTTTTCTCATCTTGTTAGGTTCTTTCTTACATAGACACTTCTGTCTTATTACCTCCGCAGTAGCTAATATTGTTACTGGCAGCAGGTCTGTCGTTGCACACTGTCTGCTGCTTTTACCCACCCACCTTTGTGTATATTTTCTTTTTTCTTCACTTGCTCTTTTAATGTGTTGCTTTTCGCCCTCCTAATTGCCCCTCAGGGATAAATAAAGTTTTGTTTTTTTTTCTGATTCTGAACTGATTTCTATAGTTCTTTTCTGTTTCATCTTATTCCAGTTTTATTTATTTATTTTTTTTAACATCTTTTTGTTTTTCATCTTTACAGTTGATGCCTGTCCTCTGTTTTCCACATACATAGCTCTGGTCAACATTTACAAACTCTCCCAGAGAATACTCTTCTCTTTTCATTAAGAACATTATTTCACTTATATATTTTACTCCTGACATTTGATGACCTACTATGCACAGCTCTTTTGGGTCCTGACCTTCATTATTTTTGAAAGCTGTCATTAAATTAAAACACTGAAACGAAATGTAATTGCATTTTACAGCATTAAAAAACAAACAAAAAAAAAACTCAGTTTCAATTTACTTGCATATATACATTATTTTTTGAGACTGGATCATGTAACATGACCTCAAGTTGTACCAATACCTGTCTTGGTGTCAATACTCATCTTGGTTTCAAAAGGCATTTTTGGGTAGTAGGTGATGTTTTCATAATATTATAGAAAAGCAATTTCCTGGTAGAATTTCTATCGGGAAGGAAGCAACAAAACTTCAAATTGAATCAGTGACACAGCGATAGAAAACATGCTTCTATATATGTATTGATTCTTCATCTGTGGAATTCTATAACTTCAGGCAGACAGGCGTAGAATGAACAACGAACACCGGTATAAGTATATCATTTCACACAGACAAGGTCAGCGTCTATGTTTACAATGTGATTTGGCTGATTTCATGTGATTTTTGAGAATAGCAGTTCAACAAATTCCTATAATTTTATTTACATTCATAAAAAAAAAAACTTTGACTTTTATTGAAGGCTCATCTCAAAAGTATAGGCTTGTGTTAACAACTCCCATAGGGACTGAAAGTGCTCTTAAACTTTCTTGTGTTCTGTACATAAAGTGTTTGTATTATTGTTTCCTTTCAGGCAAAAGGATAAAGCATTCAATGAAGGGGAAACTTGCTCTGCATACTAGATGGATGTTTTGGCCTTGTAGCTTTAGTGTGCATCATTTCTTTTCTTTCTCCTCGGAGTGTATTGGATTTCATTTCATGCTTCATATTTGAATTAAGAACTGCATGACACTACATGTAAATAAGTTTAGATTTCGGGAGCTTTTCACACCCGCTACTTGTTGCAAAAGTTAAGTTTTCCTCTCATTTTCTTCTCTTCACTTTTGATGCCGCCTGATGAGCCTTTCAGTGTCTCTCAATGTATTATCTGGTCTTCTTAATAAACATCAAGCACTGAGAGGATGACATGCATTGAGCCATGTTTTGGAGTTTAATTTGTCTCAAACAAAATCATTAAAACAGAAGATAACTAGCTGAAAGTGCCCACTCTCGCTTTTGATTAAATACATTTCCAATAGTAAATTGGTGAAGAAGACAGACAATTTACTTTGATTTTCCTCTTTTTCTTTTTCTCTGTGTCTTTCCTTTAAAATCATGTAGCTTCGCTGAAGTCATGTTTGTCATTGAAGCCAGGTCATTAAGAAATAACAAGCAGTGCAGAGGGTATAATTCAAGTGCACATGTTGCAAAACAAAAATAATTGATCCTGACAGAAAACTGCTTATTTTAACTCCCAACATTATGCACTTTCAATAATGTATATTTACATTTGAGATATGACTGTGTGGTGTTGAGTACAAGTTTCACACTTTAATAGCAAAACTGTCCGAGTCCTTGAGTGTGTTCTTTGCCTCAAGCATGCCTCCAGTCTGTGGGGTTACACAACAGCCAGCGCCTGCAAGGTGGACTATTCATTTGGCCAAAGGCTAAATTCAACAGCTAGATTTATTCACAGCAATTAAAATATTTAACAGTGGCAGTCATGCTGTCATTATAGTTTGCTCCTCTGTCATTGTCCACCGCATTTATCCACCAAAATGTTCGTCCAGGCCTCAAATATGACAGACTTGCCTTAGTAACAGACCCAAGTGGTATAATTTCATTGCATTAGTGCACTGGCATTTCAAAGTGCTTTTGTCTAACTTTCCCCTAACCGCCTGCATGCTGTGTGTACATCTGTAAAAAAGATGGCATGACGTGCTGCAGCAGTACGTTCCATTCATTTACTTTGTTAACATGTGATTCATTATTGCACCATTTACGCAGTTTAGTGGGTCTCCAAAGTCATAATACTTAGAGTGCACAAGTCTCTACAGGGATACTGGTCGCACATGGGAATGACGCACATGTTGGTATAATGTGGTCTTACTTGACAACAACAAAGAACTGCAGCTGAGAATGAGTGGGCTACACACAACACTGCACCAGCTCCTGCAGAGGCCACCATGCTGGCGTTATTAGTTTAGCGTCACAAGCTTTTCTCCATAGAGATTGGACATGTGGCAGGATGGAGGGGAAGTAATGCTTTGTTTTTTTGTCTGTGCATACACGGACAAACAGGCGTGTGTGTCTGTCAGCCTTATTTTTGGCCTGTGTGCAGAAATTGGAAAGGAGGAAGAATTTGTGCTCGTTTCACAGACAGTATGTAGTTCTTTGCATTTATTTATGTATCTAGGGTTGTGTGTGTGTGTATATATATATATGTGTGTGTGATTTTTGTGATCCCATAATTTCACAGCCAGTTGATGCAAAGACCTTGCAAAGTAATAGCCTGCGAGGACTGAAACAAAACAAATACTGCAATCCTTTAAATGGCAAGTTCCAAAACAATGCTCCACAACATAGTCTGACCCACTGACTTCTAATTATTCCGGTAGTTTTTAAAGACTTCATTTGAATTTTCTATAACCTAGAGGTTGTTTTTCCAAGGATGTGGGGACCGATGCAGCACTCTTTTCAGATGCATATATCTTAGGGGTAGAGACAAGGCACAAGGTGCACTTCTTCAGGCATGAACACCAAATAAGAGAAAAGGTGGGGTGGGTGTTGCAAAATTGAACAGCTGCAATAGTAAATAAGGTTTATGTGGCAAGGGGAGAGCAGTCTCTCATCGGTCACCACGGTAACTGTGAATGTTGTTGATCCCTTGGGGAAGAAGAGGCGTCTCTTTCTTCACACCAACACATTCACCTCCGATGCTCAAAAGCACTATATCCAATTCTAATCTCATGTGTTAAACAAAGATTTCTTCAATAAGCAGTACAAGGCATCAGTAGTCGATTTTTCTTCTTTTTTTTTTTTTTTAAACTATGCTCTGATGGAATACAACACACAAGCAAATGAGCTTCATGGGGTATAAGACTCGGTTGTTTACTGGGTGTCAACAAAACTAAGAGACCTTGATTCAAATGAGCTTTAAGCAGTCAAGCTGATAGTTAAACATATCATCATTGCCAGGAGAGCAGCAGTTGGGAGCCAGCAAACTATGTTCTTTTCAAGATGTTTGCCAAGAAACTAACTTTGGACTAAAATCACAATTTTGCTATGAATGTGAAACAGCAATTATTTTCAGTTTGCGATGTGTTTTATCATGTGTACGGTGTTATATTCCCAGAAAACACAGATGGAAAGAGTGAACCGTTAAGATTTTGACACTGTTTGTTTCAATGACACCTTCTTTGCTGTTGTTCTGCTCCTAATAATAAGTGATTGTGCTGCAGCGAGGAGCTTCTTTTGTTATGCATTATGAGTAAGAGGGGAAAATGCCTGAAACAAACTCAGCAAAAAAAAAAAAAAAAAAAAAAAGAGAGAGAGACGAGATTCAAACTACTCTAAAAAAAACTTCGGCTCCCACGGACAAATTTGACATAAAACCATGTGAAGTAGCTTTCATTCATTAAACGTAACAATGTTTTGGGGGATCAGAATTGACTGTCAAATCAGTGCGAGGGAGAGCTAAAGATACTAGCTAGTACAACTCCCCGAGGCGGAAACGAATGCTTCCCTTGTTTCGCTGTTGATCTCTCCCTGGTTGACATGTCCTGTTTTCATCTCCGACTCGTTCCAATGCTAACAGGCTCATTTGAACCATTTCTACTGGGAGACATGGATGTAGTCATTTGAATAAAGTTGCTTGGACCAGACTCATGGTGGCATGCCTTCCTGTGCATTCAGGCCAATTCATGATTACTGTGCAGGGAGTCCTTGTAGATTTCACCACTATCTTTTTCATCAAAGACAAATCAACCTTTTAGTGGAAATATGCTTTTGTACTTCATCTTCTGTCCGAAAAGATTAGACGCTTATGGAAGATGCCACAATAAAATGAACCTATGATTTTGATTCAAGCCATTGACACTTTTTAAAGACACTTGTGTGGTTCCTTGTCCGTGGTATTTCTTTTTGCTTTCTTTTCAGTTGTGTGAATTATGATTGAGCTTAGAATGTCAGTTTTTATAAAGGAACAGAACGACCTGACAATCCAGAATGCTTTGCAATGGCTGGCCTTAAAAAAATGTCAAAAAATATGTTTCTACCTCAGTTTGTACTTTTGGTCATATACAGAATATACAAGCAGGAATTTACTGCGACAAGAACAACTAGAGTTAACTTTTCTTTAGTGATTTATCACCATTTATTATACGTTATTTGCTCTGTTTTGCTTTTTTTTTTCTTCAGTAAAATCATATAGTTTTCTATATTTTATTCTCTGATCATGTAGATGTTCGTAAAAGCGCAAATCAAACAATACCCTGTCACATAAAACTTGTATTGTTTTAACCCTATAAAGCCTGAACCAATAAATTATTGACAGAAAATTCCAGGTCTTTGAAACTGGAGCTTTTATTGTTCCTTCTGAAAAAACAAAACATTTTTTTAAAACATCAATGTCCATGTATGGGTTTCAATTTTGTATCATATTAGATACATCAGGTCTGAATGCTCAAATGTAATTTTTTTGATCAAACAAAAACACAATATAACACAAACATGTCTAACAAATGGGTAATTTTGTTTCAAAATTGGCAAAGTTTGGCCTCCTTCCTCACTAATGAGACAATCTTGTAGTGTTACTAACCCCCCCGGTGGATTATCTGTGTATTGGATGTATCTAATTGGATACATCAGGTTTTTCAAGAAAAAAAAAAAAAAATCACACTGATCATGTAGAGGGCTTCGAATCTCATGTATAAAATATGATACATTTGATGGTATAAGGTTGGTCAATAGATGTTTGTGTTATGTAGTGAATTTGAAAATTAACTGCTACCGCCTCTGTCTGCTGAAAAGAAATGGGTGCAAAAATCAGGTCAATTAGGAAAGCTGATCAGTGGGATGTGTTAATGCCTGAGCTCATTACTATTCATGAGCTCACCCGGGTGAGACCACGCCCACAGAATTTGTCTAGGTCAATGACAGTTTTCCTCTACAGCAAGCTGGGGCCCGGTAAAGGGGTGGGGGGGGTGGGGTAAACATGACAAATTCATGGGGGCCAGAATTCCCAGGGGGCCCATAGAGCAGGGGAGGGGTCCAGTAGATACAGGATAAAACTGGTGAAAATTCCATGTAAGGTCCGCCTACAAGAGAGGCATAGAGGCTTGGGGTTTGACGTTCAAAGTATGTTGTTTCACTTTCAGTTTCTGCCAGGTCTTTTACTTATTGAATAATGCTAATTCATTGGCTAACTGTTAGCCAATCAGACTCAAGCTGATTAGCATGTTGAATATTCATAATTAATATTCACTGGTGCAAATCGAGCCTTCCAGCAGGTTTTTTATACCATGTTTGGCTTTAAACTTGGTAACCAAGGCATTTTTTTCATGTCTAAGGTAGAACTTTAGACATTACCACAAAACTAATGAAATACATATGACAGAGCACCTTTAAAGTTGAGGGTTATTATATCAAACACAGAAAAAAATAAGAAAAAGTGACTTTTTCAGCAAAAATATCAATAAATGTAAAAACAAGTGCCTCCATCCACTGTCATTGATCCGACTCCATGGGTTTTACTGCTGAATCAATGTTGAAGATGAGTGTTTCCACGTTCACTACGGAGCATTTGAACATCCAGATGGGTCATATCTGATGGCCATGAAAAGATGATAAACTCTATTTTACATTTAGTATTTGCATGTACTGATAAGATAAAGTGCATCCATAGATATTAAACAGTTCACATCAGGAAATGGTTTTGGTCAGTGGTGGATATTTTTATTTTATTTATTTATAATTAGTTAGATTTAGTTCTTTATGGGTTAATGTTAAATTTTATTCTCAAACCAACAAAACTAGCAAAACTATAGTGAACACAAACACTGTCTAATAATAATTATTCTCAAATATATTCCCCTATTCTAAAAAAAAATAGAGGGAAACTAAAATTATGTCATAATATCTGAATGAATATTTTACATTTTACCTACTGTTAAAATAGAACACACAACTTGGTGCATTTTGATGAAAACAAAGGCTTAAATGCTGTGTTGAATTAATTCCCTTCAACATAATGGAGCAAATTAATATTTAAACTATCACACAACAAATACCTTGACTATAATTCAAAATTTTACAGATTATCATATTGTTTATATAGCGGTCAAGGTAATATTTGCCATCAGGATTGCATCAACCATGTCTTTCAAGGTCAAAGCTCTAGGCTACACCTGTGCACTCAAGCCAAATGGTATGCAATTCATCACTATAATGATTCCTGTGAGAAAACCAGCCAATGCATTGATAAATTATTTATTATTAGTGGTAAAACAGAGGGCAAATGGAAACCTACCATTTTGGGGCATCTGGTTGAAGGACATAAAAGAAGCGAGTTATTAGGTACACTGGTGCATGTGCCTGTGGCCATGGTGTAATAAAAGTCTAGGTATTCTAAATATATGGTGAAGAAGCCGTAGGGTGAATACACTGTTCATTTTTGCTTATTTTGGGACTTCACCGTTCACCTGGACAGCAGGGATTAGACCTATCCTGTCTTGGTTAGCTTAAATACTCCAAGTCGGCTGTCGGCACAACGGCAAGGGTCAGCTTCTCTAAATTTTTACACATCATCTCGGAATCTAGGTGAAATCATTTATTTTAAAACTGCTGCTACATCACATATCCATCACTGAATTCCCTCAGGATTTAAAGTGATGACCCAGAGAAACCCAGAAGAGCTCAGACATTTTGAGGAATGCGAGTGCTACATTTTAATAAAAAATCACCAACTTTCAAGGTTATAAACTAATTTCTAAAAGCTTTTAAGGTTTCACTTTTGTTTTGCTCAATACCACAAACTTCAAGGATATTTCAAGCCTGTAGCGACATTGGAATAATAATCCCCACCATATTAAAATCATTTTAGGAAAAAAAGAACAAAATGTTGTTCAAATAATGACAGTCTGTCCAAATAATTTGAGTCACTGTTGTTGTAGCTCAAATGGTGCAACACTGTTCACAGATTCAGCTAAATTTTCTTTTGCACAGTGGAAGGTTGTACAAACTCTTATATTTAGCGAGCACATTAACTTATACACACTCAACAAGGTCACTGGAGTGTACCTGGGCTTTCATTATTGATCCCAAACAAATTGCTGGAACAAATGTTTTAAGAGACTTCTAATCACGATGCAACCTTATAAATGTTTGCAAAATAAATAAATAAATAAATAAAAGTACTGTATTTATATTAGCAGACTACAATAGTGTGAACTAAAGTCATTAAGTCACTTCTGTTCCCCTAACTCTCTTCAGTCTTTCGACTTGACTGCGGGGACATTAATAATGAAATAAAACCACAGTAAATAAAATTATGGCTTTTAATTTCGTTGCCTTTACTGCTCTGTTGTCGTCAATGTAAGGAGAATAGTAATAGGCCAATCAAAGATAAAATGCACTATTCACATAATATAATGCTCTAGCTATTGATAAAATCTATGACGCCTACTGCAGCATCCTCTACCCTGAGGAAACTTGGAAAAAAATAAACTGCCTGAGCAAAAAATAAAGTCCCACATGCAATATTTCACGAGGCTGTCTTTAACTTTGATTACAGGACACGTTCACATATGCATCCTTAATGCCAGGCAATGATTATGCAGTACCACAATAAATGTCACAATATTTTTTTATATCCATATTTGCATTCATTTTCCACCAAGATCTTGTATTAATGATGGGGGAGTCAAACTGTGTAAAGCAGGGGTGTCAAACATACAGCCTGCGGGCCAAAATCAGTCCAATACAATTTGTAAAATGCATGAATGACACTGAAGATATTAAAAAAAAAAAAAAGTGCAGTTTTTGGTCTCAGTTGGGTTGGACTAGTAAAATACTATCACGATAACGCTATATTTGTCTGTTTAAGTGTAAAAAAGGAAAATTCCATGAAAGTATGTGTATTTCCAACCATTCCTTTCATTAGAAATGTGAATAACCTGAACAAATATGAACAACCTGAAATGTCTTAGGATAAATAAGTACAATTTTAACAATCTATTGCATTTACTAAAGGTTTTGTACATTTGTAGATGCACTGTGATCTATAAGTTATAATGCACATGTGTAAATGAAAAGTTGAGGCGGAGTATTGTTAAAAAAACAACCTGTAAATAAATAAATAATGTTTTCCAAAGCCATAATAACACTGAACCTTCCACTGAAAGCCCAGACAGTGAAAACAAAATGTGCAATATTTATTTACTTTTATTTTTAAATGAAATATTTAACTTTAAACTGACTGCCTGCAAAAATGCATTGTGTGTTTTATGAATGTTGTTAAATGTTGTATGTATGAATTTATTTTTGTTTTTATCTTTGATGGGGGGGGTGCATGTATTAAAATACAATGACAAAGGAGTCTCTTATTCTTAAAATTGCACCCATTTAAAAACAAAAATAGAAATTTCAGGTTGCTCATGGTTGTCCATGTCCATAAATATAAACGTTTTCATAATCTAATTTAGTTTTTACCCACATTATTTTACTGGTTTGACCCACTTTGAATGTGGCAATGGGTTAAATTGTCCACTAGAACATCACAAATATCTCCTTGGAGTTCAGGTCTGGACTCTGCGGTGGCCAATCCATGTGTGAAATCTGAGCCTGATGAACGGTGGCGTTGTCCAATCTTTACGCTCTTTAGCAAATTGACAGGAAGCTACTCACTGGGTCGGTTAGAGTTAAAGAACATGTTGCCGATTAAAGCCATTATCGCTGCAGTAACCATCCAATGGAAGGATCTGAACAGTTTGCTTTGTTAAATCTAGGTGGAAGTTTAGTAGAATGACATGGAAATTGTTTTTTATTACTTCCACCACGGAAGTTAAGTTTTTGCCTGCGTTTGTTTGTTTGTGTGCAACATAACTCAAAAAGTTATGGACGGATTTTGATTAAATTTTCAGAATTTGTTGGCAATGGCACAAGGAAGAAATAATTAACTTTTGGGGGTGATCCAGAAGAAATCCTGGATTCTGGATCACTTTGAAATTTTCGTTAACATTGGGGTCAAT
>JAPSES010000002.1:12809787-12820167 GCA_029822895.1 Maxillicosta whitleyi
AGTGATCCAGAATCCAGGATTTCTTCCGGATCACCCCCAAAAGTTAATCACTTCTTCCTTGTGCCATTGCCAACAAATCCTGAAATTTTTATCAATATCCGTCCATAACTTTTTGAGTTATGTTGCTAACAGACAAACAAACAAACAAACAAACAAACAAATGCAGGCAAAAACATAACCTCCTTGGCGGAGGTGATTATGACACTGTTACTGCACCTGAATGCCTGGTTCATCCACCCTAATGTAAACAGCTTTACCACAGGGGTGTGTGGGGCTCCAAACACATCATCTAAAGCCTTTATGCCACAATATCAATGTAAGATGATGCTTTAATTACTGAGACTAATAGTGTTGATTCTGTGGTGGATCCTGAAGTAACCAAGTGAAAAACACTGTAGTTACCAGTAAACATTACAAGCACTGAAAATGACCTGGCTGGTTGAGCAGAACCTGGAGGATGGCGTCCATAAAGTGCATTCATATCAGAACTGATATAATTTATGACATTTTTAAGATGGAAATAATTACTTTTACATAAAGACGACAACAAGGTTTGAAAATATAGATTTGATATGTATCAGTGTGTTTTTTTTTTTTAATTATTATTATTAAATATCACAAATGCACACTCCAGCATTCCTATTCTAGGGAGTTTAGTTCTTAATTGTGTATTGTAAAAAATTACATGTTTGGTACTGCTGAAGGAGGACCAATCATCCTTATTTGTACTGTCTGAGAAGTCATGGACATACCGCTGTGAGATTCAATTGTAATTTTCAGATGAATGGATGAGAATGGTGAATAAATGTGTGAACCATGGAAAGTACCAATAAAAAGAATCAGAATATGTTATTAATGCCAGGGGGAGTTATTGGGTAGTAGTCGCTCTATTCAAATAGAATACATTAAAAGGAAAGAAGTGATTAATACAATAGAAAAAAATGTAAAAATATATGAATATACATATATATGAAGTTCTAAGTACACACACAGAGAGAGAGAGAGCATCTGCCTGTGTGTGTATATGTGTGTATATAATATCAGCATGGTTCAGAGAAATTGAAACATTAACTGGCCAATTTGGTACCTACAGTTGAGGAATAGTCCTATTTCCACATTAAATATCTTTTTTCTTTAAAATTCTCTTTTTTAAAGCCAGGAGGAACAAATTTAATTCACTTTGCGAAGCAGTTGCCAGGGCGAGGGACAGGAAGCAGCCTTGAAATGAAGTTAAAAACAGGAACGATGCATTTACAGTCAAGAAAGAGGCAAAAAACGACAAGTTTATAGGACCAATAATATTTTGGGAGATACTAGTAATTTGGAATACAGCCTTATAATGATGCTGCTATGCCCATGACTGTTGGTGGGATGTGCAGTACTACATTGCATGATGGGAAATGAAGTTAACAACACGTGCATTTACTAACTTCAGTCCATGAATCTCAGTATCAATATATGTTTAAATTTCAAAGAATGATTTGCCAAACATTTTTTTTTATGTCAGTACAGTATAAAATATACACTCATATCTTTCCCCAAAAGTCAGCTGTTCTCAGCATAAAAAGCACCACAACTAGAACCCATGGTTCCACACATGTCAAAGCACTACACACACACACACACATACAAATTAAAGCATTATTCACACACAAAGTTAGAACGGCAATGTGTACTAGACAATATACTGTATTATCAATATGATAATTAAATAAAGGTGTGCAAAAACATTGTTGTGTGTAATTATAATGATGTGGTCATCAGGTGGAGTTGAACAGTTGAACAGAATGTTCTCCTGTGTGGTTCCATGGTGCATTTGGGTGGAATCGTTCTCTCACTGAACGTCCTCTTCTGACTGACCAGTACGGCATAGAGTGTGTGAAGAGTTTTCCAATATTATCCTGATTTTGGACAACATCCTCCTCTCTGACACCACCGTCTGAGTCCAACTCCATTCCCACATCACTGGCCTTAATCAGGGTTATAGGTTTATCAGGTTTATATTCAACAAAGCAACAGGAAGTATCAGACAGAACGTGACTTTAATTCAGATTCACTACATACATCCAGCAGGATTCTGCAAAGGTCTGGTGTGTGTCTGTGTGTGTGTGTGTGTGTGTGTGCTTAAAAATGTAACTGCTGTGAAACAAAGAGGAAAATAGTATTTTATTTCTCTATTTTACTAGTCCAATGCTGTCCAGGTTTAAGTAGTCAGTTTCAACATAGATAACAGATGCTGCATAGTACACATTTGATCTAAAGTGTAACCCCTAGTATATCTGACACCACCTGAAGCCTTTGAAATGGTAGAAAAACTGCTGCTTGCTCAGATTTACTTTACTTTTTTAAAACACGATGAAAAACTAAAGTGCGTATAATACAATAGAGTAACTTGTTCTCCAACAATCAAATATGTGCTTAGAGAAAAAGAAAATACAAAACAATTAAAGTCAACCACATAAACTGAAGTCTCAATCTGTTCCATATGTTATAATTATTTGTTGTTGACTACTGTCATGAATCTCCTCTTTTCATAACTTTACAGTTTATTTTTAGCAGATAACAAAGTATTCATAATTATATAATCAAACAATCAACAAGTGCACAAACAAGTGACTGTTTCAGTTTATTAAAAAAAAAAAAAAACAGTCACATGAAAGAGAAAGTTTTATTTGAGAAGTCTGTGAGAAGTGTTTTTATTAATTGAAAATCTGCCAAAAAAACATAAAATAAACACACACACACACACCAGAAGATGAATATATTTTAGGAGTTCAAATAAAATTCTGCTTGTTTAATTTCAGAGCCACCAACACAAAGTTCATTGCTAAGAAGAATTAATCTTGTATGTCTGTGTCAAGAAAATTACTTCAGATCACAGCCAGAAAAAATAACAAAAAGTACATTTTAGCAATAATGGGTGAAGTCTACTTAACTGGATCTGTTCGTAATAAAAACGTGGTGGTAAACACATAAAAAAATTAAAAAAATAAATAAAATTAAAAAAAAAAAAAAACACTGAAAAGACAAATCACTGGACATCACTTCACATGTCAGTGGCTTTTAATTATATTGTAAAAACCCATCTCTTTTTTTTTTTTTTTTCCTTCTGGGGCTGAATGCTGCATTCTGTGAGAAAGCCAAATGAAATGTGGGTAAAGCAGTCATGTCCCTCAGAGGAACACATGACCCAGCTGTCAGATGCCAAAATGCCAAAGGCTTGATTGACAGTCTTGTGTTAAACTGCATGTTTGATCTCATTAGCACATTAAGGCTTCTCCACACAGAGCACCTCCAGTCATTGTGTGTTTATGCTGTTCTCTTTATTCTTTCATCTCATAGGTCTACACAGCACCAGTGCGGGGAAAGGTAAATGTAATCCTAGACCATTTCTAAAATGCCTGTTATCCACTGAGACCTAGAGACCGTAGATATTTAAATATATTTGCTGAAAGAACATCACGCTTTAATGTGTCCCACCTATTTACAGTCGGAACTGCATAGATTTGCATACTATATGCTGTGCGTAAAGACGTGCCCGTGTCCAGACAAAGCACAAAAGCTCAAATATACGCACAAAGCACATCAGTCAAAAGTCAGCGAGGGTTCTTTCTTCACAACAGCTGTAATTCCAGTCTCAATCATAGCACAGTGCTGAGAGCTCAACATCAGTCAAGTCCACCCACTCCCATTCTCGCATCTGTCACATCAAACAATCATGTTGAACTTTAAGGTTCAAAAAAATCATTCAGGCTTTGCTGCAAAAAAGAAGGATACAGAGTAGTAAGGGACATATAAACATATGTTTGCACCGGGCTCGTATGTGGTGACAAAAGGTTTGCTCCAGGACTGAAGTGTGAAAAAAAAAAAACATACAGATGCATCCTCTATGCCATGTGCAGATGGTACGATAATACCTAGATATAGAACATGGTACAAAAAGGGTTGGCTTGTCAAAGATGAGTGCCTTCATTTTCCTTTTTAAGTTGTGATTGTCACCCTAATGTGTCTTTTATAAAATGATTGACGCATGGTGTTATCATCCTCAGTGGCATTCGAAAGAGGGCTAGTGGCAGACTCAATGCGCTCTTCATTTTTAACTAATAGGGACAGCACATGGCTGGAAGCTGTCGCCTTGTTGGTCTCTATTTGACAGTGATGCATTTCTACCCCGACTGAAAATGTTTAGTCAATAGCCAGCCGTGATATATAGTGTGTACTTTGTATATAGCAGCATTTTCCGTTGATTTTCCTCTAGATTACAGGCTCATGCCTCATGTCATATACAGCAAGAAATTATGTTACATGATTGCAACGAAAGTCACCTCCTTTATATGTATATCTTTTTTCTTTTTTTTTCCCTTCTGAAACATTCTCATTTGAGGACTGGCCCTGAAAAGGATGCAATTTAGTCCAGTGAGTGACAAGAAAATGCCCTTTGCATAATGAGACTTTGACAATTAAATTCTACTCTGAAACACTTTTTCCACCCAGGTTATTAATAATTAATTTTGAAGAAGTAAGCAGTCAAGAGAATGTCACGTCTCATTTGGTTGTGCTGAGCGACAATGATGAGCTTACAGGATACTATTGAAAGGCTCTTGTACATACTCCATTTCACAGTGACAAAGATGTTAGTAAGTGTCTATATAGGTAAGAGTATTGCCTGGAGCATGGGTATTATTTTGGTAATTCTCCTAGCTCACATTAGCATGAATCAAATCTGAAGTGTCACTTTTGGAGCTTATAAATCCATGCGTTTGTGTGAATCAACAACAGAAAGTGTTTCATTAAATGTCAACAAAGCATAATCAACTAAAAACGCAAGACTAAATACGCTCAATTTTGCACATTTTGAGCATTTGTTGACAGGAGATGAGGCAGAGCAGACGTAAATGACAATGAATTTTCTCTTAACTATTCCACTGATGATTATTTGAAACAATGCATTTCCCAAAGATTTTGGGAGTATACCGACTGCGTTGAGCTGTCAGTATAGATCCGTCTAACCCTCCATTCAAACTCACTGTATGATGCAAGTCAATGCAAGTCAATATTTTACGGGATTTCACTGAAATTACCATGCGTGTCTTACAGGGTCAACATACTCCAAAAACCCTGAGCTTTCCCTGACTGTGTGAACAGCACATTCTCACTCCAACCCCCTGCAATTTGGTGATGGAAATGTATTCCTCTTTCAGGCTGACATGGAGTATCATACAGGTCATATCAGTCTTTTGATCCAGCAGCCATTAATAATCATGGGGCATGAAAAAAAAAAAAAAACTAGACTTGCATATAGTCAGTCCCATTAATAAATGATAGCTCTGATCCAATTAAAAGGCCTTGCAAAGGAGGGTTTCTTGGGGTGTCCTCACAGAGCACTTTTTGAAGGCATGCAGGCCTGTAAATAATCAAGCCTGGGGCGATCCCGCCCTCTGTACCCAGGAGATGCAGGCTGTGTCAACAGTGTGGCACTGTGCTGTCACTACATATCACTCCCGAGCCTTCTCACAGCCCTCAGCCGTGTGAAAACGCCCTTATCTTTCCCCTCCTTATGACGCCACCATGTTAGCCGTAGAGCATACACACCGAAGCCAACTGCAGACCCACATTTTCCTTTTTTTCAAACCCCATGTTTGCCTGCTCCAATTGGCTGCCTTTCTGTACTGTTTCGAGCAATGGCAAAGAGAATATAGTTTAGACTTAGAGGATATATCACAGTGAACACAGGCACTGATAATATGGAATTTAGGAACTTGTCCCTCTCTATTTCAATTAATCCCTTTCAAATTTGCACTAAAATATGTCAATTTAATACTGTAATCAGTCACTCCTGAATAAACACACTTAACTGGCTGTGTCTACGGAACACTTCCTCTTGATATCCTTAAGAGCTTTAAGCTTCTCTCCCATCGTTTCTGAAGGATTTTTGTGCCTTATTTTAATGTTTCCGTGAATTCATCAGACCCTTCTTTAGTTAACAGATACTGTCACCTACTGCATGTGTTGCACAATATGTGATTAATGTTGCAGATGCAGTACACGGGCTGACCCTTTAAAAGGACAATATATACAACATGTAAGGCCTTAGATGAAAATGCATGTGACTTGCCATCATTAGTGGAATGGACACGCTCATCCAGGTTGGCGTTTAGCTTTGTGCCTGAGGCTTGATGATGCCCTAAAATATAAGGCATAGTGTGTGTCGTGCAGGCTGTGACCTTTTTATATAGAAATAATAATGCTACACAACAATATGACAGAACATGGGAACAAAATTATCTTAATTAAGATGGTAACTCATTATGTCTAATACTAGCCAAGTAACCAGTCATGGTACCGGGCTGCTCTCTGGCACCTTATTGTAATGACTACCATTGAATTAAACATGTCAGACTGATTTTAAATGAAGAATGAGAGAGAATGCCATCGTGATAGAGTGGTTGGTGACACTGCATTCAAGCTGAGACTGGGACAGAAAATTAATAGGTATGAGCAGTTTTATGTATAATGCACTCTCTCACTGAATAAAATGGTGAGCATAAAATTGCATTTATTTGTCCATGGTCATATTATTAGCATTTCTCACCTGCCAAAACAGAAAAATCTATATTTTGGGCTGGCAAAGACTGCCACTCAGGCATCAATTTGACATTGCCATTACTGTTAAGTGTGGCCTTGACTTTAAAATAAATATAATTCCTTTTTGGAGCTTCACACACATGCAATGCACTTAACAGTCAAACTGAATCGGGAGGCAGAAAATTTCTCATTGCTATAATATGCCACAAGCTACTGAACACATGCTCCAAGGTACCACAATGTAATTGTTTCACCAACTCAATAATTTCTGCCACTCTGACACAGAGCGGACCTTAAAATTAAAGTTAAAGTTCCTCTGTTCTAAACACAGAATTTTCAAGGTTATACAACATTCACACAAAATGAATGATTTGCACAAAGCATCTTAATAATTCTTACTTCTTGTACATTTAAATCAGTGTGGATGGCAGTGATGTGCACCCTGCCGAGTCCACATGGAGGAATAAATGGACTAAAATGAAACCTGAATATAAATGCTACCAGTCAGGGTTGAGGTTAATTAAAGCGTATACAATTTGATTACTTCAAATAGTAAAATCTTGCATGGTATTTCAGTTCTCCAACTGAGACAAATTTAATTGAGAAGTGAGTTTAGTTATTCGGTAGACAGCATTAAATGTGCCTTTAAATTTAAAATACAGTTTTTGTTATATATATATATATACACACATATATCCTCTCCCTCCCCCCCAAGTGTAAAGTCTTTGAAATCCATGTGATACTACAAGTGATTACAGGTACACCGCACTTGCATGTCTACAATACAATTAAGATGCTGTTCTTGATGACTTATTCGCCCCAGACAACAACTGACATATCCCTAAAGTGCAAGCAAAGCATTAACTTGGGGTCAAAAATAGATGTAATGCTATGTATTTATTGATGAAATAATCATCCAGCTGCAGTTCATTAGACCCTGCTTTATATTTCTGTTTTAATTATTGGCTCTGGAAGATGTAACATGACAGGATCTTTAATCACCTGAGACAGAGGCTTGCTTTCAAAGGACACCTTGCTGACACGCTGAGCAGCGAATGTGTCTGCAATGCAGATTCACTGATCTCTATGAGTACATGTCACATCACCTTGATAATTAACAAAGGGATGTGTCAATTACCAGTGGGCAATCAGGAATGCTCTGCCAGCAGGTGGGTTTTGAGGATGGGATTTCAGTTGCAGTTCAAGCTACATCAGTGCCAATCAGAGGTGTACTTACCTCTGCACATAGGTGGGGGGGGGGGGGAGACCGCAACTTCCAACAGCATTCCCACAGCAAATATTCAAAGAAGGGCAAATTGGACTCAGCTCAGTGGAGCAAGGAGGGCACAGAGCGAACCCCTGCACCACCTTGTTAGGCACATGCGCAATGACTCTCACTTCCCACAGAGATAATTTGCTTTTTGGTGAGAGGACACATATAAAAAGACATTTTAACCAAGTTTGAAATGCATTGCATCACACACGCTGGTCGATTTCACAGAGCCGTGCAGTGACATTTCTTTTTGTTTTAAATGTTCCTGCAGTTGAAAATGTGATGTTTCTGTCATCTGTACTTGTCACTCGTGATTTGGCAGCGACTGTTGATCAGGAGCATGTACGATCTAACATGAATAATCATACATTAGTATTCTGAGGAAAGGAATTTGTGCAAAGCCTTGGCCGAAGAAGCTCAGTAAAAAGGCTGCACACCTATCTGGAACATATATCAGCATACAAAACACTACATTATATTACATACACTATTTATATATATATATACACACACACAAACACACACATATAGTGTGTGTGTGTGTGTTGAACTTATTTTCATTGTTCCTGTAACAGTGATAATAAAGATCTATTCTTTTTCATCATTTCACTCCTTTTTATTCTATGCCATTCTATTCTATTCTATTCTATTCTATCCCAGAGTAGACACAGCAGAATTAATACAATACTTACACAAATAGCTCATGAGTTTTCAAGTACAAGTTTGCAAATGGTTTTCCTTTTTTTTTAATTAAATCAGTAATTAGAATATCCACTTTATTCTAATTTGGACACCTTGCTGTTCTCACTCTTCATTGAAGTAAATCTCTCATTTTAGCTCCAGATCTGTGCTGGTGAGCTGCATTGCTCTCTGTTGTTGTCCTTGATTGTTACATAGACGAGAAGTTCTTATTTAATTAGGCTTTGAATCTGTATTTCATTTAAGTTTTATACTTAACACTGACCTCGCAGTAGATTTGCTTTAAAATTTAACATTAATACGTGTACCTGTGTGCCGTTTCAGGGACGTTCTGTATGCATTCCAGCAGTAAACAGTCCTTCAGCGATGGAAAGGACAACACAAAATCGACACATTCAGCTGAGATGAATGATAAGATCTTGGTTGACCTAATTATTTATGTCTGCACAAGTTTATTTCACTGTTAACTTCACACACCTCTCATTGAAGTGTCTGTGGGTTGTATAGGGCAGCTATCAGGCATTATGCGTCTGGGGGGGGGGGGGGCGTGTGTTGTTACATGGCACCGGCAGATTGTGAGTCCAAGCTGAACTGAGTGGGACCTCATCCCATGTCTGTATTTGCACTGTAGAGAGGACGGAGGTTGTTGGAGGAGGATTTATCTCATGATGTAGTGGATGAACTTCCAAGTTTTTCAGCACATAATTTCATCAAGGGTTAGCAACACTGTCCTCTAAAACCAATTAATATTCAACAAAATCTTTTCAGTACTATGAGATAACCTTTTACTTCCATCTGTGTTTTCATTAACACATTTTTTGGAATAAAGATCAGGGAAGAAGTAGGTGAAACTTGTTTTGCTAAGTACTTTTATTCTTCAGCAGAGACTCAAGTGCAACTCCTTTTTTAAGTGTCATTAAAAAGCTATGAAATAGACAGAGTTTTTTATTTATTTATTTATTTTTACATAATACTGTCATGAAATGAATGGTTTATTTATTTATTTTTATATGTATAGCCTATGTGTTTTGTGCAGACTGGGTCTGAATTTATTTGATGTGTATAGGGTTTGTTAAGTTTGCTTATGGGAGCTGACATGGGGATTGATGGTCAGTAAAAAGATAAGGGGGAGTTAAGTTAAGTTTCATTTTGCTCCTTTGCAAATGTGTATTCTATTCTGTTTAATAAATATTTTTCTTATTGTATTAGTTTTACATGCTGATATAATCTGTCTGTCTATGTGTTAGTGCTGTCAAACAATTACAACTTTTAATCACAGGGTTACTGTGGATTCATTTTGATTAATCATGATTAAATATCATTCATTTTTTAATCTTTATTAATCACATTTCATTTTGCATGAGCAAACAGACTCAAGAATATATACACACGTGTTTGTCACAAGCTGGGCAATGTGTTAGCTAAATTGCTAGCAGAGTCCCCGACAAACATATGCTTCACATTAATAGTTTTTGAAGCTGGAAGTGCTTTGGTGAAAAGAAAACTTCCTGCACAGTGTGTATAATCCTTTAGGTCGGTCAACTGTTGTATTTTGGGGATTTTTTTTTACTCATATTTCCATCCAGAGGGTCAGCTGATTAGCATCTTCCATCTTTATGGATTGGTTCTGCTGCCTGTCATCAGATCAACTGTTCATGTGTTCATGTGTGATGCAAACTCTATATGGACAAACTGCCCCAAATGAGTTGGCAGAGGTGTTCAGAGTCCTTCTGGACTGCAGATGGGTTAATTGCATTAAAAGTTTTAATGAGATTAATCATGATGATGGATTAATCTGTGTTAATTTTAACAGCCCTTATATA